>OW052235.1:24320000-24832000 GCA_932527175.1 Operophtera brumata
CGTTCTCGACAATTCCAGTCCATCCCAAGGTTGTCTGGAAGAGATCGCTCTCAGCGATAAGACTGCCCATTGTACTTCCATACTTTAGTTTTCTGATTGTTTTTCATGTGTTAATTTTTTTTTTTTTGTGATGTACAATAAAGTGTTATCTATCTATCTATCTATATATCTGTGCTTTGCATGCCAGACACTGGCTCACCCTTATAAGGAACGTTTGAAAGTACTCGCCAGATATGCTTTGCACGCCAGATACTGGCTCACCCTAATAAGGAACGTTTGAAAGTACTCGCCAGATATGCTTTGCACGCCAGATACTGGCTCACCCTTCTATGGAACGTTTGAAAGTACTCGCCAGATATGCTTTGCACGCCAGATATGCTTTGCACGCCAGATACTGGCTCACCCTTACAAGGAACGTTTCGCTGCCTTTTGCGGTTCGTTGGGCCGATGCATTAAGACATCTAAATAAGAACCCGGTTAAATATACTGAAAACATAATAAGTTCATAATAATGGCCAGATCATTAAAATCCAGTTTGCAGATCTTGAAGTTACCTGAGACAAGTAATAGTCTTAGTACAGAAGAAGATTTTAAATTTGGAACGTCGGCGTTGTTTCGAAATTATTAGATACCAAGTTTATTGTTATCGTACGTAATTCTAGGTAGCAATTAGCTTGCCAAGCTCCGTTTTAGTAATAGTAGAACAAAATCTCTTTGTCAGGGCTTGTGCAGCGCGCCGGACACGCGGGGCAACTTTACGGCAACTTCAGTTGCCGCTCACTCACAGTTCAGATATCTTTGCAGCGCGCAGGACACGCGGGGCGACTTTACGGCGACTTCAGCTGCCGCTCAGTCACAGTTCAGATATCTTTACAGCGCGCCGGACACGCGGGGCGAATTTACGGCGACTTCAGCTGCCGCTCAGTCACAGTTCAGATATCTTTACAGCGCGCCGGACACGCGGGGCGACTTTACGGCGACTTCAGTTGCCGCTCAGTCACAGTTCAGATACAAGTTACTGCTGAAGGCAAGCGAGTTCGACGCGCCAACACTGAAAATTAAATGAAGGAGATTCTTGGAACTGACGGCAGAAGATAATTAAAAACAATCATTCAGATATACATACTGATTATTTATTAAATTAATACTATGGTGGTTAGGAATCATTTTAAAATTAATATATGGAAAGAAAATTATTAGAAATCATAAGTAAAAGAAAATACTGTATCTGCCTACCCTTTCGGAGAAAAAGGCGTGTGTATATGTAGGTATAACATTCGTATAGGTATAAGTGGCTGAGCTCGAACGATTGTGCAATTACATGTTCCCTGTCTCCTAATTCTATAGTATTGTGCGGTTAACTTGCAAAGTTTTGAGATTCTGGCATGATTTTGGTAGATATGATTTAGTTGAGGATAGTTAGTAATAGTTAAGTTATGAGATCGGTTGCCTCTCGCAATATCTGACTAACTCATTATAATAATATATTTTTTGTAGACCTTTCCATTTAGTTTGTAGCGTACCATATCCAAAGGGTGCCAACGGGGCCCTATTGCCTCCGCTGTTCGTTCGTCCATCCGTCTGTTTGTCAGCGGGCTGTATTTCATGAACCGTATTAGGTAGACATTTGAAATTTTCACAGAGTGTGTATTTCTATGGACGTTATGATAACATACATTAAAACCTCATTGACATTGACGACCTCTGTGGCGTGGCGGGCAAAGCTTGGCCTGCGACGGAGGAGGTTGCAGGTTCGATTCCCGCCTCGGAACAAATATTTGTGCGATCACAGATATTTGTTCAGGGTGTTCTGGGTATTTTATATGCATAATAAAAAATATCTATCTATGTAATATATCGTTATTAAGTTTATCAGTTATCTAGTACCCATAACACAAGCTCTGCTTAGCTTGGGGCTAGATAATGTTGTGTGAACTGTCCAGCAATATTTATTTATTTATTTTATTTTATACATTAAAAACAACGCATGGGCGGTTGATATAGAAACCGTAGAGGGAAAGACATGGATGCGAATCGCCCAGAACCGTTTGGAGTGGCGTTTGTGAGACGAGGCTTATACCCAGCAGTGGACTATTATTTGAGCTGCCAATGATGGTGAAAAACAGCGTATAACATTGTTACGTACAGCTTATATAACATTGTTTAACGATAGTGTATATTCTAATAGTAAATACGGGATCGGAATGTGGAACAATGGGGGACAAAGGACAATTCTACACGATATGCGATAGGCCAAGAACACAATAGCGCATTCTGAGAGAACTAGAAACACAACTAGGTAGGTAGGCATAGATGTATGTACTCGTGTGAAGAGCTAGAAACACAACTAGGTAGGTAGGATTAGATGTACTCGTGTGAAGAGCTAGAAACGTAACGTTCAATACAGTATGAAGTGATTATCTAAGGTGAAGCGTAGTCAAATTACAATGGCTTACATTTCCGGAAACACACATTCTTCTGTAAAAAGAACAAAATTTTGGCATTCAAGTTTGAAAACGTATCCATATAGTATGATGTAGATATCACAACTTTTCATACATCTCGAGAAAAAACGGTGTGGTTGTATCAGGGGCACGACTTAAAGTAGAATAATTATTTCTAATATAATCTAGCTTGTCTTTATAGAAACAGACATAACTGGATGTTAAGGACGTCAAAGCAGGAATAAACTACGTCACTTTCATATCTTCTGGCTATGCCACTTTTGTAACTTATATCTACGTCATTAGTATTGTGGCCCACGAACACAGTTGCTTGCATACTATTGATATAAGTTTATGCTCCTGTCCCATCATAGAAGTCGTAAGCAGTCAGAAATACCTCGGTTTATCAATTGATAATAAATTAAACTGGTCTAGTCACATCGAACACGTCTGCAACAAGTTAAGGCAGTTTTTAGCTAATATTATTATTCTCAAAGATCGTATTCCTTTTAAGGTCAATTTAATGATATACAACTCGCTGGCTGAATCTTACATTCAATATGGTCTTAGCAGTTATGGTCGTACTTACACTACGTATATTAAACAAATCTACAAGCTACAATTAAGAATTATAAAAAATATTGTTTCTACTAAAATTAAACTTCAATTTAATAATGATGACATTGCACTTTTTAGGCATTGTAAAACTTTACCCGTTCATATACAGTTTAAATATATGTTGTTAAAAGAACACTTTTTTAATGAAACATTTAAGAAAGTGGTCGAACACCCTGTATACACGAGGGCAGTTGCTCAAAACCGGTTGTGCACGTCGCGCGCTAAGAATGCGTACGGCGAAAGAACAGCTGGCTACATGATTCCACGGCTCATTAATGAACTACCTACTGACTTACGCGATAGCATTACGCAAAAAAACATTAAGCATAAAATTAAAATCCTTTTTTCTAGCTAACATGGAAAGCTACTAACAATAAAAATATTGCATCTACCTAGTTCCAGAAGTAAGATGTATTTAATGTATATTATATATATTTGTACCTATTTACTAAAATAATTGTTTCTATTAATCTAAACGTACCTTCGTACGTACGTTGTTTACTTTACTCGTTTTATTGTATCGGTTCAGTAAGACTCGCTTATAGCATTATTTGTTTGCAAACCTTTGTGGTTTTTAAAGTGCTATATCTATGTTATATGTCGTAATAGTAAGTTTAAATGATAAATAAATAAAAAAAAAAGGAATCTTCCGACTACGTAAATAACGTACGTAAAAAAATATTTATTTTGCTAATGTCACCTACAAATAAGTTTTATTTTAAATCCATACATCCTGCGAATAGATGGAACAAACCTTCCATTTTGCTTCCATTCAGTAATAGAACTATTAATACATACTCGTATTACTAATAGTAAGATAGATTAATATTTATTGTACACAATTCTAACAACCAAAGACCAAAAAAAAGAGATACTAAGTTTCAGTTATCAGAGCTAAAACTGACGATCTGAGCGATCTCTTCCAGTTAACCCGTTATATTTCACGAATAAAGGGCCTCGTCCTCACAACACTACGATACTATAATAAAGGGCCTCGTTCTCACAACACTACGATACTATAATAAAGGGCCTCGTTCTCACAACACTACGATACTATAATTTTGTTAAAAAACTATGACAATATTATCTAAACGGAATGGCGCCCATTCCGAACCTATAATTAGTCAGACCATGATCGTCATGGATATTCGTATACTATACAAACCAGGTATTCCTGGTTTGTATATTATATGAAATACTATGGAACTGTATATTGTGAACAGATCATTTTAATTATGCGCCCCATTTACGGGTGGCCGTACTAATGAAATTAAAGTTTCAACATGATGACAGATTCTACAGATACCTACATAGTGCTTCTAGCAAGTTGACAGTTTCTACAGATACCTACATAGTGCTTCTAGCAAGTTGACAGTTTCTACAGATACCTACATAGTGCTTCTAACAAGTTGTCAGAATCTACAGATACCTACATAGTGCTTCTAGCAAGTTGTCAGATTCTACAAATACCTACATAGTGCTTCTAGCAAGTTGTCAGATTCTACAGATACCTACATAGTGCTTCTAGCAAGTTGTCAGATTCTACAAATACCTACATAGTGCTTCTAGCAAGTTGTCAGATTCTACAGATACCTACATAGTGCTTCTAGCAAGTTGTCAGATTCTACAGATACCTACATAGTGCTTCTAGCAAGTTGTCAGATTCTACAGATACCTACATAGTGCTTCTAGCAAGTTGTCAGATTTTACAAATACCTACATAGTGCTTCTAGCAAGTTGTCAGATTCTACAAATACCTACATAGTGCTTCTAGCAAGTTGTCAGATTCTACAGATACCTACATAGTGCTTCTAGCAAGTTGACAGCGCTTGCATAGTGCAACAAGTGACGACGAGTGATTTTATTGTACCAATTCTAATCCGGCTTCATTCGATGACGAGGCTGAAAGACAAAAACGGTAGTTTCATAATAGTCGGTACTACGCGTGCAATGATGTCTAAACAAAACAAGGTATAAATACTAACTATTTAAATGACTGTCACGTAGCGCTAATAAATCGGTAAGTGTAGCATTACCGGACCGGCTGCGTTTAAATATGCCGATCGGGGAAGCTGGGACATCTCCGCCGGACTTTATAAAACTTTTAGTATTACCTTGTCCGGCTATTTAATGGACTAACGGGCCTTTTCACAAATGCTGGCAGCATGGTCACTAATTATTGCTGGGTGTTTCATTTCATGGTCAGCGGAACTGCAAAACGGTTATAAATTTTCTATATATTATCATCGTCGCCAATTATACCACAAGCAGTATTAATATAGGAAATACTTTATAATTTGTTTTCCTTGCCTAGTAATTACTATGAAGTATATTTTGTGAGTGACAAAACGATCTAAAATTACTTCCATTCATTGTATATAGGAAGTATCATCTACACAGTGTATTTTTTATTGTTTTGTTAGTAGTAGAACTTTTTTATGAAAGAGTTCGTCCAGGGAAGTACTACCGCCATATTAATTTCCGCCGCAAACCAGTAGTGCTCGCATTGATGTGTTCCGTTGTGAAGGTTTTTTTTTTTTTTATACTACTTTGATGCCTGATCAAGCAAGAGGCCCACCTGATGGTAAGCGGTAACCTCTGCCTATGAACAGTGCATTACCTCATAGGTCACGTCCACCTAGGACGCGCCCTATGTGGCATTGCACTGCGCCCGCCACCCTGAGACATAAAAATGAAAAGTCTCATGTGCCTGTAATTTCACCGGCACCCTTACCCTTCAAACCGTATGGGTATGGGTGCGCGTGAAATTACAGGCACAAGACTTTCATCTTTATGACTCAGGATGTCGGGCGCAGTGCAATGCCACATAGGGTGCGTCCTAGGTGTACGTGACCTGTGAGACAATGCATTGTTACAGGCAGAAGTTACCGCTTAACATCAGGTGGGCCTTCTGTTTGTACCGTCATTCACAAAATTAAAAAAAAAGTTGTCTGCGACAATTTAATGTAATTATGCCACGATTTCCCAGTCATAACTTTATCCGGCAACAATTACTCCCAAATCCCGGCTTTTTAGCTTAAACCCACCCCTAGCCCCAATGTATGCGTGGTCACGACACCGTTATTGTCCTATAAGCATTTAGTCCCACCCGGGCACTGCAATCCATTGCAACCCTTATGGCGTAGATATATAAGATCGGTATTTCAGTCTTGGTTGTAGAAGCTGCATTGCACCGAGCCAGTAAGCGACAGTGGCTTTTCAATACGAGACAATGCAATAATTATTGGTATGTTAAGCCCACCGCATGCTGCGGTAGCGGAAAGTTTTACCTGTATTGAGCTGTTTTTATTTTGCGTAGTTTTAATCAGAATTCAAACAAAAATTAGTTGGAAGATATTTCGTGCATTTTGGTAATGCATGATGATCTTGGAACATAAAATTATGGGGAAATTGTCGTCGTTGGTTGAAATTGTTAGACGATTTTAATCAATCTTTTTGTGAATCTTTATGTACTTTCCTATTAGAAGATGTGTTAAAAAGTACAAGTGTATTTTAGAGTTCAAAATTGTATTGTTAACAACATCATCAACTTTGCAATGGTTGCTTGTTTCACGCGTCACTGTTTTGGGACTGACCCAAAGTAGGTTAAACTGTTCTAATAAGCAGTGTGTTCTTGTTGTGTCGCAACCATCTATATAAAGTAGAAATTTTATCACGTCTCCGTCAAACTCTGCGCCTGCCTTTACAATTTCTATTATGATAATAGAATTAAAATACAATGTTAATTTATCCTTTAGTAAACTTATACAATACAATGTTCCATTTTGTCGCATTTCTACAACCTCCTGGTCTTTTGAGCTGGATTTCGAGTAGCGCGCAATTATACCTCGCGCTCCGATGGAAAAGCAATTTTAAATTATATTAGCAGGTATTGTTTTGCAACGGAAATACGAAAAGGCAAGCAAACAGAGCTCGGTGTACGTAGTTTTAAATTTATTGGTATAGTTCAATGAAAGGTTTCTCTTAATTTTTCTTTCAAATGAATTACACAGGCGAAATAGTAGATTCATGCAAACAAAATACGTAAGTTTACCATGAGTTTACCGAAAATAATTGTATTTCCTGTTTGGATTCGTAAAGCTTATTTTGAAGCAGTCTCCAATTATTTTTATTTACTTATTTGAAGGGAATCAAAATCAAAGCCTTCTCACAAACAACGCGACTTTATTTCCGGAAACATTGTTCAATTACTGAAAAAAGTTTGTTTTATAAATATACACAAAAAAAAAACATTTTCTATTACTGGCGTCTCTTATAAAAGATCCTTGAGCCCACTTTCGTTTTAGCATACACATCGTTTCCATAAAGAAAATTTCCTCTCGCAAAAATAAACCTCAAAACGTCCCCTAGTTGACTCCACCATACCAAATATTATACTCGTAGGTAAGTCTTAACTGTCCTGCCTACTGAAGCGTTGAGACGATACGCGTACACGACGTTTTACCCTTGTAGTGCGCGTATTGCTGCTTTTATAAGTAAATGTTGCTTGCAGTCATATTATACAGAGCATCAACATCCCGCTCACTATAACTCTCATCAAACCGTGTTGCCACGCTGTACCTGTAACAACAACATTTACAGCATCCAGCTGCAATCCAGCGATGTAGCATCATACACACCCAACAGTCAAACACGAATATACTCCTGGTCTCACACTAGGATATCCTGTGTGGTGGGTGCCATGGCACCGCAACACCCAGACCAAGGCATGCAAATATTTGTCTTGCAGTGGAATCGTACCCTCACTTATTGTGTCTAACCCGGCTACTCGCCCGTCGCGTCACGAGGTTGTACTTGTATTGGAAGAGTCGACATAGTTTAGGATTCGTTTCATTACACTTTCATTTACAGTTGGTTCTTAGATATTGGGCCGTGGTGTGTCTGGCTTAAGAACAGACCTTCTTCTCCCATGGATGTAGTAAGAGCCTGACAGGGATAGCACTAGGTGATGGGCAGTAGCATCCACCTGAGTAGGTACTTGACATCAAACTGCGATCACCAATCTGCCTGCCAAGCATGGTGATTATGGCAACCCCCCATTGTATTCAATGGGGGAGGCCTCATCCAGTAGTGGATGCATACAAGCTGGCGATGATGATGATAATGATGAATTAGATATCCTACCGTGAACAAAATAAAAGTACGCTTAGTACAGTTTGTTATGCCCACGGCGTACGGCAAGCGTACAAGAAGCGTGCGCGTCTGTGAAGCTCCGCTTCAGCAGACAGCACCAGATTCCAGTATTCCCTTACCGCGTTATCTCAACTGATTTAAATATTCTTATATTCTAGTTTTTCCTATCTCGTGAAAAGAATGAGCCTTGTTTACAGAGGTGGTTAGTTTGTTTTTATGAGTGCCGTGATAAAAAGGATGAAATATGTGTGGATCGCGAGCCAGCGCGGCTCGGCCGCTGGGTATAATATACCAGTCCGTGCTATTTATATACATAGCTATTAAGTATTAGAACGGTTGGAATTTTGGTTTTGGAGAATAATAGAAACGAATACATACATAAACTTACGCCTGTTTCCCGGAGGGGTAGGCAGAAACCACGGATTTCCACTTGCTACGATCCTGACATAGCTCTTTACGTCATTCACTCTCATCACATTCTTCATACATGCTCGTCGGTTAAGGATACTTCACTTGACCTGGCCTTTTTCCTTTAGAAACTTTTTCTTTTTTTTTTAGAAACGAATAACTGGAAACAATATTTGTTTACTCTCTCTAATCTTTACGAGACGTAAACGCATTTATCACTTTTTTTTTTTTTTTTTTTTTTAACATTGATAGACCTTTGTTTGACCACGATCTCACCTGTTGGTAAGTGACGATGTGGCCGAAGATGGAGCACAAAGGTCTAGAAGGCACCTATTCACTCTAGCCTTGAAGAGACCCAGATTATAGTTTTCAGGAAAGACAGACGACGGCAGTGTATTCCACTCCTTAGCAGTTCGCATTATAAAGGTAGAACCGAAACGTTTTATCATAATAGTCTTGCCGATAAGTATAATGATAACAAAAACTCCAGTGTGTTATTGATTTCTGTATCATGAAATAAATACCTGCTGTTAAAATCGCGAGATGATAATAATTGAATTTAATTATTATATTTGTTGATTCTGTCATTATTTACGCATCATTACGCGCCAGAGAATAATAGTGATTTATGCACATAATTCTACACTCTGCAAAATCCTTGAAAGTTTCCATCACATTCAACGTTGCTATATGTCCAAGGTTCGTCTCTAGAGTCTTGTCGTTCGTTCATACATTAATGTGACAGGTAAATCGGCCTCTATACGCCGGAATGTGGCGAGGCTATAGCCACAATATTACAGACCCTGGGGAAGTAAAGCTAAATATTGAAAACTTGGGTGTTTTGTATAGCTACCGGAAATTCTAGCTGGTTGTACGAGTAGCTTCAGAACACTATTATTATCTCTAGCCATATTTCTTACTATAGAATCAGCGATCAAGCAGATGAGGGTACCTACTACTTAAGACTTTAGAAGTTGTAGACTTTTTCTAGGAAAGACATTGAAAAGGTAGTGTGGACTTTAGGCTGGCTTCTATCGAGTATTATTTTCTCTAAGGTTATGGAAAAAGATTGATCAAATTATTCTTTTGTAAGTATTCAATATTTAAACCAACTGTTGTGAACAAGACATACGTTTTATGTCTAAGTAAGTGCGTGTTACGAACGAATCAATTGATTATTCACCATACTCATGTAAGACCTTTAAATTACCTTGTCCCATATCATGTCTGGAGGCACTCCTCGCGAATTGCTCACTCATACCCTCCTCTTCGACGACGCATAAACGATACAATAAAGTAGTTTCAATCAATGATGTTTTACATAATATTCTCGTAGACTCGTTACTATCAAAATAGATACACGGAAACAATTTTCTTTCGGTTTTTATTCAAGCTATGAATTACGGATTCCGGCTGTGATCACAACTGAGTTTGGTAACCAGTTGCCTAGCGGAGCTTACTTGTATCTACTCCGCGATCGGAAACAGTTTCAAACCACACCAACTAAGGACAGTTCAGCACAAGTATTGCGCACTGAGAAAATTCAATGCTTAGTATTTAAAGTATACATACATACATAGACACACGCCTTTTTCCCCGAAGGGGTAGTCAGAGCCACAATAGGCCTCTTTTCACAGTGGGTTGCACCATCGTGGAATATAGACGTGACAAGTGGTGAGCTCATCGCCGCCATTGCTTCCCACGACTGACTCAGCTAACGCTTTCTTTCAGTAATAACACATTCCATAATAAGCTACCAGCCAGGACAAATCTTATACCAACGAATCTTATCAACAAGTCCGGGTAATCCCTTAGTCGGCTTTTACGACATCCACGGGAGGAGACGGAGGGGTCTATTCTTAGGCCGGACACACCACAGCAAAATATTTAGTACATACTTAAAGTATGTACTAAATATATAATTGAAATTATCGTAGCTTGGTATCATTTTAGAAATATTACTTTACACCATGTTCCTTCTCCTGCCGACGTTTCGTTGACCACTTAGAGGTATTTTGGATCAGGAGAATAGTCAAGTACGTGGTGTTTATTCGTAATTTTCCTAATATGTACTAACTGTTTAACCTATCAAATTTCAAGTTAGTCTTGAGAGTTTTTTTAATATTTTGTTGTAAATTTTTGGTGTAAATTTGTAATTTTTAATCTTTTGCGATCAGAACACATCAATTTATTGATCTTATAATAAATATTATGGTATAAATAACCGTGACAATACCAATAATACATTATTATTGTATGTTGAAGGTAGAGGTTTTAATAATGCACGCTATCTAGAGAATAAAACACCATTGCTACAAACAAAGTAGTTTCAATAACCCGCGAGGGCGGCGTTTGAGCTGACAATTCCGCCCAACAACGATAAAACTCGATAAGTGGATAAAAATTCGCGAACGGAATAAATATCAGAGAATACTTTTTGCTCCGTTCTCGATCGTTATTTATTATTTATGGAAATAGACCTGGAACTCCATCGAGGGAAGGTCGTCATATTTTTCTTAAAAAAAGTAATGTCCCTTCTACTGGCGTACGTTTGTCATGCAAATTTATGCGATCCGTTTTTAAACCGAAAGCGATTTGAGGAATACTTAATCGGTTATATAAAAAGAGGTTTTATAAACAGCACTAATGCCAAAGTTATATTTTCTCGTCACGAAAATCGTAAATTCGATTCGATTATGTTCTGATAAGGGCTGACGTTTGACTGCTCCAGTTTGGAAGGCAAACCTGCTGATGAAAAACAGACATTTGAATAACAAACGCAATGCTCTTAAATGCAATTTGTGTCAAAAAAAAGGTAGATAATTATAATATACATAAATTCATCCAGTTCACCGGCCAGTTACTTAAATGAACTAGCTCGAAAGTGGAGTTGACGTAGCATGTACGCTACACACTACTACGCTACGTCTACGGATGTGCTACGACATTAAGACAAGTCTACACGCTACGAGTTTGGGTAAAACGCGTTTCCCCGTAAGTCGTTTGTCATAGCGCAATGTTATGTGGCCTCAACGTGTCGTGTAGATCATTTGCGAAGTGGAGCCTGTTGTGGCAACGGGAGGCTCGTGGAACTACGAAACTATGAGATGACGATTGCCTTCAAAATTTATTTACTTTATTTATTAAACAAAACACTTTACCGTTCTCTTCACTTCTCGGCATGTAGGACTTGTTAATTAAGAGAGTGGTCTGTGAAAATGACACATCGAGTTTTGACACTATTCCATTACCTGTGACCTCCACCTTGCGGTGGGATTTGGAACTAATTAGGTAAACAAACCTCTCAACCGTACAATTGTGTAGAAAACACATTACTTGTTTTGTCAATTACTTCATTGAATTTTTGTTCTGTACGTAATCAGATAAATGTGAAAATAAAATCAATGTATACCACCTATACAATCGTTGCGTGGCTGACTGACTCAGTCACTGACTATCAACGCGAAGTCTAAACCCTAGGTCATAGGACCTGAAATTCACATAGGTACATTTCTTTTGTGGTATAGCGGTGCACTAAGAAAGGAATTTCCTAAATACACACCCTAAAGTGGTGCAGCGGGATGTTGAAAATTGTATAGCAAAAACTGCACGCGGGCGAAGTCCCAGGCGTTCCACTACTGGATACTTGAGAAATCTCTGTGCACATGTTGTGTTTTACATATTATGCTGTGTGCTTCAGGTTTCGTTATATTTTATAACAGTTTTATTCGTTTTATTTTACCCCAAATAGACAAAGTGGTCAACAACTTCAATAACTGTACCAATATGGGTGCAAAGTTAGTATATAAAAACCATCATAACCGAATCGCAAATGAACATGGGCAAGAAATGAACAAACCCACAAAAATAACCAAAAAATACAGGACCAAAAAAAACAAAATTAAATCAAAAACGCCCTAAAAACTCTCACAACCTAAGAAGCCCTACAAACCTTTAAAAAAACCCTTCCTACTCCTAAAAACAGAGGGTTTAGCCTACCCTACCTCCCTAGAGTTCATACAAGTCTTAAACTTTAAGAATCAATTAAAACCTCGTACAAACCCATACAACCCAATTTAAACCGGTACTGAACGACGGACCTTGCTCAGAAAAATATCTTGGGAATCAGGATTTTTCCCAGCAGGGCCCAAATTAGATCATTTTCTCCGCCTCAAAACTCACTATTCTGCCAAACTTCCTGCTGATGTTTTTTTTTCCATTAACTTTCATCCACTAATATACCTACCTTGTTTGTTTATATTAATTTGAATGTGTATGTGCGCCTACTTTTTGGCGATTGTACCTAGTCAACCTTTGGAGGTTTTTAAGGTACAATATTATACCTAATTAAATGTGTAAAATATATTGTGTATGAAATAAATAAAAAACTAAAAAACCTACACGTGTAGGGCTGTTTAAAAAAACGCTCATACAGTGATTTTATTATTTAAAACTATTAATTTAATCCTATTTCGTCAAAATAGTAACAGTTTTTCGAGTTATTTTGTACAGAAAGACGGATAAAGAAACAAATAAATTATATAGGTACCTACAAACTATGTTGGAAGAAATTCACGTAATTGAAACATACTGACCACAAATTGGCATAAAAAAACGGCGCGGCGAGGACGTTGCATTTGACATGACTAGTAAGACATTTTCAAACATTTATCGGCTTCTAAATTCTAATTTCCATGTACAACCACAGAATAAATAATAGTACCTTCTTCTTGAAACATGCCATGAATTGGTTTGGCGTCTTTATGAAAGGATTATAGGAAATTCAAACCCTAAAATCAATTGTGTTGAAGACCTCTGTAGCGCAGCGGGCGAAGGTTGGCCTGCGACGCAGGAGGTTGCAGGTTCGATTCCCGCCTCGGAACAAATATTTGTGCGATCGCAGATATTTGTTCAGGTGTTCTGGGTATTTTCTGTGTATAAAAATATCTATCTATGTATTATATTGTATTAAGTATATCAATTATCTAGTACCCATAACACAAGCTCTGCTTAGCTTGGGACTAGATAATGAAATGTCCAACATTATTATTATTATTTATTATTAATTAGGGTCATAAAGTTTGGAAGTATTGTTTGTTATTCTATTAATATTAAAAATTAAAGCGGGCCCCCATACAAAAAAAGTGATTTTGACAAACGCTGTATCTCTTGATCCGCAATAGCTAGACACAACAAAAAATTAAAAAAGTGAGTTGTAAGTAGGTATGTACATACCTAGGGGAAAACAAACATGTTTATATTTACTTGCCTTATTTTTATTAATTATCATCATCCGCCCAGCTGGAAATATAACATTTCCATAGAATGCCACGACGACTGGTCTTGAGCCGCCTCCGTCCACAGACTTCCCGCGACCTTTATAAAGTTTGGTACATTGGAAGTTCCTCTCCCACACTGCGTCGTCCGGTTGTTGGTCGCCACTCGAGGACTTTATTTCAGTCATCTTAATAAGTGCGTGTTGCCAGAGATGACTTACGTGACTGAGACGTGATCGCTAACTATCACACACACAAAAGCTCAAAGTATCACAGCGGGCTATGCATGGAGAGAGCTATGCTATTACCATCAGTGTACAAATACGTAGTCTGCGACAACCGTAACTACAAGAAATATTGTTACGAGATATTCGCGCCTAAAGTTTTTTATCTTATATTAGTGATCAATGTCTTTGTAAATATTTATCTGTTATGATTTTGATCTGTACGATCGCTACGATCATTCCCTTTAAAACTGTGTTTATTATATCGTGAAAACATTAATGCTTTTTTATTATTTAGTAAATAATACTTGTTTAGTGTAACATTATTTTAGAACGTGCTTTACCTAAGCATGTGCGCCGTATGTAACATAGTTACTGTTCGCATGTCTAGGGATTTTGTTATGGTGTTCAACAAACGGAATATGCTCAAGATTTACTAATCTTATGTGCGGTAACATAACTACTAACCCAGTTATACACTTTATTGAGCTGGGAGAAAAAAAAAAACTGTAAGTAAGACCACAGAATAAATAATAGCAAGAACAAAAGGCTCACATCGTGAAAAAAAAATAACGAACCTTGCTGGGACGCAACAAAGTGCATTTCAGTTCGCATAAGTGCTTAGTGCCTAGCGCCAAAACCACCTTAACACCCTAAACACCCACCACCCTTATTCACCTAAACATTGGCGCTCTCTTGTAAATGTTTGAATCTTTTTATTTGTGTATTATATTTTTGTTTAGTACTCAATTTATAATTTTACTAGCTGTAACCTGCGACTTCGTCTGCGCAGGATTATTAAGTAGTGGAGTATTATAAAGCTAGTATTATTAGACTTACGCTGGTGAAGTAAGTTTCAACCGCGTAAGTCTCGATCCCGTGGGAATATCGGGATAAAAATGTGCCTGTGTTATTCCGCGAGTCTAGTTATCTTTATTCCAAATTTCATCCAAATCCATCCCGTAGTTTTTACGTGAAAGAGTAATTAGGATAGGATATTCGGTTACCAAATTACTCCTGCATTCTGCTGCTCGCCTGGTACATTGAAAAGAAAGAAAGAAAGAAAGAAAAACATTTATTTGTGTCACCGACATGGATGTAGTAGTAACAGTCAACAAACAATATTCCACACAAAAATACACACACACACACACACACACACACACACACACACACACACACACACACACACACACACACACACACACACACAGAAACAAAGATAAATAAAACATTGGATGAAAAGTATTCGCTTTGCTGCTGCGCCCTGCGGTGTTTTCCGCATAGGTCTCGATTCCGTGTGAATATCGGGATAAAAATGTGCCTATATGTTATTCCGGGAGTCCAGTTATCTCCGTTCCAAGATTCATCCAAATCCATCAAGCAATTTTTACGTGAAAGAGTAACAAAGATACATCCATCCATCCATCCATCCATCCTTCCATCCATCCATACTTACAAACTTTCAAGTTTATAATATTAGTAAGATACCTTTTAACATTCTTTGTATTTTTGAATTTTAAACACAAATTAAATTTAAATTAAATGACTATTCCAAGTATATTCGGTACAAATTTAATCTGCGTAGTGTTTTTTTTTTTTCGAATGGAATTAAAAAGATTTAAACTTTTGTTTTCTTGACAAAATCCGAATAAATTTATGGATATAATACTTGTTTTTGACTTTGTACGATGACACGTGACGCGTCGAAATAATAACTTGGTAGCTTTCCATGGCGCATGCACTATTAAATTGTTTTGACCAAATGTTCCCATTTTTAGGGTTCCATACTCAAAGACAAGGGACCCTTATGGATTCCCTTTGGATTTTCATATTGTGTCCTACTAATATTTATACCATCAATTTGTACATATGTTTAAGCAAATAAATTATCTTTATCTTTATCTTTATCTTTATCTTTTATCTTTCGTCATGTCTGTCTGTCTGTCTGTCTGTCCGTGTATGTCACAGCCTTTTTTTTCCGAAACTATAAGAGCTATACTGTTGAAACTTGGTAGGTAGATGTATTCTGTGAACCGCATTTAGAATTTTACACAAAAATTAAAAAAAAACAATTATTTTTGGGGTTCCCCATACTTAGAACTGAAACTCAAATTTATTTTTTCATCAATGTGGGTTATCTGTGGATAGGTCTTCAAAAATGATGTTGAGGTTTCTAATATAATTTTTTTCTAAACTGAATAGTTTGCGCGAGAGACACTTCCAAAGTGGTAAAAATTGTGCTCCCCCTTCCATAACTTCTAAAATAAGAGAATTATAAAACTAAAGAAAATATATGATGTACATTACCATGTAAACATTCACTCAAAATTGGTTTGAATGAGATCTAGTAAGTAGTTTTTTTTTAATACGTCATTAATCGTAATCCATCCAAGAACTTTTATATTATGTTACTTGCTGCTACGGAACCCTTCATGGGCGAGTCCGACTCGCACTTGGCCGCTTTTTTTATGGTTATTTTTGGAAATTGTTATTATGTACCTTTTTTTTGCATAGAGTCAATCTTTATAGAATACTGACTATCCATGTTTTTTTTGTTGTATTTGGAATAGTGGTGTATACCTTATTTTATACCAGTCAGTTAAATCATCCTAACGATGAAGTTATAAGTTGGTAAATATTGCTACAAGTATCTCCTATTTTTTTTTTTTTTTTTTTTTTTTACTAATGAATGACGGAACAAGCAGATGGCCCACCTGATGTTAAGCGGTAACCTCTGCCTATGAACCATAGTTCACCTAGGACGCACCCTATGTGGCATTACAATGCGCCCGCCACCCTGCGACATAAAGATGAAAAGTCTCATGTGCCTGTAATTTCACCGGCACCTTCAAACCGGAACACAGCAATGCGAGCACTACTACTTTGCGGCAGAAATAGGTATGGTGGTAGTACTTCCCCGGACGAACTCTTTCACAAAAAAGCTCTACTACTACTACTTTCTGGTATAAATAGCACTAATTATGATTTCTTCTTTTATTTCTGCAGTTATACATCTTGCCATAACTTTTGGTACGGCTTCTAGAAAACAATGTGTTAAAAAAAACTAGTTAATATATTGTGATTTTAACTCAACACCGTGACTAGTTTATATTTTGGGGTTCAATCCTCCCTATCTACTTTTACAGCAAAATCTCTCTCAGGTACGTTTGATGTAAAAAAACTGGAGCATGTGTGTGATTCGTGATCTCGATAATTATAAAAATCCCATGTTTCCAGAACCTTTACACAGGTATTGTTTGAATTGACACAATTTATAAAATCCTGAAAATCATAGATTTGATTTGCTGATTTTGTTATCTTGTAGGCAACCAGTCCTTTTTTTCAGAATCCCCATCAGTCTTGTTAGGCCAGTCACCGTAGACACTAAAATCGTGTAAGATCGCAAAAAGTTGCAAACTTCTGTTTTTTTGGGATGTTGTTAGGATAAATACCAATTGTGTAAAACCAAGTTTGCAACTTCGATAGAGCTGTGCGAACTTTGCAATTTTTTTACGACCTGGAATGTTTAAGATGACTGGCCTATGTGTCGTTTGTAGGTTAACAGCTAATATTTGTAAGGAAAAAGGTTATACACACCTCAGTTTGTTCAAAATTACTAGGTATAACTAAGTAGTTGGAAGAAACTTTTCTTTTGGGTACTTATTTACTTTGTATTAGCCATTTTGCATTTTCTAGAGCGTTCACATGCGTACTTTTCGTCGCGAGTATCGCCTTTGCATAACTCGCCACACACGACCTACCCACTTTTCAGCTTTGGTGAGTCACTGTTTGTTGAGCTCCCACTGACTGACTGGCACCAATCCCCCACTTTTTATCTTCGTGAATGACGTGGAACAATCAGATGGCCCACCTGATCTTGAGCGGTAACGTCTGCCTTTAATAATCCATTACCTCATATGTCACGTCCACCCCTTGTGGCATTGCACTGCATTCACCGGCAACTATACCTTTCATACTAAAACACAGTAATACAAGCACTAGTGCTTTGCGGCAGAAATACTACTGGTAGTAGTTGTGGTTGGTAGTACATTCCCGAACGAACTCTTTCACAAAAAAAAACTCTACTACTACTAAACTACGATATAATGCGATTGTAATGTCTACGATTACTTTTTCGTACAGTTTTCGTTTACTAAGCAAGACGATGACACAGAATAAATAATAGTACAAACACGACGATAAGAAGCGACGATGATAAGATTCGATTCCTTTGTTTTCAGAAGTAGTTAAGTGCAATAAAGAATATCAACACTAGTCTTAAGCACCGTATATGTAATGTATGATGTTACTATTCATATGTGTAGTATTTAGTACCACATAATAAAAAAAAATTGTTCAGATATCCACCGTATAATATGTTACGGTGATTATATTTAGGATACATTTTTGTTACATGATCAAGCTCATACAAACACGTCAACCTCATACCTCATACTTAACTTACAATAAAATTAATATTGATCAACTGGATTATCTATGAGGAACTAGTATGTCACAGATAACCCAGTTATTATAGTTGTACCTACTACAAATAATATAACGCGTCCAAATTAAGTAGCGGGTGACAGTAGGTACCTATACCTAGCTTGTATTTTATATTATAAATTTCGTCCAAAATTAGTAGGTACCCAAAATCTGAATTCGTTTATTTTTAACCCCTGACGAAAAACGAAGAGGGTGTTATAAGTTTGGCGTGTCTGTGTGTCTGTCCCATCGTAGCTCCCGAAAGGATCAACCGTTTTTTTTTTTTTTAATTGTTTTTGTGGGGAGTTTTCTTAGCTTTGTTTGATCAAAATCAGTCCAGCCGTTCAACGTTGGAGGTTATTTAAATTTTTACAAAATTAATTACTTTGTGCTATACGTTTTTAAATTCCGACGGGAAACGAAAATATATGTGAAGAGAAAATATGTACAAAATGTGTGGCTACGTTTCACCGAGGACTTATCGAGGACTATACTAAGTTCCATTGGTCTAGTTGTTACTATGTTGACAGAGTTATTTATATGGTAGCATACTTGTACGGAGCACTCTACACGCGAGTCCGACTCGCACTTGACCAGTTTATTCATCTTCCGCCTCCAATAAAGCATGGACTTTAATGGAGATTTTTTGAATAGCAGCATTGTATCAGCGAAGTATCTATCTATGTAATATATTGTATTTAGTATATCAGTTATCTAGTACCCATAACACAAGCTCTGCTTAGCTTGGGGCTAGATAATGTTGTGCGAACTGTCCAGCATTATTTATTTATTTATTGTTTCGATATCAAAATTTGAAGTACCAGTATTATTATTAGTAACAAACAGTCAAACATAGATAAAAATTGAATGATAGTATAATTAAATATAAAAAAAACATACCGTTTCTCACTAGTAAGTCGGGAAATAAGCAAGTAAATTTTTGTAAAAAAACGATAATCACTTAGTATAAAGAGCTAGGCATATTCTAAGGAAAATCACTAAGCGAAACTCTTTTGGTCACAATATAAACTCTTTCGTGAGTATGCTACCGTAGAATTGCATCGAGCGACTACGGAGGCCTGCAATGTTATAAGTATAGATCCACCAACTTATCTCTAGAACCATTTACCTACATTTTTCTATCAGCTACATACATTTCATTCTGCAGATAAGTTGGTGGATCTCTAGAATTGGTTTGTGTTCACGACTGTATGATTAAACTGTCAAACCATGTCAGTCCGGTAAATTTTCACAAACCTCAAATAAATAAGAATTTGCATTGGTTTCTTATTACCCGAATTACAATTATAACAACGAAAACCAACAATTTTCAGTAAAATAATACAAGTTTTTGTAATGATATATCGAAGTAACCGGTTGTCCGTTTTCACCTGTGAATAAAAAAGTGAACGAGGGCCTTCCTTCCAGCGCCGTGGATAACCACGGAATGACAGAAAATGGCGTAGAAATCGTGTAGATACGGCGAATTGAAAATGTTTTCGTGTTTTTACACATCTTTTATATGAAAAGATTAAAAACCCCAACATACTTTTAAAACTATGTGTATAGACATGATACTAAAGTGTTTTATTTCTCAGAAATAGCTGTAATTCCGTAGATTTAGGCTCATATGTAGATGCTCTATTTTGATCAATTTCGTGAAAATGGGTAGGTAGTTTTTCAATTTACACAAAATCTAGAAATAACTTTAGAAAACCCCAACGTATTTTTATTCAGCCTGAAGTGTTCTTTCTTCTGATCTAAATATTGTTAAGAATAAAGCTAAATTTGGAAAGTTCTAGGCTTTTCAAAACACCACTTTTCAAGGGTTTTCACAGACTAGCCCCTTAACATTAAAGTATTATCCTAAGAGTAGGTAATATAAATTAAATACATTTACTGTGTACTTTTTCACTCAGTCACCATTACTCAACAAGTTTACTTCTACCCTTATCTTTTACCTGGTTTAATACGTTGAAATAGATTCCTAGAACTTAAGGTTGAACACTTTCTCGCAACAAAAAGATAAAACAATATATATATTCGTAGAACCCATTTTCTTAACGTTGATAGACATTTGTTTGACCACGATCTCACCTGTTGGTAAGTGTAGATGTTGCAGACGATGGAGTACAAAGGTTTAGAAGGCACCTACTCACTCTAGCCTTAAAAAAACCCAAACTATAATTTTCAGTAAAGACAGAAAAATAGGTAGTGTATAACACTCCTCAGCAGTATCAGTATGTTAGTCAGTAGTTAGATTAGTATAGGATAAATTGGATAAATTTACTCCTGTTCCAAACCTAAGCGACCAAATCTAGTAGAATCAGGTTGATGCTTACAAACACGGCTGGGCTTGTTTTTACAAATAAGTAGGTACCAACTTTGTTCATTACTCTCTAGAATTATTTTAGAGGCCCATTTGAAGCTCTGTCTACCCTTTCGGGGAAAAAGACGTGTGTCTATATATGGATGTATGTATGTAAGTAGGTACCAACTTTGTTCATTACTCTCTAGAATTATTTTCTATAGCGTCTATTTTCCTTAAGCGAACCTCTTACATCAGAATACTTAATTGCATCTTGTTTCTCTAGCAAACTAATTGAATCTGATTCCCAGTTCAACAGTTATAAATTAACGTGAATAAATGTTTCGAAGGCTGTATGGGAACACAAACAAGTTCTACACCACACAGCCTGGCTTAGAGTTATTGCTACTAGAGCAAGCTTGGGACTGTATGAACGAGAAACACAGGCATCAATGAACACTGGCAAAAGTGTGCACCGAAGAAAATAACTTCACTGAAAATGAACTAATTTGATAATGAACGTAAAACATACATAATACGTTAAAATTAAATAAAAACTAATATTCGTTAGTAAACGCGTCATTAGAGAATAACGGTTGAACCGATTTGTCATTATTATTAAGGTTTTAAGGGAAAGAAAATAGTTTCGCAGCAAATTAGAAAATTGGGGAAAACTGATTGTTTTTTTTTTCCTATATTTTCTTTTAAATCTCAATACTGTTGGATAGGACAATGTTTACCAGTTCAAAGGTTGAGCGGATTTTGATGATTAGGCATTGGGAGTGTGGATGGATGCTTTGGGCAGAATGATTGCCAGGAGAACTTTGTATCCCATAACGTACAGGAAGTATTTTGTATCCCATAACTCAGTGGGAAGTCCATTCGTTGGATGATAGAATGTCATTTAATATACCCATAAATTCTAATGATCAGGAACTATGCAATCAATAAATCGAAACATCTGAGAGAAAACCTGAGGCTACAGTGATGATGTCGGAAGCTGTACGCGTTTTATGTATAAATTTAACCTTTGGCTTCTCGCCATAGCTACCTCGTTCCCCACTACTCTGGGAAACACACCAAATCTTGCAACTTCCTGTAAAGTTTTGCGCAAATTTAATCAAAGTAACTTTATCTATTTCGGCGAATGGCTTGTTCTAGTTGCCATTGTAAATTGTAATGTTTGATAGTTCGTTCTTTGGAGGCAAGTTCGTTTGCATTCATTAATTGTTAGCTTATATAACACTAGTGTCCACCCGTGATTTTACGCGCGTTTTATCAGGACAAAATTATCCTATAGCTCAATGCAAGTTATAATCTATCTGTGTAAAAAATCATCAAAATCGGTTCAGCCGTTTCAGTGATATTTTGTAACAAACATACAAACATTGAAATATTGCGTTGTTATAATCAAGTTGTTGATCAGGGTCAAAAGGAATTGAAATCATTTTTCCACTATTTGTTTGGTTTAGTTTACGACCTGGGGAATAGTAGAATAGTAGAACTGATAGACGAAGTCATCTCAATGCAAACGTAGTTTTGTTAGTCGTCATGGTGTAGGGGAAACAAATACGTCATTAATACTATTTTCTATTTCTTTCCCACTCTGTCTCTTTTTGTATGTTAGATAAAAGCGTACCACCTAATCATACCACCCACAAGGATTTGATCCTTTCTTCACCCAAGAGTCACTTGATTGTTTCCGGCTCCCAAAACTTGGCCCATACAGAAATGATCGTACATCACTATCGCTAACAACCGCATGAGTAGCGACAACGGACGAGGGTCGCCGCCCACCGCAGCAGCCCTAATGCGAAAATGAATTATGACCCGTTGTAATAGCACTCGTTATTAAATCATCCGTTAGACTACCGGTTCCTGAATCAACAATTGTTTTAAATTTGAATTCTGTTGCAATGGTTTTTTACTCTTTGCTAGCGAAATTAAATCGAAATTTACTGTGAATTTAATTGTGGTATAAAATCAATTTAGTTTTTTTATGTTATGGTCATTGAAATACACCCCTTAGTTTATAGTACAAATAAATAAATAGTTACTCAGGTACTCCATCATCTGAACACTCCATAAACTTATCTTTATCAACATTAATATTATAACTTCAGTTTGGATCCATTTTGAACAAAGCAATCTTCTAACTGCCTCGGTCGACTCAATAATAAGTTTTGGTTTCCTATTCAAAATAATTTCTGTTTGGAACCTCGAGGAGAATCAACCTTAATACTTAGTTAACTCTCCAAAATGTATTATCAAGCTGGAATAAACAATACTCATCGCTTTACGGCTGTGAAAACCAAAGAAATATTTAATATTAAAAATGCGTAAAGGCGCGGCACCCCCCACGCTGCCGTCAGGTTTACATCGTCCGCAGATAGGAGGCCTGACCAGAATAAACATTAGTCAGAAGCCGCTCGCTGCGTTTATGCGCACACAGCACATACACAGGCTAATGCGTATGCACCTAGTATTATTCATATTCATATATATTTATTTTAAACCATAGGGACCTTGAGAAGACTTAGTTTCGTCAATTTGCTAATACATGGAAAAATATAATAAGGCAGGTAGCCAGTACATCTTTAGTTGCAGATGTATAGGTTGCAGCTGCCCATACTGGTTGTTTTGTAGATGGAGTCGCGGTAAATAACCTGAGTTACGCAGATGACATGGTGCTGCTGGGACCGTCGGTGGGATCCATTTGTAAACTAGTAAAGATATGTGAGGCATATGCGGCTGAACATGGACTGAGATATAACTCTAAAAAGAGCGAAGTCCTCGTGTTTAAGAGTGGTAGAGTTCGACCGGTCCATGTTCCACCTATAATGCTCAGTGATGCGGCTCTAAAAGTAATCAAAAGTTTTATATATTTGGGGCACATTGTCAACGAAGACTTAAAAGATAACGAGGACGTTGAAAGGGAGCGCAGAGCGCTGGCAATTCGGGGCAACATGCTTGCACGCCGTTTCGCTCGCTGCTCGAGAGAAGTAAAAATCACTCTGTTTAAGGCTTACTGCGAGTCGTTCTACTCGAGCAGCCTCTGGTTTAACCACACCCAGCGGGCTGCCAGCTCGCTGCGAGTCCAATACAACAATATCTTCAGAATGCTGATGCGGCTGCCTCGCTTTTGCAGCGCATCGAGGATGTTCGCGGAGGCGCGCACGGACGGCTCTCAAGCGATTATTCGCAAGAGAGTCGCTTCCTTACTCCAGCGTGCGCGAGGCAGCGGCAACGGCATCCTGAAGATGATTGTAGCGCGGGCAGACTGACCCATTTAAAACAGATGGATGAAAATAATGATGGGCTCCATCTGATCTAAATTCAGTTCATATTTTAATTTTGTGTTGTCCATTTTGTGAAAATTTCATTTAAATTGGTAATATTTTATATAATTTTATAATAATATCTTTGATTTATGTTTTTAATGTATTAGTTTTAAGTTTTTGTGTTTTAATGTGTTTATATAAATTTAATGTTATGGGTGTAAATAACCTGAAATAAATGATTAATAATAATAATAGGGGCTTTGTCAGATAGGTACTAATCTAATATTAAAATTATAGTTATAATGTCTCTACAGATGAGTAAAAACAAAAATCTTTTATAAAAAATCATAATAATAAACCGGCCGTAACGTAAGCCTTGTCAAGAACGAATCTAAGTACCTACTTTTTTTTTTTTTTTTTTTTATACTACTGTATGACGGTACAAGCAGATGGCCCACCTGCTGTTAAGCGGTAACCTCTGACTATGAACAGTGCATTACCTCATAGGTCACGTCCACCTAGGACGCACCCATGTGGCATTGCACTGCGCCCGCCACCCTGAGACATAAAGATGAAAAGTCTCATGTGCCTGTAATTTCACCGGCACCCTTACCCTTCAAACTGGAACACAGAAATGCGAGCACTACTGCTTTGCAGCAGAAATAGGTATGGTGGTAGTACTTCCCCGCACGAAATCTTTCACAAAAAAGCTCTACTACTTACTAACTAACATGTAATTTATATCAAATAAGTTTGGAAGTGTCAGCACATTATGGTGTCTGCCAGTCTCTATGGATTGGCAAACATCATGCGTTTTTATCGTCCAAATAATAATTAATAGAGTAATATGCTTTGTGGATTAAGTTATCTTTAATACATTTCTTAAATTTGGTTTCATTGAGATCTAAAATGTCATTGGGTATACTATTATATAAACGCACTGAATTGCCAATAAAGCTTTTGTTTTTTTTTGCAATCTAAATACTGAATTTACTAATTATAGGTTACTACAAAGTTGGACTACAAGTCATGCCTTCACGCTAGTGTTCCTCCCTTCTTTATATGTGTAATTCACAAGCACGTAGTACCATAGCAACTTTTGTAGATACAAACCATAGAGCAACACCGCAAGGCCGCATTGCTCTAAGTTATAAACACCTTGAAACAAAGCTCCCAAAAGAATTCTCATTGACGTTAAATAAAAGTGAATTTCCCTAAACAAAGCGTAATTAATATTTTCCATGACAATGCGAGCTAGTGAAAGGGACGGAAGTGCTCGTATTGTGCGTCATTGTTGGCACTACGGTCGGCGTCGCTTTGTTTCGACAACTCCAAGATTAAGGGTCAATAGACTCCAAAACGAACATAATTTTCAATTAATTAATTAACATTATTTGAAGCAAAAATACGGACAAGTGTGAGTAGTACTCGCGGTCTGAGGCTTCCGTACCGCTGTTTTGGCATAACTTGTCGTACCATGCTGAGTTATAGTGATTTTGTAGAACTTTTTCCAATATAACTTTTGAAACTATCATGGTTATGCACATACTTTTTACTAGAAACGGGATATTTACCGGGAGTTTCGAGTTTTGATTGTTATTTTTCCTATAAACTTCACCATCTCATCCTAAATAAGGGTGAAAAGTCGAAATTCCTCGATTTTAGACTTTTTCCTTTATTTGAGTTGCAAAGCTTCCTAGATTTCAAAATTTCAGAAATGTGAGGTTAGCTAGCTTAGCGCTGCTAGTATAGTATTACTTTATCTGTGGCGCTGCCAACATTCTGATGTCAATCTACAATCAACCTTGCATAACTTAGGCCACATCTCACTTATTAACTTGCCAATCTGCACTCTGCAATCCATTTAGTACTAGGTGCTAGCACGACCATTTTGTTTGACCGATCATAAAATTAAAACAGCTAGGTAACTTCATAGAAGTGGTACGCCGAATGCTCATTTTGTGCAATTATGCAGTGGTGTCGATTCTGTCTGCAGCAATCAATTATCCCGGGGCTTATCCGTTGTACTTACTGAAATGAAAAGGAACGTGATTCTTCGTAAACAAGGAGAAGAGATGGTTTCTTATAGATTGACGCACTTAGGTGGCAATTAGGTAGGTGCTTCCGTCGTCTTCCCTCTTTTTCATCCAACGAGCAATAAGTAATAATAAATTATACCTACATTTAAATAAATTGAACCAGCTGTTCTCTGTCTACAAATAGAATACTACGTACATTTACCTACCAGCACTCTATCGTTTTGTGCGTCGTTTAATTATCCCTGTGAGAAGCGAATCGACAAAGCTCGACGACGATTATACTGCTAATTGAACAGTCTGACGTCAGCAAAAGGATTATTTTGATGGTCCACGCGTTTGGCTTTGGTGTTCGTTGGTAACTTGGGAAACTGTTGAGTTTACTCCAGTCCAGTTCAGTATAAGATGCGTGAATTATAATATGTTGTGCAGAGGGAAAACAAAACGCCTCCACTAACTCTAATTTTTAAACCCCGACGCTAAAACGACGGAGTGTTATAAGTTTGACGTGTCTCTTTGTGTGTGTGTGTGTGCGTGTGTCTGTGGCATCGTAGCTCCCGAACGGATAAACCGTTTTTTTTTTTTTTTTTTATACTACTGAATGACGGAACAAGCAGATTGCCCACCTGATGTTAAGTGGTAACCTCTGCCTAGGACGCACCCTATGTGGCATTGCACTGCGCCCGCCACCCTGAGACATAAAGATGAAAAGTCTCATGTGCCTGTAATTTCACCGGCACCCTTACCCTTCAAACCGGAACACAGCAATGCGAGCACTACTGCTTTGCGGCAGAAATAAGTATGGTGGTAGTACTTCCCCGGACGATCTCTTTCACAAAAAAACTCTACTACTACTGTTTGAATTGTTATTTGTTTGAAAGGTGAATTTGTCAGGAGTGTTCTTAGCTATGTTTGATCAAAATTGGTTCAGCCGTTTCATTGCGTTGAGGGTTTTTGATAATTTTTACAAAATTAATTACTTGTTTATAATTTTACTACCCACTTATTTGCGTACCGTGGACCTTATATGAAAAACGCTTCTAAAGGAGTAACTCCATAATAAAAATTATTTTATCCATAGAGGCTTACACTTGACACTTAAGTTCACCTACGCTTAGATAAATTACACACTTTTAGAGCATGAGAAGTGAAACATTTCATTATAATCGGTTCAGCCGATTGCGTTACATCCTCACGAATAAACACACAAAACGATAATGAATCATTTTAATTTGATTTGCAGGGATGACCACCATATCGATTTTATACTTAAGGCACAATAAGTTCACAGCATGACTATAATGAGCTCTAGAATTTTTAAGCTTTTGATAAGAGTTCTTATAGATTTCAAGAAGAAAAAAATATATAGTATTCGTAAGCTTTTTATCTACTGAAATCATAAATTTCATACACTAGTTGAATTACCTCACTTGATAAAAAAAATATCAATGATACCACCTTTTTAGAATTGAAATACAATTTTAGAATTACTTTTTACAGGTTTTAATTTTTGAAACATTTGGTAATTTATTAATTATTATTTGAATAAGTGAAGTCATCAACAAAATTTAACAAAACTCTAAAGGGTATTTTTGTATTATTTTGTAATACCTACACAAAAACACGGTATCAAAGCGTGCGCTCGCCTTCTTCGCCTCATACAAAAATTTTCGTTGCAACTGGTTGAACCTATAGCGCCTTAAATATTTTTTAGAAAGCCCCAGTTTGGTGAAAAGATTCAACATTTAGACAATAGACTTTTGAAGTAAGTAGGCGTCAGATGAAACAAGAACGGAAATTTAGTAAAATGGGTTGAAACGATATAATACCTAAATGAGTAGAAAATTATTGGGTAGAAAAAAGAAGCACTCAAGCGAAGTGATTGAATGAAAGCTCATTTTATGATATTTTATGTACCATCAAGTACCATTAAGTATGTTTCGAATTTTTGGTTCTAAGACAATTTTCTGTGTGATATTAATTTATGAAATACTCACGTCAATCATGTGAATCGACATTAATAAAACAAATCAATCATTGTAATTTATAACACTAATGTCATCTACGTAATTACTTACGCCGCTCACTTTTCCTTATCAAAAAATTATCGTAACAAAAAGCTTCCTATCCCTGAACATAAAATGTGCATGAAAAGAGCCTGCCTGCGGGTAAAACTTTCCCCACATTGGCTTTGCAGAGACACTACCTCGGGTAGGGTGCCCAGAAAAGGATCAATGAGAAAGAACACGAAATAAAAATAACTGACTCCATACTGGGCTCAGTCCCTCGTGTGTTAAATCCTTCTCTTCGAGCGAGTCCTTAGCACGACAGCACTCCGTATCATGACGAAGCCAAACGTTTGTTAATTTAGAAATCTTGTACCTTACAAAGGGCCGTTTGCATGTACACATTTGATTATTATGTACTAACGTACTTAGTACACAATACCTCAATGCTTGTAGCATTTCTAAGACATTGAGCTCAGTGCTTGTGGAGGATAACTTGTCGGAACTATGTAAAACGGCGTGTTTTGTCTTCGCTAATGCTTGTGTGTTTATCTGTGATGTTGGACAATAGATCAAAGATTACTATTGAAAGGTCAAGTAACATGAAGACGTAACGTGTAGATTATGCCCCTCAGTGCATAATCTACTATTAAGTGTGTGTGTACTTATACCTGTGTGGTATCGTATCAATCAATCAATCAATCAAATTGTTTATTTGCTACAAATATTTTTGGAGATCGATGTTACCCGCGTCCGTAGGAAAATACCCTTGCGTCCCTACACGTGATCTCTGGGTGGTGCCAAACGGGTAACAACATTTCTGGTGGTAGGCTTCGGCCGTGGCTTGTCACCACCCACTGGACAAAGCCAGTCCGTGAAGCGACATATTCGTGTTTCGGACTGATGTCCAGTGTAGCCATCGTGGAAGTGACGGGTTTGAGCAGTTCGTGCACTGGATTCAGCATGTGCGTTTTAGAGACCGCAGCGGTGCAAGTGTGCCGGGTGGCTAGGCTTGGAGGGTAGCGGGATCCGAAGCACGGTTCTCCGCTGGCCGACCGCAGGTTGTAGGGGGCCCAACTAGTGAGTTAGCCACTCATGAAAGGCTGCCCCGCCGCCTCGCGAAAAATCCCAGAATGCTCCATCGTGCCGGTTGGCGACCGGATGAGAGGACCCGATGGCCATTCCTGGGGGGGTTCGGGCGTCCCCGCAGTCTCCAGTCTAGTCTCCCACTGGCGCAGGAGCCTGCTGTTTGTCTCTAGGTTTTCGCTGACCAGTGCCTCGCTCAACAGCCGTTTTTCCCACTAACCTAAACACTCATAACAACCATGAAAAAGTTCAAAAATAATAAGTCGTTTCTACAGCGGAAGCACTTCCTCTCGCTTCAAGTGCACCTCTCGAATATTCGAGGGCTGCACTCCAATCTCGATCCGGTCCACCACCACCTAGAGACCGCTAAGCCTCACTTATTATTCCTCACGGAGACGCAGATTATATGTGCTGCCGATACAGCATACCTCACATACCCAGGCTATGCTCTGGAGCACAACTTTAAACCCAAAGCTGGTATCTGTCTATTTGTCCGGGAAGACATTTGCTGTCTGCGTCTTTGGTGGACACCGGCTTAGATAAAATTATCTATGCTGGCTTATATCGGTCTCACTCTGGAGACTACGAGACAACCAGGTTGTTCAACTACATATGTGAAGCGGCGGATGTGGCCCAACAACGTTATCCTGATGCCCAACTGGTGATTCTGGGGGACTTTAACGCCCACCATCAACAGTGGCTGTTCCCATACCAGCTCACCGACCATGCTGGGAGAGAGGCGTGCAAACTTGCACTCACGCTAAATCTCACTCAGCTGGTCCATGAGGCAACCAGAATTCCAGACGTTGAGGACCACACAGCCAACTGCTTGGACCTTCTGCTGACGAACGAGCCGGATCACCATTCAGTATCAGTTTTGCCTCCTTTGGGTACATCAGATCACTGTGTGGTGAGGTCTGTATCGTCATACTCGCCACCCGATCCCTCACCCAGAGGAAGTAGGCGAGTGTGGCGTTACAAGTCAGCAGATTGGGATGAGATGCGACATTTCTTCGCTTCTTATCCTTGGCGGCAAACCTGCTTTTCTTCTTGTGACCCGACGGTCTGTGCTGATGCCGTTTCGGAGGTGATCAAAAGAGCAATGGAGTATTTTATTCCATTCTCCGATGCTTCACCTTCAGGCAATGCTCGCCCATGGTTCAGTCCCGCGTGTGCTAGTGCAGAAGCGCTAAAACATGTGGCTTACCTAGCCTGGGTTGACGCAAGAAACGGTAAAACCTCGGATGCACGGATTAAGAAGAAAGCCTTTAACAAAGCCGCCAAGTCTTGCAAGAAGGTGATACGGAAGGCTCGCTTCGATCGGATTGGCCGTCTGGGGGCTAAGCTTGCCGCATACCCTGCGGGAAGTAAAGCTTTCTGGTCTCTGGCTAAGTCCGTGGAAGCGAACTTCAGCCGCCCTTCACTCCCTCCACTACTGAAACCGGACGGGTCCCTAGCTCACGCTGCGGTTGAGAAAGCAAATTTATTTGCTACTCAATTTGCGGAGGCTTCACGTCTTGACACTTCTGGCGAAACTCCACCCAGCCTTCCTCGGTGCGAAGCTTCAATGCAGGAATTTCGCATCCAGCAAAAGGAAGTGCTCAGAACGCTACGTAGTCTCGACGTGAATAAAGCTAGCGGTCCGGATGGTATCTCGGCTATAGTGTTGAAAACCTGTGCCCCTGAGTTGTCTCCAGTATTAACGCGACTTTTCCGCCTCTCTTTTAAAACTGGTGAAGTCCCTAAATCTTGGAAGCTCGCAAACGTGCAGCCTGTACCCAAGAAAGGCAGTCGTGCTGACCCTTCAAACTACCGCCCTATTTCGGTCACCTCCCTACTTTGTAAATGTATGGAGCGGGTACTGAATAGGAAGCTCCTTGCATACCTCGAAGGTAACGACCTCCTCAGTGATCGTCAATACGGATTTCGCCGAAACCGGTCTACTGGGGACCTTCTTGTGTATGCCACGCACATTTGGAGTGAGGCCATCGAGAAATACGGTGAAGCACTAGCTGTTTCATTAGACGTCTCGAAGGCCTTTGATAGGGTTTGGCACGCTAGCCTTATTGGCAAGCTTCCTGCCTACGGACTGCCAGTTCAACTCTGCTCCTGGCTCGCAGACTTTCTGAGGGAAAGATCCATTCGAGTAGTTATTGACGGTTGCTCGTCGGATCAATTGGCTATTAACGCCGGGGTACCTCAGGGGTCAGTGCTATCTGCCACACTGTTTCTGTTGCACATTAACGATCTGCTAATGGCCAGTATCATTGGGTATGCAGACGACAGCACAGTTGTGGAGAGATATGTTTCTACTGCGCGAGCTAGGCAGAATGAAATTCAGGAGTTAAGAGATGAGATGCTGCAGCGTCTGAATTTGAATCTCAAGGCTGTATCCGACTGGGGTGATGCCAATCTAGTCAAGTTCAATGCCTCTAAAACGCAGGCTTGTCTCTTCTCGGCGAAAAAAAGTCCGTTTCTCCAAGTTCCTGTATTCCGTGATGTACCTGTAGCTATAGGAGATCACCTCGAGCTCTTAGGTGTTTCGCTCACGCCTACTCTCAACTTTGGCTCTTACATCGAGTCTAAGGCAAAAACAGCTGCCATGAAGCTAGGCATCCTGAATAAGGTAAAGCGTTACTTCACACCAGGACAGCTTCTTAGTTTATATAAAGCACAAGTCCGGGCTGGTATGGAGTACTGCTGCCATGTTTGGGATGGTTCGGCCAAATACCAGCTTGCTGCCTTGGACTCGATCGAACGTAGAGCTTTCAGGCTTATAGGTGAGCAACATATGGCGGAGACTAAGATCCAGAGTCTCGAGCACCGCCGTAAGGTTGCATGCCTTTCAATCTTCTATAGGCTGCATTTCGGGGAATGCTTCCAGGAACTGCACGATCTGATCCCATCATCTCCTTTTCATCATAGGACGAGCAGGCGTACGGCTCAGTACCATCCTTACCTCATTGGTATACCTTCTATTCGCACAAAACGTTTCGGTTCTACCTTTATAATGCGAACTGCTAAGGAGTGGAACACACTGCCGTCGTCTGTCTTCCCTGAAAGCTATAATCTGGGTCTCTTCAAGTCAAGAGTGAACAGGTGCCTTCTAGACCTTTGTGCTCCATCTTCGGCCACATCGCCACTTTCCAAGAGGTGAGATCGTGGTCAAACAAAGGTCTATTAATGTTAAAAAAAAAAAAAAAAAAAAAAAAAATAGTGTTACAAAGATGTTATAAATTTTTAACATATTTAAAAATGTTATATATTTTTTTTCGTAGCTCCCAAACAATTGAACCGATTTAGATTTACTTTTTTAATTTGAAAGGTGACTTGATTGTTTGCTTGGCTTGTCTTAGCTATGTTTGGTAGAAGTTGGTGCAGCCGCTTCTCAGGATTATCTAGCTCGTGATACATTTTGGAAGGGAACTCAGGCATTATCTGGAAATTAAATGGAAACTTTTAATTGGCCGTCGGCAAAATATTTGTACTCTTACAAGTATTATTTTCTTTTTATATATATATACGTGTACCTAGCTGTAATTTTCCTAAGATAAAAAAATAAAATAAAATAAAATAATTTCATTGAATGACACCTGATAGCGCGTTCTTTTTTTTTACTGTTGTAACATCTATTCGTAAATAGATTACTTAGCTTCGGGGCCCTGTGTTATAGGTGCCAGACACCTATGTGTTTCAATAATTGTTTATTTCGTTTTTCCAGTTGCATTGGAATAATGAAAATAGACGGGGCTTTAAATTTTTTAAATAAAATTTACTTGTGCATTGGTGAAAGTCAGTTTAATAGGAGAGTCAGTTATTTTTGCTGTTATTTTATTTGCAGACCGTCATAGATTGCGATTTATGCTTTCTATTCATGTTATTTTGAATTTCAAAACCTCCATTGTTACTGAATCAATTTCAGTAGATAAAGATTTATTTTTAATTTATGAATACTTCTTATAGCAAGGGCTGAAAAATGGATCTTATTTATGTTAATTTATGCAATAAACTCTACGGTTATTTAAATAATAAATTACTTTTAAACAACCAATCGCATCTTGAAAATTGGATTCGATAATTAAATTTTTTGATTGGAGCATAAATTGAATTGCTAATCGATTCTTTGCTAGTAATTTTTTGATACGTGTTAGATACTGGAAAAAGATCTTCGTTTAATGTACTTATAGACTATTATAAAGCCAAAGTAAGTATTAATTAGTATAATAATAATTATGTATGTCATAATAATAAAAATTATCATCATCCATCCTACGGTATTGAATTACTATAATAAAATTATTAAATATAATCTAAACCCAGAGACGGGTTGTTTGTTATGTTGTGTAAAATAACAAAAAAATATAAATAAATTGATGAACGAAGCTTTTGTGTGATCTATAAACTTGCAAGTAGGCAGTGCCAGAACTCTCACTCATCACCCCTTTCCTGCTTTTTAACCCCCGACCCAAAAACGAAGGGATGTTATAAGTTTGACGTGTCTGTGTGTGTCTGTCTGTCCCATCGTAGCTCCCGAACGAATGAACCGATTTTTATGTTAATTTGTTGGTATTGTTCTTAGCTATGTTTAATCAAAATTGGTTTAGCCGTTTCATTGCGTTGAAGGTTTTTTTTTAATTTTTACAAAAATATTTATTGTTATTGACTCACTCAAGCTTTAGTAGACTCTTCCTCCTGGGCCCCTCCTCTCGCTTCGCTCGCAAGCTGGTTCTGCTACGAGATCTCCTCTCGTGGCTCCAGCTCCAGGAGTAGCATCTAGTAGGACCACATAGATGTGGTTTCACATTGACTTATTTACGTAATTTTTTCCAACTTATACCTATCAGTCAATACTTGTTCATTGATATTTGACCAATAAAATAACCTTTATTCAAACAATATAAAGACAATCTGTAGTGATCAAATATCGATAAGGTTGATTGATTGAGCTGTCATCCAAATACCACAAAACTATTATTAGAAAACCAAAATAAAGATGGATTTGTCAACATAAATGATATTTAGACAAGTTTACAAAGAAACTACGAAATAATAAAAAAGCCAATGAGATGATAACTATAATAAATAATTTCATGCTAGGGACAAAATAACGTTAATTTTTCCACAGGTTCACGGTTAGTTCCACACAGCTGGTAAATTTATGAATTAGTCATATTTGTTATATTTATTGAGAGACTAGCGACTCGCCCCGGCTTCGCACGGGTAGCACCCGGTGAACCCCCCCCCCCTCCTCCCCCCTAAGACAATCTCCTGGTTCTAAGCTACCTCCCCACCAATTTTCAGCCAAATCGGTTCGTGCGTTCTGGAGTTATAGCGTCAGGAAGGAAAACCCGACTTATTTTTATATACATAGTAGAAGATTGTCGAATCAGATTAAATAATTCCAGTCTATCCCAAGGTTGTCCGGCAGAGATCGCTTATAGCAATAAGACCACTCATTGTACTTCCGTCATTAATATCATTCCGTCATATTAATTTTTGAAGTAGCTTATTTCTGTGTCGTACAATAAAGTCTTTTCTATCTACCTATCAATCTAGCTGTAAACCAGACAGCTGTGTTGGCAAAAACCATCCACCAACTTACAATTTGGCTCGCTATTGCTGGCCTACGAGCGGTATTAGGTCGTAAGGCAAATCAAACATTTTTATACTGACGAGCAAGCCACTCCCCACTAGTGAATTGAAAGCGTTATTCGAACGATTGACGGGCAACTAGCGCGATGCAGTTACACGCTAATTGCGACGGTTTAAGACGGTTTTAGCAGGTTTAAGACGGTTTTAGCAGGTTTCAGACGGTTTTAGCAGGTGTGAAACCACCTCTACAGATTGCTTTATACCATGTAAACCTAAAAGCAGCTAAAATATCCTATAATTGAACAGATTTATCCTTACAACATTCCTACGATACCTACATTGACCCAACAAAATAAATCCAATTCCAAAACCTACATTCTAAATTACAGTGTTCTTGGAAGAAGCTCCGTGGTAAGAGTGATCAGTTACTTAGAAGACAGGGGAGGGGACGGGTGACGTCACGATTGAGCGATGGACTCCTGGGTATAGCACAGATTAGATCATAGTAACTACAGTCCAATTTTGTAATAGGCAGATTTATAATTTGATTTGGATAGTTTCTGTAGTTGATTACAAGTTCTACTAGGTAGGTACAACTAGGTGGAATAAATAACCTAATGGTAGCTCGGCTCGTTCTAATTAACTAGTCTGGACCGGAGAAAGTGGCGTGATAACGAGGGGGTATAGTGGAGTACGTGGTTGTGTGAGCTGAGTTGAAAGTACATAGATAGAGGCTGTCCCACAAACCCAAACACGAAACAAACTCTATTACCATCAGTTTTTTATTTTTTTATTTTTCTGTTTGGTGGTAATTGTTTAGTTACTTCAAAACGTAATTATTCCATATCAAAATATTACCAGAATTGACTCTACCAAATACATTATCTATATCTCGGTACTAATTAAAAAGAATATATGTACTTCTAAAATTAGCTTGTCACAATATAACTATAAAAGTAAATGTCCAAGACCAGCAGTAAGAAAAATCATCAATAAGTTTCCAAACCGTGTTTTTTGCCAGGATTATTTATAATTTTGTGTGGTTGCGTTTGAACAGGAGTAAATTCACATAACGTTTCATAATAATTATTTAAATATCAGCCTTATGTACGGTAACCAAGAAAGAATATTCGTCGGCCTATTTCTGCCGCAAAGCAGTAGTGCTCGCATTGCTGTGTTCCGGTTTGAAGGGTAAGGGTGCCGGTAAAATTACAGGCACACGAGACTTTTCATCTTTATGTCTCAGGGTGGCGGGCGCAGTGCAATGCCACATAGGTTGCGTCGTAGGTGGACGTGATCTATGAGGTAATGCACTGTTCATAGGCAGAGGTTACCGCTTAACATCAGGTAGGCCTCTTGGTTGATCTGTCATCCAAGTAGCATAAAAAAAAAAAAAAAACATGGACAGAAGTATTACAATAAATAAACACTATTGGCTTTGATTTTCCCATGGATTTAGTAGTAGGATTTTCCAAAGACATTATCGCAGTCATATGACGGCTGTTGTAAAGTGGAATCGTGGCGTTAAAAGAGAAAAAAATAAAATGTTACCGTACTCCCTATCTACTCTCTGAAACAAATATACCACACATTTTCCCTAGCTTTACATGCGGCCCTTAGTCCGGCCTAGTTCCGTGGCAAGGGCCGTTACAGCTGGAGTGCCATCGATAGGGCACGGACAATGACTCGCACTCAACAATCGACTTTTCTGAAACCCCTAAAACGCTTTGTGGCTGTTTTGAAATGGTACTCACTCGACACAAGTACCTGAGCTCCAATTATCAGTGCAAGTTGTTTGAAACAGTCATCCGCATCAATATTATCAGTCGGTTGACCACCAATGCCACACAAAGGTGCGTAGTGCACATAGTGCTGCGATGAATGGTCTTATGCCGCCCCCATTCACCGACTTCCAACGACCATTTGTACTGTTGTTTGAGGCAGTAGATGATATAAATAAAGTTACTAGTTTTGTGCCAATCAATTTTAAATTTTAAGGTGAATTATCGTTTGCAGTCAATATAATACCAGTACCAATATAATAACCCAGCACCGTAAATAAGGCGTAATTACGGAGTCATCGAGACGACGACGAGGCGGTTAATGACGTCAATGCAGACGCCGATACGAGCAGCTTCTAATTATGTTTTTTTTTTATTTATTTTTTATTAATGATGATGTTTAGTTATGATTCTTCTATGTTTCATTGTTGACCCTTTAGTGACCAACTTTATCAAATTATGAAGACCCATCCTGCGTGGTGCCCATTAACTCATTCACCACGCTGGTTTTTTCAACCAATGGGGGCAATCAAATAATGTCTTCAGGCAGGATGATCAAGAACAACCAACGACTACCATACTTGCCGCAGTCAATCAAACAGCTTTGATGCTTTTAAAAATAAACTAGCGAAACTATTGGAAGAAAAGGTTTATTACTCGATTAATGAATTTCTAATTGATAAATTTTAATGTTAAACAATCTAATTTATTTCTATCAATTTCAATGTTATTTAAGTTTCATATTATTTGTTTGTACTTTTTATAATTATTTTTGACATTTCTTAATTAATTTTGTTATTTGCTTGTATAAAATGTTGTAGGCCAGACATGGCAGACTAGAGATGCACATTAAGACCTTAACACCAACAAATGTTACCACCTAGATCTAACAGCAATAAATCATTTATCATTTATCATTTATCAAATATAGTATTTAAAAAAAAAAAAAAAAAAAAAATAAATAATGCTGGAGAGTTCATACAACATTATCTAGCCCCAAGGTAAGCAGAGCTTGTGTTAAAAGTATGGGTACTAGATAACGGATGAGTCATTTATAACATAACATAACACCCAACTATAACAAACTAAGTCTTGATTCCAGACTAGGTTCTCCCGTGTCGTGGGTATCGGGTAATACAAGTACCATGTTGCCGCGACACCCGGATCTGGAACAAATACTTGCAGATCATACGAACATTTTTCCCACAGCGGGAATTAAACCCGAAACCTCTTGCATGTCAGCTGACTACTTGCCCACCTCGCCACAAAGGTCGTCAAATTGATATTAAGCGAGCAACATCTGATCATATATTTACCTAACGTCGTAAAAATATTTCTGAGGCGACTTCGTTATATACAACCTCAATGAGGGCTTAAAATTGGAGATAGTTTTAAGGCGCGATAGGTTCTCAAATGTCTCTAGAATTTTAAAGTTTTTGATAATAATTTTCATAGTTTTCTATGAAGAAAAAAATATATGATATTCTTGAGCTTTTTATCTAGTGAAATCAATAATTCAATACAATATTTGAATTACTTCACTCGATAAAAAAAAATAACAAAGATACCTCCTTTTTAAAATTGAAATGCTATTTTTCACTCACTTCTCTCACGTTTTAATTTTTGAAACATTTGGTTACATGTTAGTTATTATTTGAGTTAGTGAATTCATCAACATAATTAACCAAAACTTTGAACGATATTTTTATATAATTTTTTTATACATAAAAACACGGTATCTGAGCGTGCGCTCGCCTTCTTCGCCTCATACAAAAATGTTCTTAGAACCTATAGCGCCTTAAAATAGGACAGCGAAAATTCCCGTTTTAACAAAAAAATGATATTTTCTTAATTTGCTCAATAAAACCCACCCTTCGTTAATCTATACGCATGGTAACTCAGATCAAATATTGAGAAAAATTAGCACTGAAAGACTGAGCATCTACCAAAACAGGAGACTAGTAAAGTCACGCCTGCAAAACTCATGTAAAACTCGAAGGAAGTTACTAACGTCAAGCCAAACCAAGAGGACCGTCTGAGAGTGTTGAGTGCCTCCAACTTACTGGTTTGGTTACCGCCACAGTACCACCTTTTTCTACATTAAACTAGAAAACAGGTTACTGGCACCTGTTTTTCGAACTGCAAGGTGGTACAATCGCCAGCAAGGCAGTCATGTACAAAGCAGCAAGCGGTACATGCGTTCTAATTCTAATTCAAAGTGTAGGAGATCTGCACTGACGTCCCACAATAGAGTGTAATTCATTGTCCCCTGATAACCGGACCCCAGTCAGCCCAACTCCTTAAAATAACGGAGAAGAACTTTGGGTTAGTGGAAGCACTGTTCCAGTGTCTCCAATGGGGCCCCAGAGCTGTAGATAAGTGAAACAGGGCTTTATAAGCTGCTGGAGTCTCGTTTTGTCCATGGCTTAGTTTGTGGCTGTGCAGTGTAACAGCACATGCGCCACTTTCTCTTCATCTTGAAGACAGTCGCGACTTTCCGTGGCATCGTCAGTACATAAATAAATAAATAATAAATAATGCTGGACAGTTTACACAACGTTATCTAGCCCCAAGCTAAGCAGAGCTTGTGTTATGGATACTAGATAACTGATATACTTAATACAATATATAACATAGATAGATATTTTTTATTATACATAGAAAATACCCAGAACACCCTGAACAAATATCTGCATATCGCACAAATATTTGTTCCGAGGCGGGAATCGAACCCGCAACCTCCGGCGTCGCAGGCGAACGTTCGCCCACCCCGCCACAGAGGTCGTCTGATGGTGGTAGAGATCACAGTGTCCCGTGATAATGCCCACCATTATCCATAGGTCATCGCGTTCATCTTTAGCATTACGTTTGTTATCTCTTTTATTTTACAATTTTACACATTTTAGATTTTCGTGATACTATGTTCTTAGACCTGGATGCGAATCGCACAGAACCTTTTGAGTGGCGTTTGAGGGAGGAGGCTTATACCCAGCAGTGAGCTATTATTTTAGTAGTAGTAGAGCTTTTTTGTGAAAGAGTTCGTCCGGGGAAGTACTACCACCATACCTATTTCTGCCACAAAGCAGTAGTGCTCGCATTGCTGTGTTCCGGTTTGAAGGGTACGGGTGCCGGTGAAATTACAGGGACAAGAGACTTTTCATCTTTATGTCTCAGGGTGGCGGGCGCAGTGCAATGCCACATAGGGCGCGTCCTAGGTGGACGTGACCTATGAGGTAATGCACTGTTCATAGGCAGAGGTTACCGCTTAACATCAGGTGGGCCATCTGCTTGTACCGTCATTCAAGTAGTATAAAAAAAAAAAAAAAAAAAAAAAAACAAGCTGCCAATGATGATAATGATGATGTTGGTATATCGCCAGTTAGCCGGTGTGAGCGAGTTATAGTACTGTACCTAGAAGTATATTAATAGGATCATCAAAACCATAGACAGGCCTTGTTCTGATTCCACCAATTATTTTCACGGGAACTAGCAATGAGCTACTTTCATGTTTTCAATGAATGATTTAAAGAAATGGTTTGCATTTTCAATTTTAATCTGCGTAGGTTCACTGGAATACCATGTTGAAGTGGCCATTGGGCAGGTCATATAGCTTGCAGGGGAATAAAAGTTCTTGTGGTCGCCACAAACCTGATGCAGTATAGGATGACCGACTAGAAGGACGATATTCTGAAGGTCGCAGGAATTCGGTGGATGGCCAAGAGTACTAATCGCGGCATTCTATAGGAGCTCTCAGCCATAAGGCCGCCAATTGTTTTGCCTTTTTGTAATTAATGTGTAATTATTATTATGTTTTGTGTTGTTCCTGTGTGGTGATCAATAAAGATTTAATCTATCATGGGCGAGGGTTATATCCAGTAGTAGACGTCTACCGGCTGATTATGATGGTGATGCGTTCACACCGACAGGCGCCGGTGGATGCGGCAACCAGCTATTTGCGTAAATGCAGTCCTTGCCGCAGTAATTGCCGCAGCATTGCACCGGTCTGTAATTAGACGACTCCTGACACCCTCTCCTCGTGCATGGCCGCGCAGTCGAGCGCTTGTGCAGATTTGTACGCGTCGTGCTATCGACATCCTTTGTGGCGCTGAGATTCAGATGTTTAATTTATAGCGAGGGTTGAATCTTGCTCTGTAATGAATTATGGTTCGTGTACACGATGTTTGAGCCAGACGAATTAGTCTTCGCACTATTTTGAATAAAAGTTGCGATAAGAACGCCCATTGTGCATTTCTTTTGTTTTTAGTTATTTAGTTAACTTTTTGATATCTGTGTATTCTATCTACCTGTTATGTACTGTAAAGAGTTAAAATGCAGAGAAGTGAGTATCAATAATATCCAATAACTCTTACACTAAAATAACCAAAACTCCCACCTGCACCCTTGTACGTAGAGAGTGGAAAATTGTCCAAAACCGGATTGTATTCTATTCCCGGTTCCGGAACAAATGTGGAGGGCGTCGCCTCTTGGGAACAGAATGTAGAATAGTAGCGTGAGACTTAAAATAACTATTAGATCTCCGGTGTTCATTTCCTATGCTGAAAAAATGAGTAGTTATTTATTGATCCATTGGCTAATAAGCCCGTGATGGCCGGCATGTACTCTCATGGAATGTGTCATGCATCTACCTGAAGCCAGCAGTCAGCCCGGCAGCAACTCTGTGTCTTGCAATATAGATATTAGCAGTAGGAACATCAAGAGTCTATATGATATACTATCTGGGTATTGCATAGCATCCGTTGCTATTCATACATTAAAAATTTGACTGCAAATTGCAAATAAACAGCTAGTTTAAATATCATCTTGAGATTTTGGGTGATAATCGAACTAGATATTATATAAAGAAGGCGTTATTTTTTAAAAAGTTTTTTTCTCTATATAGTTGTAGTTGGATGAAAAATTATAAAAAACAGCCCCCCCCCCCCCCCCCCCCCTATCACCCTCCTCTCCTCTTATCTCTCGTAGCCTATGTCACTCAAGGTGAATGTAGCTTTCCAATGGTGAAAGAATTTTTGAAATCGGCACAGTACTTTTTGAGTTTATTACAACAAACATACACACACACAAAAATACAAATCTTTCCTGTTTATAATATTAGTGTAGATGTAGAAGTGTAGATGTAGATGTAGATAAACTATAAGTTTTAGCACTAAATCCGAAATTGCAAGCGCGAGCGAGATGGCACACGAGTTACCGCGTGCATTGAAGAGGGAGCCTAAATCGTTGACATAAAGACTGGTACCATAGGTCCGCATCCCTCTAGTCTCTGCTCTCACGGGGTGACGTCAGCCAGCTGTAATACTTGCAACCTACTTGTGAAAGCATACGAAGCCGGCGCTGCGGTTGGAAAAACGCTACAAATAAAACAGTTCCCTCAGCGTCGCTGTCGCTGAATATTTCACGGTAGTAACGTCATTTGAATGGCAGATGCATTTGCTGTGTCGAACAGATTCCGATTTTAGGACGGTGGAGGCCTCACCTCTTATCTGGTTTGCCTCCAAGTATTTTTCTGAATAGTTAAAAATTATTAGAAGAAAATACCATGCAACAGCGAATTAATACGAAAACGCCTAACAAATACGCGAGAGTGGCGATGACCTAGACGGGATTTTTCGATTGCTTATGATAATAATATATCCATGTATTTGCTTATTTTATGCTTGAACAATTTGGTCAATTTATAAAGAAAGTCTGTGGAACGTTGAATTCTATAAGCAATGCCACCACGTGATGCTTGGATAATGTAATTGTAGGTCAAGTTGCTGTTCATGGATTGTATTAACTTTTGAAACTATCATGGTCATGTACATAATTTTCACTAGAAACGGAAAAAAAAACATGGTAAATGTCCCGTTTCTAGTGAAAATTATAGATTGTATTGTTGTTAAAGCCGTGTTTTTGCAGTACAGTGTAGGTATTTAGAAAAGCAATGAATTGCAGCACAAAGTTAACAGTCGATCTAATCAATTGTTACCAAACGAGACAACATTCTTCTGTCCCTCTGCCTGGTCTGTCAGTTTGGGAGTCTGTCACATGGGTTTATACAGGCTTACGGGTTTTATTGGGATGCTGAGAAGCAGCCGTAAGAGGTGTTAGCATGTTATCACTTTCGCAGAGTACGCGCTGTTGTAGGACTTAGAGTAACACGGCCTCCGTATTGTGGGATTCATCTTGACAATAAAAATATATATGAATCCCTTACGATAATTGTCAAAAATAGCAATAATACAACAGATAATTGAAAAATTTAAAATATAATAGATAAATACAAAACTGGCTAAGTACGCGTCGGACCTCGAGCATTCACGGTTCCGTACCAAATGTACTAAAATGTTCTCGAAATGTTTCAAGTTATCTAAAATATTATTTGTTGGTAGAATAATAAAATAATAAATAAATAATAATAACTAGTATTTAACAAGGTTTCTAGTTTATAGGTCAAACGGAAAATAAAGAAGGTAACAAAATTTTGAAAAAAAAAAAACTAATTTCGACGGCGTTTACGACATTAGGTTCATTAGGTAATTCTAAATCTAAAATATAAAATCTTACTTTTTAATGAGCTCTAATAATTTATTAGAGCCACACATGATAGGACAGGTCAGTTTTTTTTTTCAAGCCCCCCTTTACTTGTATTGGAGCCCCACACAAAACTTTCAAAATAAATTTGGTTTATATACTTGGTTTTGGGTCACTAAGATACATAAATAGTGCAAATATGAAGACTCTAGCTTTAACGGTTTAGCCACTTGAACCTTCAGACAAACGGACGGACGGACGGATGAGCGAGAGCAATAGGGCTCCGTTTGGACTCTTTGGGTATACCATGAAATAGTACATAGTATTCTGCCGTGCGCAAGTGGAACTCGCACTTGTTACTAACTCGTGTGAATTACAATACTGCTAAGTATTTTCGCCTTGGTCTATTTATAATTGCTGAAATATTTAATTCCACCTTATATAAGATCCATGCCTACGGAACCGTAGATGCATAATTTCCCCGCCTCATTACCTTGCATTAAGCATTCATACAGAGCACGTTCCCCGTATAATGACAAGCTAATTTCCATCCTAATGTGTGTATCCCATTCTGAAGTATGATAATGGATAATGATACTACAAGTCTCTGTGTACATCCTGAATACCCCCTGTGATATCTGCTTTACAAAATGTAGCGTTATTTCAAAAGCAGTAAAGCTTAATGTCGAGTGTAGATGCTATGATTTAAGTTCGGGTAATGAAGTGGAGGGAGGTGTGTGATTAAATTGTATGTTAGTGATGTGGCCTCGAGGATTGCGCCTTTAAGCTTAGAGTAGGCGCATATACAGTGTGCTCCACAATATGTGGCCTCGAGGATTGTGCCTTTAAGCTTCGAGTAGGCGCATATACAGTATGCTCCATAATATGTGGCCTCGAGGATTGCGCCTTTAAGCTTCGAGTAGGCGCATATACAGTGTGCTCCATAATATGTGGCCTCGAGGATTGCGCCTTTAAGCTTAGAGTAGGCGCATATACAGTGTGCTCCATAATATGTGGCCTCGAGGATTGCGCCTTTAAGCTTCGAGCACTTGTTCCGCACTCGGTCGTTGCGATTAAGGCCGAGAATGCTGCGTTCCATTGCTCTCTGGCAAATCTTGAGCCTGGACTATTATCTTGAGATACCTTTATATTTAAATAATAAGTACTTCAAAAATTGGGAAAACATAATTATCCTCTTTCAATTTACTATTTTCCTGGGATACCTATATAAGTATGGGAACTGTATAATCAAATCCTCTAACACTGTTAATAATACTTGGTACACATAATCCTGTTGAAGTAACAATCTTCAAATAATTACCTCGTGTGTTCAATACATACATGATACAATATACTCATAGAATTTGAATCGGCTTTCTAAGTCCTTGTTACGGTCTAGGTATTTTCTGTTAGAGCGTTTGTACTTTGTTATCTGTAATTGGAGGTTAGTATGAGAACGCGTTCATTGTTAGGTAACACTTGTCTGGATGGATATTTGAAGGAGTAGGTACGACTATTAGGTTACGAAATAGTTCAGTACAAGTTTTATAATGCATCTTTATTTTTATTATTCAAACCTACCAAAAAATGTGCGAATTGACATGTTCTTAAATTGTTAGGAAACAAAAAACCGCTATTAGAACATTTTTGACCACCCTGATAGATACTGGTTATTTTTAAACAGTCAAATCAAACAATTATAATTATTATTGTAGAAAAAACAAAACAAAACGCAGATAAAAGAGCAAAAGAGCAAATCTAATATCAGGTTGTTTCGGAAACAAAGCTATTTGCGGCGGCAGCCATTTGCATGAGAAAACGGATGAATGTCAAGCTAACTGTGTAGTTTGGCGTTTACAACATTTTTGGCCAAGATGTAGGTGATAGCGATGGATATTGCCTTCGTAATCATAACCACCCGCTTTCAGATTCAATTAATCAATGTTCAATGTCCTCTCCACGAGCTGACCAGCCCTCGTGCAGGCGGCGTGGAGAGGTGTCTGACCGCGATGCGCGGCGCTTATCCAATACAAACACTTGTTTGATCCAAGAATTACAAAGAGGTTATACAGTGGTGGCCATATAATTAAGAACGCTGATATAAAGAGAAGATTTTTTCCAACTAAGATGCAAAACTAATTGCATGCATTTGTTTTTATTTCTCTCGGTATCGTAAAACATTTCCATATTACCACTGTATTCATTGATACACATGATTGGCTAAAAATCAATAGGCAAACTTTTTACACTTCTTTTAAACAAAGTATTCCTTATTATTGGCTGGTCACGTAATTAAGAACGCTAAGTAGTTTATACCTTTATTCCAATTTAAATAGAGAACACTCAGTCGATTTGTTACTGTTTGTATAATTTTGGCGCCATTACGTGCTGTAAAAGATTAAAGGTGATTGCTTCTTTAGAAAAAACAATGGGAAAAAATAAAAGTTGTGATAAATCTACAAGGGAAGTAATAATAAAACTTCGCCGGAAGAATTGGTCTTATAAAAAGATAGCCGACCATCTGCAATGTTCAAAAACTATGGTTTTCCACGCTGTAAAGCATTTTGCTACGTATCAAACTACTTCGAATGTTCCACGTGTACCTAAACAGAGAAAAACAACTCCTCGAGATGACCGAAACATCGTTCGTATGGCAAAACAAAATCCTTTTAAAGGGTCCAATGAGCTTAGAAAATAATATTTTGGTGAAAACAACCCTTCAGCAATCTCAGCACGCACTATTCGAAGACGTTTGGTAGAAGAAAAATTGCACGGTAGGATAGCAAGAAAGGTACCCATGTTAAAACTTTGCCACAGGCAAGCCCGGCTTGCATTTGCGAGGAAGTATGAAAACTGGACTGTGCAACAGTGGAAAAATGAACTTTTTTCTGACGAGACGAAAATAAGCAGAGTATGTTCTGATGGAAAACGATATGTACGACGTCCCCCGAATACAGCATTCGACCCAAAGTACACGAAAGTTACATTAAAGCACGGTGGTGGAAATGTGAAAATTTGGGGTTGCTTTTCTGGACATGGTGTAGGACCTGTAAAGTTGATAGAAGGTAACATGGATCAGTTCCAATACAAAAATATACTGGAAGAAACAATGTTACCATACGCTGAAGACGTTCTACCGGTCATTTGGACATTCCAGCATGACAATGATCCAAAGCACACTGCACGCACCGTAAAGGAATTTCTTACAGCGCAATTAGTTTCTGTCTTAGACTGGCCTGCTAACAGTCCAGATCTAAACCCAATAGAGAATCTGTGGTTTGAAGTAAAGAAAAAGGTTTCAAATACAAAATGTGGAAATTTAAGAGAGCTGTATGACGTTTTTTTAGAAGAATGGAACTCTATTTCTCTTGCGAAATGTCAAAAATTAATAGAGTCAATGCCTCGCCGGTGTAAAGCTGTAATTAAAAGCCGTGGATATGCTATTAACTATTAATTTTAGTTAAATATTAATTAAAATTATTTTTATGTTTCCTGTGCTACATAATATTGTGATTTTTTAAATCTAAGTGTCATACAAAACAATTCCCGAGCAGTTAAATAAATCGTTCTTAATTATTTGTCCAGTTTCAGTACTATTTGAATGTGTTACTTTGATAAAATCAATAAAATGTGCAAAAAATAGTTAGCGATTTCATACTTTATTCTTAAGTCAGGTTGCTCTAATAATGTGACTATTATATAACATAACTAGTTGCTTCTCAGAAGGTACACATCTCTGTGTATGATACGATTTAAATAAAAAAAACTTCTAGAACTTCAAATCGTCCTTAATTATATGACCACAACTGTATATACTCACAGTTGCCCTCCAGCTGGTATGTCCGGGCCCGTCAGCTTGTTACTCGGTACCTTTCACAAGCTGAAACAAAACGGGTTACGCGCGGCCTCAATACCACGGGACGTGGTCTTCACGCGTAATTTCGCCGGTTACCACAAATCACCAAATTTTCCAACCAATCTGGTATGCAAAAGTCCAACAAATACGCCCGATGACGTGGATACCGAGGGATTTTAATATATTTTAACAAATAGCCGACGCACACATTTCTTATGGATCCAAAAAACTTTTTTTTTCCCAAGAGAGAGTATTTTTCTAAAGTCAAAAATCACAGAGTGCAAAACGTCTCGGTTGAACCGGCTCCATGGCATTTCGTCCGAAACCAAACAGGTATCAATATACAGTTGTGGTCATATAATTAAGAACGATTTGAAGTTCTAGAAGTTTTTTATTTAAATCGTATCATACACAGAGATGTGTACCTTCTGAGAAGCAACTAGTTATGTTATATAATAGTCACATTAATAGAGCAACCTGACTTAAGAATAAAGTATGAAATCGCTAACTATTTTTTGCACATTTTATTGATTTTATCAAAGTAACACATTCAAATAGTACTGAAACTGGACAAATAATTAAGAACGATTTATTTAACTGCTCGGGAATTGTTTTGTATGACACTTAGATTTAAAAAATCACAATATCATGTAGCACAGGAAACATAAAAATAAATTTTATAAATATTTAACTAAAATTAATAGTTAATAGCATATCCACGGCTTTTAATTGCAGCTTTACTTGGCGAGGCATTGACTCTATTAATTTTTGACATTTCGCAAGAGAAATAGAGTTCCATTGTTCAAAAAGAACGTCATACAGCTCTCTTAAATTTCCACACTTTGTATTTGAAACCTTTTTCTTTACTTCAAACCACAGATTCTCTATTGGGTTTAGATCTGGACTGTTAGCAGGCCAGTCTACGACAGAAACTAATTGCGCTGTAAGAAATTCCTTTACGGTGCGTGCAGTGTGCTTTGGATCATTGTCATGCTGGAATGTCAAAATGACCGGTAGAACGTCTTCAGCGTATGGTAACATTGTTTCTTCCAGTATATTTTGTATTGGAACTGATCCATGTTACCTTCTATCAACTTTACAGGTCCTACACCATGTCCAGAAAAGCAACCCACAAATTTTCACATTTCCACCACCGTGCTTTAATGTAACTTTCGTGTACTTTGGGTCGAATGCTGTATTCGGGGGACGTCGTACATATCGTTTTCCATCAGAACATACTCTGTTTATTTTCGTCTCGTCAGAAAAAATAACATTTTTCCCCTGTTGCACAGTCCAGTTTTCATACTTTCTCGCAAATGCAAGCCGGGCTTGCCTGTGGCAAAGTTTTAACATGGGTACCTGTCTTGCTATCCTACCGTGCAATTTTTCTTCTACCAAACTTCTTCGAATAGTGCGTGCTGAGATTGCTGAAGGGTTGTTTTCACCAAAATATTCTTTTCTAAGTTCATTGGACCCTTTAAAATGATTTTGTTTTGCCATACGAACGATGTTTCGGTCATCTCGAGGAGTTGTTTTTCTCTGTTTAGGTACACGTGGAACATTCGAAGTAGTTTGATACGTAGCAAAATGCTTTACAGCATGGAAAACCATCGTTTTTGATCATTGCACATGGTCGGCTATCTTTTTATAAGACCAATTCTTCCGGCGAAGTTTTATTGTTACTTCCCTTGTAGATTTATCACATTTTTTATTTTTTCCCATTGTTTTTTCTAAAGAAGCAATCACCTTTAATCTTTTACAGCACGTAATGGCGCCAAAATTATACAAACAGTAACAAATCGACTGAGTGTTTTCTATTTAAATTTGAATAAAGGTATAAACTACTTAGCGTTCTTAATTACGTGACCAGCCAGTAATAAGGAATACTTTGTTTAAAAGTAGTGTAAAAAGTTTGCCTATTGATTTTTAGCCAATCATGTGTATCAATGAATACAGTGGTAATATGGAAATGTTTTACGATACCGAGAGAAATAAAAACAAATGCATACAATTAGTTTTGCATCTTAGTTGGAAAAAATCTTCCCTTTATATCAGCGTTCTTAATTATATGGCCACCACTGTAGTAAATAAATTCAATATAAATATAAATTCTACTGCTTGATACTCAGTACTTATTACGAATATGTATTTAATTTTTAAATTCATGATTGCCATTGGAACTGTTCCTAAGTAGGCCCAATAGTTATCGACATAGTTTCCAGAATTAAATATTTGATATTGTGATTGTAGAGGAGATATTTTTCGCCAAACGTCTCCTAAGTAATTGTTAAGCCCTTTTGACCTAAGCGTGTCACATCTCTCGTGGAACCATGAGCCAGGAGCTCCTAGCCTCCTTTACACTTATTTCTATTTCTCGCGTCGAGCTCGTCACTTCCGCCAAATCCAGCGTAATAGATCGCTGTCGCGTCGCGACATTGTGTCCACATTGTGGATGGTAATGAAGTTCCGTCGTACACGTAAACACGCCCGAACTACCTCCGCCCGGGAATGTAGCCTAATATCCGTCCTTTACTTGAACAGCACCTCTTTAGTAATTTGTAACTAAGCAGTGGTTTCATTAATTAGCAGTCTTCTTATCTTAGTCCTGTCATCGTTCTTTTTTCACTCGGCCTGAAGTATGTGGCCTTTGTTCCGGCAACACCGGGGGTTGATTGTGGTCGTTCTGGTTTGCCTTGCATAGTGGGCGCTCTCTACTTGCATTATGCCACATTGTGACTTCCACATTTTGCCATGCTCGGTTTCCATACAATTATTTTGCGTAAAATACTCGACTGAAAGGTTCCAGCCACTTTATCCTCGTGCGACCTAATTGTTACCCTCGATAGTTTCTCCCTTTGTTACTCTCCCTTTTGTCACGTGTTCTATCTCGACACTTGAGCCTCAGGCTGTAGTGTGTCCTTTGCACGATACTCTGAGGCCCGTATTCATAGATCACGCTCAGCTCTGAGAACGACCTTGGGAACACCAGAAATTACATTTTTGTAAGGTTTTTTTTTTAATTAGACAATACTCAAGCTCTTTCTCAGGGTCAAGTTAGGTTTATTAATAGGGCTGAGGATACTAAATATGTAAGTTTTCAAGAATATCTCCAAAAAATACTATGCGTTGAATTAAACAATTTCATTTTTAAGGTTTACTAACAATCTCTTAATTAAACTATAGTGAGAAATGCGCTCAATGGGCCGAGCCTTAGATTTTTCGTTTTAAACGTAATTTCCTTGCATCCTTTGTGAGATCCATTGCATCAAAAACACATTGATATTAGTGACATTTATGATATTGTGGGATAACTGCCAAGTTAGAACGCCAAGCAAAAAATTAAACAACCTTAGTCACAAACTAAAGTTGATAATCTTATCATAATACCTCTCAGCGAGGCGTTACCGAAATAAATGAACCCGTAACCCGCAAATCATTCACAATCGAATCACAAAGAGCGCGTCATTACCAAACAGAGTTTGAAAATCAGACTAACACTTCGCATAATTATTCGTCGACATAATTATTTAGGGTTTTGTTTGCGGGTCACAAGCAGTCGGCGGTAATGGTCTATTTCAATAAATAATCACAAAGGAGCCGTGAGACAATGGGACAAAGGGGGTTGCACACCGGCCTGAGAACACCCACGACAGAACTCGACAAACTGATGAACCGCCACGAGCTGAAACGAGGCAAAATACTAATTTATGTACCTAGAGTTGACGTGATAATGTCTTGGAAGTGATGCGGTCCATGAGGGTTCAGTCCATATATAGTAGTAGTAGAGCTTTTTTGTGAAAGAGTTCGTCCGGGGAAGTACTACCACCATACCTATTTCTGCCGCAAAGCAGTAGTGCTCGCATTGCTGTGTTCCGGTTTGAAGGGTAAGGGTGCCGGTGAAATTACAGGCACATGAGACTTTTCATCTTTATGTCTCAGGGTGGCGGGCGCATTGCAATGCCACATAGGGTCCGGTAGGCGTCCTAGGTGAACGTGTCCTATGAGGTAATGCACTGTTCATAGGCAGAGGTTACCGCTTACCATCAGGTGGGCCATCTGCTTGTTCCGTCATTCATTAGTATAAAAAAAAAAAAAAACCTACCATGCTTAATTTCAACATATTTATCTATTGTTTTCATACAAACATTACCAGCATTATTAACATACATGCAAAGGCCTATCACGCCTAAAAATACTTATTCGAAATCAAATCCATTCCAGTCTCTCCCTCACTACACCTGCCTACATTATCGCGAGTCTATCAGCATGATTGACCCGGCCTCGCCCGACGAAAAATATAGCTTTCCGCGTATTAAGATTGATGACACTGATTCGCCGACAGATATCACCCTTCTTGCGCGGCGGCGCTGCTGTTATGGCGTGTCATTGTTTACTGTGGCCTAGTCTGCAAGCAAGCTCACTTTTTGTACGAATTTCGGGATAAACAATCTTGAATATTTTGTTGACTATACAAATAATACAATAATATACACAGCATGTATTTATTTAAACAAATATGTTTACGTCTACTACACATTTGCGGTAGATTATCAGCTATATACATCTACAATAGGCGTAGCCAGGTATCTACAAAGATCTACGTAGATATAATCATGGTTGCATAACAATAACACGTAGACCTTTTCCTTAAACTTCAGCAATTAAATAAACTAAAATGATTAATGAGGATTTTTAAAAAAAATGTTTCGAGTATGCCACAAAATTTAACTTTATCTGAGGGTTGCGCGGCCCACGTACCTGTTGTCAAAACTAAAAAGGTAACTATTACCAACTATTAGACATATTACTAACTAGCAACATGCCCCGACTTCGCACGGGTAGTCTCCGGATGAAAAGCAGTCAACCCCTCAGTACGAGGTAATTCCCGGTGGTAATTTAAGGTTGCCTGGGAGAAATCGCTCCCAGCAATAAGGTCGTCCATTGTACTGTACTAATTGTTTATTTTTATTTTGTTATATTTTCGTTATGTACAATAATGTGTTCATCTATCTATCTATCATCTATCTATCTAGCTATCATCTATCTATCTATCATCTATCTATCTATCTATCTATCTATCATCTATCTATCTATCTATCATCTATCTATCTATCATCAATCTATCTATCATATATCTATCTATCTATCTATCTATCATCTATCTATCTATAATCTATCTATCTATCTATCATCTATATATCTATCTATCTATCATTTATCTATCTATCTATCATCTATGCATCTATCTATCTATCATATATCTATCTATCACCAATCTATCCATCCATCATCTATCTATCTATCTATCTATCATCTATCATCTATCTATCTATCTATCTATCATCTATCTATCTATCCCGTATAATGGAAAGGTAAGGCAGGTTAGTAGTAGTACAGCTTTTTTTGTGAAAGAGTTCGTCCGGGAAAGTACTAAAACTATACATAACTATTTCTGCCGCAAAGCAGTAGTGCTCGCATTGCTGTGTTCCGGTTTGAAAGGTATTGGGTGCCGGTGAAATTACAGGCACATGAGAGTTAATCCGAGCCGAGCAAGTCGGACCATGGTGAGTCGGGCCGCGGCCGAGAGTTTACGTTTTAAGTTAATCTTTATGTTTTAAGATGGCGGGCGCAATGCAATGCCTCATAGGGCGCGTCCTAGGTGGACATGACCTATGTGGTAATGCATTTTTAAGGCAAAGGTCACCTTGTAACGTAAGATGGGATCTGTTTGTTCTGTCAAATAAAAAAAATAAAAAACTGAGCGAGCCCTATTTAAGTCGCATATAATATCTGACATCTCACCTCCTTGGTAATATGCAACATGGCTGATTGTACCAACTTCTCGGAAAAAAGCGCGCTTCCTGTTCCGTCCCTTTTCACGAAATCACTCCCACAGATTGAGGAAAGCGAGAGGAAAGACACATGAAAAATAAATAAAAAAAGCATTTTTTTTAAGTAATTGCATTATTTTTTGTTTGTATGGTATTTTTAATTCGTAGGGGTAGTAGGAGGATTGAGGTTGTTATTATTTTGTTTACGTAGTTTTGGGGTTTCCCATAAATTTTCGTAAGTATATTATTTTCAACTGAAAGTGATTTTAAGGCGATTAAATTTTAATTCAAAATACACTCATCACACTTTATTTTGTTGGTAAATTTTTGCGAATGTTTTGTAGCCTTGTGGCATCAAATAACTGTATACACCCAAAACAAATAAAATAAATAAGATGTTGTTCTACAAAGAAGAATAAACGAACTAAGGCTACATATTGTATCGACAGCACATCTGTCGAACAGCGGAGGTACATACGATAATGTATCGACAGCACATCTGTCGAACAGCGGAGGTACATACGATAATGTATCGACAGCACATCTGTCGAACAGCGGAGGTACATACGATAATGTATCGACAGCACATCTGTCGAACAGCGGAGGTACATACGATAATGTATCGACAGCACATCTGTCGAACAGCGGAGGTACATACGATAATGTATCGACAGCACATCTGTCGAACAGCGGAGGTACATACGATAATGTATGCGGCCCTTCGAAGAGCAAAAATAGCATAGACTAGCTGTGCCTGTGACTTCGCTCGCATGGTATTTCATATCTTATCAACCCTGCAAGACATGGAGATAAAACATACACAACAATTTAAATGAAATTCCTGTTGTAACCCTATTCAAAACAAACTTTTAGACAGACAGACACACAGACAAAAATTCTAAAGACGTTAATTTAGGACCGTATCGTTTAAATAGCAGTTTTCAATGAAATTTTGGCATTTATTTTGAAATCACTGACGTACATTTATTAACAGACAAATCAGGTGAGAGCCTACTGACTGGAGAATTCGAAATCCTCAAATTCACGACGTCATCTTATCGATGGAGCTATAAATCGTTTGAGCTGTTTAGAATAAGCCGAAGGGATGTCACGGAAGGTGCAGCATTCACAATCGCCCAGAGAGGAAACTTCAGGTTATTTCTTTAATATTAAAGAAGTGAGAAGGGTTCTGTCTGCCCGCGCCTGTGAGGTGAATTTTAATGTTGAATTTGTGTGGGATGTTCAGAAGATGTATGGGGAGGAGACGTGTGATTCGTGATGGAATATTAACTCACTTTCAACTTCTTATATAATTTTGTTTTTTCTAAAGGTTCCTATATTGCTCCTAATCATACGGTTAGACACATGTTTTCATTGGAAATTTTAGGGTCCCTAAGTTATTGTCAAAATCTATCTGATTAAACAATGCAACATTTCACTTTCATAACTTTTTGTTTAGTAAAAGTTAAATAGATAAATAACTAAAAGTACCTACATTTAGTAGTTAGTGGCGTGTAGCTGATGAACGCCGCGGGCGATGCCGCATATAGTGCGCAAGAAACTATTTAGAGTGGTGGGGATGGGACAATATAGTGCATAGAATTGAAACTATCGTGGTTGGGAATCATATTAAAAGATAAACGGCTAATTACCACTATTATTCGTCACTTTGCTGACGTTTCGAGACTGAGTTCAGAAGCCTCTTCATCATGAGCACCGCCCGCGACCGCGTTCGACGGTGGACCAGCGAATACTGCGTGCAACCGCGCGCTCAGCTCGCTGGAACAGCGGCGGCGGCGGCGGCGGCGGTAGGTTCGTTGCGCGCGCGTCGAGAATTAGTTCATCTACGTCACTAGCACTACCTACGTCGTCGGTGAGCGCGCGGTTGCACGCAGTATTCGCTGGTCCACCGTCGAACGCGGTCGCGGGCGGTGCTCATGATGAAGAGGCTTCTGAACTCAGTCTCGAAACGTCAGCAAAGTGACGAATAATAGTGGTAATTAGCCGTTTATCTTTTAATAATATAGTGCATATTCAATTTCCGTAAATTGGGTAGACTATATAGACACATGGACACGGCCATCTTTGCCTGTCACTATACAGGGTGTAACATAATATCCCTATAAGCCCGGGGAGTGGGTACTCTACACATCATGGTGAATAACTTTAGTTCTACGACTTTTTAAATTTCGAAGTTTTTCATTCATGAAGTGCCTCGTAAAAATCCTGAAATTCCTCTAGAAATTCCTGAAATTCCTCCAAAAATTTACCTAACAAAACATGAGGCAGCCCCACGCAAGGTACGTACCGTAACGTCCTCATGTTGTTTTACGTACGTTTTTTGAGGAAATTCAGTATTCTTACGAGGCATTTCATGAATGAAAAACTTCGAAATTTAAAAAGTCGTAGAATTAAAGTTATTCGCCATGATGTGTAGAATATCCCTTCCCCGGGCTTATAGGGATATTATGTTACACCCTGTATAGTGACACTATATAGTTGTCCAGCATTATTGATTATTATTATTAACCAATAATGCTGCAGAATTGACAATCAAGAAACAGTAAGAAAAGCCGAAGTAAAATTTATGTAAAATTTATATTTTGATGATCATAGACACGGCCATCTTTGTCACTATATAGTGACATGACACAATGCTGGACAAGTTCACACAATATTATCTAGCCCCAAGCTAAGCCAGAGCTTGTGTTATGGGTACTAGTTAACTGATATACTTAATACAATACATAACACAGATAGATATTTTTTATTATGCATAGAAAACACCCAGAACACCCTGAACAAATAACTGCAGATTGCACAAATATTTGTTCCGAGGTGGGATTCATACCAGCAACCTCCTGCATCGCACGCAAACCATGGCTAGCCACGCCACAGAGGTCGTCTGGCTGGCTGGTCGTCATTATTGGCTGGCACGAGTCTTATTACCTTCTAGATTTGTCTGACTGAACAATCAGGCGCTCATAGTGCTCAATACTGATACTGAGCAATACTAACGCCATCTGATCTCCTATTGTAGGACTAAGCCGGACTAACAATACTCTTCTCGTTCACGTCGACATCAGACTACAGCATCAAGTAGCGAGTTCCAGTTGTTACGAGCTGTAGTCAAATTCCAGTTCAATCGAAAACGAGGTGTTCAAATTGGACCCTTTCAGTTTCCACGTCGGAAGCGAAATGAAAGCTTGTAAAATCCGGATTTTATTAGGGATGTGCAGTAAAGGCTCACCCCCACAGTGTTTGCAAGGCTCGCGTCTCACTGGTTCGCTGTGCCCTCTAGAATTAAGCTAAGCAACTATTTGATCTCTCTGTGGCCATTTCAATTTGTAGTTAAACTAGAAGTAAATGTAGTAGTTCAGTTTAGTTCTTTTACCTTTAGAAGTGGTGGCGGTAGTTCAGTTTAGTTCTTTTACCTTTAGAAGTGGTGGCGGATTTATCAGCAGGCTAAGTAGTCTTGCGCCTAGGGTGGCAGATTGTAGGAATGGTAAATGTAGTAGTTCAGTTTAGTTCTTTTACCTTTAGAAGTGGTGGCGGATTTATCAGAAGGCTAAGTAGTCTTGCGCCTAGGGTGGCAGATTGTAGGAATGGTAAATGTAGTAGTTCAGTTTAGTTCTTTTACCTTTAGAAGTGGTGGCGGATTTATCAGCAGGCTAAGTAGTCTTGCGCCTAGGGTGGCAGATTGTAGGAATGGTAAATGTAGTAGTTCAGTTTAGTTCTTTTACCTTTAGAAGTGGTGGCGGATTTATCAGCAGGCTAAGTAGTCTTGCGCCTAGGGTGGCAGATTGTAGGAATGGTAAATGTAGTAGTTCAGTTTAGTTCTTTTACCTTTAGAAGTGGTGGCGGATTTATCAGCAGGCTAAGTAGTCTTGCGCCTAGGGTGGCAGATTGTAGGAATGGTAAATCCGGAGACACTATTTTTTAATCAAAATTGTTTCTATTAGACGGTTTTCTGATGTCTTGCTGAAAGAAGTCTACAAGACATATTTCCGATGACTTTCCCTTTTCTCTGTCATTGTACATTCAACGAAGTTTTACCCCAGAAATAAACCCAAAACCCATTTCTTGTGCAATTGTGTATTGTTCAGTAATTGTTTAGTTTATTCATCTCATTGGTACCCAAAATTAAACTTAAACTTGCTGCAGTTACGTAGTTTTGGAGCGAAAAAATTATTCAAATTGTCCATTACATGCATGTGTCACCAACAAACTCTTCTGTGTCACCCCTCAATTATGATCAATGACTCTATCAGTCCACTTATCTGGCCCATTGCGGCAATAAACAGCAATTAAAATAACGTGCGACAGTTAACATGTCACGCTCTGACACGAAGGCGCGTGACACGGTGTCATTCACACTTTTTGTCACGTTAGTAACAGATGTAGGTAATAGGAACCTAAACAGGCGTTTGTGTACACACCATTTAGTAAATTATCTGAGCGAATTATTATGAGAACCTTTTGTGGCCTAACATTTACCATGGAAATACACTATAATATTGTAAAATCTTTGTCTGCAGTACCTATCTACCATATAACGCAGTCATACATTTAGTGCTGTCATATTACAGTGATGTGAAATAATGTACTGAATTACGTAAAATTAATCTAATTATATATATTTTTTACATTGGTCGTGGTTTTTTCTTCAGGGTGCTGTAGCTTGCTTTACAATTCTTCGTCATGCACCGCGCTTAGCAGTAGACCGTCCATGTCTTGAATCGGTCAGTCTATCTCATGGGGCCTGTGTGCCCACAACTCATTTAGAGATACCTCGCCGAGTTTATGGTCACCTTGTTTAAATATAATTCCCCTTCCAGATTCGAAATGTAAATGTAACATGGTCACGCCGCAGGCCGCGGAGCGAGCGTGACATGATGTCACTTACACTGGCTTTGTCACGGCGAGCCCACTGCAGGTGTAGTGTAAAGGGAGCTAAAGTGTTAAGCTATTATCTCAAGGGTTCACATCCTGTTAGAATTAAAGAGGGCTGAGTTTTGCTAGAAAGCGAATGTCTAACTTTATCGTTTCTAAACCACGTAAGTATCAACTGGAAGTCCCAGCTCAGGTTTTAATACATAACAGCTACGTTAATAGTAGATTAGTAGCCAAGGGCTGTAAGGCATCAATTGCAGCCCGAGATATTTAGGCGCACGAGCGCAGCGAGGGCTCCTATAGTTCGAGAGTGCCATTGATGCTTACACCCGAGCTAACTACTCTGCTTTACATCTCGATTTTGAGGTAAAAAGGTCCTTATTACCCCAAAATGGGGCTTGTAGGTGACCAATTAGCGCTTTAGGGTAATAATGTAACTAGAAAAGCCCTAGGGCGGTAAGTAATTAAAAAAAACTTCACTCTTTAAAAAAATTCGCGTACATCTAACCATCATACTGGCAATAGACATCATGCATTCAGTTTTTTAATTACTTACCGCCCTAGGGCTTTTGTAGCTATATTATTACCCTAGAGCGCTAATTGGTCACCTACAAGCCCCATTTGGGGGTAATAAGGACCTACTTACCGAATATGAGAGATGTAAAATATTTTTTTGCAGTGTTATAACGTATATTTTTGGAATGATAACATAATAATAAGCTCCACCACAATGATTGTCTCTCGGAGAAAGTGCTGTTTTGTTATCTTGGCAACACGAAACTTTGGTAGCTACAGTGTTGTTAACTCAACACGAAATTAATGTAATCACTTCCGTCAAGCTTGAAGAGTTGTGGATGCATAGCTATTATAAGCCTAATTTACGTAGAACTCAGAGAGGCAGCGTCTCCCTACCGGTGCTTACTGGTGAGAACGCACTCTGCGCGAGCGTGTATGTGTTTGTGCTGGTATGCGCTACGCCGGCGGTGGACGGTCTGCGACAACCTGCTTAATATGTGAATGTCTTAAGTTCTCTTTTAGCAACACGATACTTCCATTTCACCATCTCTCGCAAATTACGGAAGCGGAAATATAATGAGTGTCAACTTCGTGCATACGAAATCACCCTAATATTATAAATGCGAAAGTTTGTGAGTGTGTGCGTGTGTTTGTTACTTCTTCACGCTGAAAGGGCTGGACGGATTTAGATGAAATTTGGAATGAAGATAACTGTACTCCCGGAATAACACAGGTACAATTTTATCCCGATATTCCCACGGGATCGACACTTATGCGGGTGAAACCGCGGGGTACTGCTAGTATAGAATAACTTTTGATGCTGGATTTTTTAAAAAGGAATAATGAAATTTTTAACGATACTTCTAGATAAAGTCATGATTTTTGGTGCCATGCATTTTAAGCCAATAATAACTCTACACCAGATCAAAATGATACTTTTCCTTATTCCACTATGATTTTTCATCACACTGTATAAACTTAAGCAGATGCAAACAACGTGAGCAGTACCCACCACCTGGCAAGATGCCCCCCCCCCCCCCCCCCCCCTCCGCCCACGCAATTGCTTATTTATGTCGTTTAAACAACAACAACAAAATTAATCTACGCAATGAGTTATACTCAATTACGATAGAACAATGGCGACCGTTAAATGGCCACCGTTAATGGAAGCCGGAAAATATTATCATAAAGCAGTTAAGATAAACCGCAGCTTCTTTAGCGACGATTATGAATATTAATTAATTTGCCGCGAGTCTGACGCGGACGCCTCGCAATCGCCCCGTGATCGCCCCGCAGACGCCACGCAATCACCAAACAAAAGCAGATGGCCCAATTTTCTAAGTGTTGTGGAATTGAACACCTCATTCCTAACTCCTTTTATTTTTATTCTGACCTAGTTAGTGTTCTTTTTATGGTAAGTACTAAACTTGTTCTAAACGTGGTCTAAAGATCGTGGGCAACTCCCCATAGATTGTTTGACCCAACTCTTTGACTAATTTACGTAATTTGACTAATTAACTCTTTTAGACCTTTGTGTAACTTTGATGGATTTTAAAATAGGCTCAGGTTCAAATTATTTATCGCAGTAAGAAGAGCTAAACATTTACATTCCAGGGTAGATTCGTTGGTACCCATGACTATTAGGGGTGTCCCATAAAGTAGACCCCATAAATATATTAGGGCCGTCTCGGGCGCTTGTTGTAAAAGCACCCGTCTAATGAAGATGGATGTCGGACGGTGATCATCCACTGCGCCAACCACAGCCTAAACTAACAAGAAAGAACACTCTCCGTGATTCATTTTTCAGTCATCATTTACTGAGGCTATTCAAATTAGAAAGTATTTTATTCATTTCAATCACAAGGATCATTTAATGCGTCAAAATCTAAATTTACACATTTACGCGACCAACCCTAAAAGAATCAGGCAACAAACGCGGCTTGGCTTTGTTTGATGATCCTTTTACTACATGGGAAGCGCCTGTGTGGTGCCTGGAAAACAAGGAGAAGCTTATTCAAAGGAAAAGAGAACTTGAAACCCTTTAGGTAGTCAAAAATAAGGTGTAAACAGAATCAGAAAAAGTTAATCTGACACAGCTTGATACACTTAAAAATAGCAACCTAGTTGCATCGCTTCATATGTGCCATAACACAGGTAATCCTAGTTTGGGTACCAATGCTGTCAAACTATGAATTACCTACTATAAGTTACTTTTAATATAACTTTATGGTTGTATACTGATATTTGTAATGTTCGTTGATTAAAATAAATTTAAATTTCAATGACATCGTGCTCAAGACTCGTGGCGCAAACTGTACTTGGACATTATTTGGCTTGAAACACAGGAAACGTTATCCTCAATTTCATACCTCCACTGTGACACAAATTCCCATCTCACAACTCTCGTACTTTTCATATTACAGGCTGAGACAATCGCAAGAATCGTTTGATTGATTGCACCGGCTGGAGGCTAATTAATTACGTGTTGTGACACTGCTTGTCTTGCACTGTGGCGTGTTGTGAGGCAGATGCTAAGGAAGATGTATTTATGGGTATTCGTAGTTCCTCTACCTATCTGGAAATGATACTGCTTAAGCGGAGTTTAATTTTCAAACCTATTGTAGAACAAGACAAAAGTTTAAAAAACTTAAACCCGACTGCGGAAAATATTTCCTGAAAAGTATGACAACGGTTGCGAGACCTTTGTCCATATAAAACCATTTGCATATGTAATATATTTTATTTTATTTATTTTCATGGAAAACAAACTGCTTATTAAACTAGGAAGGACACATAGTGGAAGTGTAAAACAATATATATATATAATGTATATATTTAAGTATTTTAGAATGTGCTCATAATCACTTTTCTTTTCTTTGGATACCAAACATGACATGATAAACGATTTTTTAAATTACATTTAGGTACCAAGAATCCGCAATTTTGTTTTTTATAATTTAAATATACCCAGCGACACTCGCGCAATAAAGACGAATCTAACGACATTTCACTTATCAAAATCGGTTCAGCCTTTTAACAGTTACGAACATTAAAGAGACGGACATACATACATACAAACATCCATACATACATACATACATAAATACATACATTCAGGTCAAACACAAAACGCAAATTTTTGGCTTCGACGCAATCGGGTAAAAACAAGTTCCCTGACGAGGCCCAGAAATTAATATTTTATATGAAATGTACCTATATCCCGTTAATATTATTAATTTCAAAGTGTTTGTATTTCTTATTACTCAATCATGCAGCAACAGCTGGACCGATTTCGAGTAAATTTGGTTCACATATAGATAGATATCAACGATAGACATAGTATTGTAGGGTAGGGGTGCCGGTGATATTACAGGCACATGAGACTTTTCATCTTTATGTCTCAAGGTGGCGGGCGCACCACATAGGGTGCGTCCTATATGGACGTGATCTATGAGTTAATGCACTGTTGATAGGCAGAGGGTACCGCTTAACATCAGGTGGGTCAACTGATGCAACTGACTATAGGCATTTTTCATCCTGATAAAACACGAGTGCTGCCGCGGGCGCATACTAGATTTATATAAATTAGGAAGACTTGGAATAGCACGACGGAAAAATACATTTTACTTTATCACGGCCCTAAATAAAAAAAATACTTTTCCTTATCCATTTCACTTTTATTTTAATAGGTAATAAGGAAAAAAAAACATTTTCCCCATATCAAGCACATCATAACATTTTCCAATTCCTTAAAATACAGTAGTGTGAGTGTATTATATTATATTGATGAGTACCTGTGAGTCTGTGAGGCATCCAACTTGATCCTTCGGGATGCGTAGGCGTAAAATGGGATGCACAGTTACCTGCCTACCCACTCCGCCTGTCACGCGACGCAGATGGATGTGGCTTCATAGAGAATATAAAGTTCAACATTCATGCATTTATCGAAATATAAAGTAAGATTGCAGTAATTTTCCCAAGATTTGACTTTACTCGCCAAACGGTAATCTTAGTTTAGTTTATGAGCTTGCAATGTTGGCAATCTACTCGTATACACCTCATTTAACGAACTATACTCGTAGATGTACAACTAATTGCTATTATTGAAAAAACACTTCAAATCAAAACAGTCAAACAAACTGACCTATTCACGATATCCAAAATTAATAAACCTGATCACGTCAACTTCAAACGGATACGTTGTATTGATCCAGGGTGTATTGGCAGCCATTCAATAGTTTCCAGAACTCGAGAGGTTTGCCTGACGCGGCGTCCGCAGCTGGCGCGGTTCGCGGGGTGTGCCACCGAACTAAACCCGTTAGAACTCATTATCTTGATACTGTGGACGCCCGCCTAAGCCGATGGAAGGCAGAGCATGCCGCCTAGTTTTGTTGCCCCTGCAAAGAAACTACCCCACACAATTTACCATAGCTGGTGTAGGACTCAAGCGGCCGATGCAAGTGCAACCAGGCACAAGTCGGGCATCGACAAGTCGGGTTCATTCATCAGGCACAAGGGTTTTTTTTTATACTACTTGCATGACGGAACAAGCTGATGGCCCACCTGATGTTAAGCGGTAACCTCTGCCTATGAACAGTGCATTACCTCAAAGGTCACGTCCACCTAGGACGCGCCCTATGTGGCATTGCACTGCACCCGCCACCCTGAGACATAAAGATGAAAAGTCTCATGTGCCTGTAATTTCACCGGCACCCTTACCCTTCAAACCGGAACACATCAATGCGAGCACTACTGCTTTGCGGCAGAAATAGGTATGGTGGTAGTACTTCTCCGGAAGAACTCTTTCACAAAAAAGCTCTACTACTACTAACCGATACATCAAAAAATAGGATTTTTTTCAAATTTTAACCTTGAAAATATAGACCTTGCTAAGAGTAATTCGAATGTGCCGTGAGTTCTTTTACCATTTCAATTTGTTTGATCCATAGATCCTAAATCAATCTGTATATTTAAACACTGCAGTACCCTTCCCTGTAATCTGCTGACGAGGAGGTACTCGTACCTACTGGCTGAACTACGCCATTAGCCATGTACCTAATTAAAAGCCGTGTGTCAGTAATCGGCGCAAAGTGGCCGACCAGTGCCTCATTGAATATTGATAAACGTGTGGATTCAAAGGTGGGTGGGCCATTGTAGCTGCGTTGAAGGTCACTTATCTTGGCACCTTGAAGGTAGGATTAAAATCCCTCATGGGTTGGAAAAGTGACAGGAATTTAATAATATGTTTTGGTTTTGGAGTTCTCTTGACACCCAATCTATATATATACACAAAGGTTAGCTGGAAGAAAATGCTAATTAGCATCAAATTTGCATAAGTACTTGTTTAAGGGTTGCGGGTTCGATTCCCGCCTCGGAACAAATATTTGTGCGATCGCAGATATTTGTTCAGGGTATTCTGGGTATTTTCTATGTATAATAAAAAATATCTATCTATGTAATATATTGTATTAAGTATATCAGTTATCTAGTACCCATAACACAAGCTCTGCTTAGCTTGGGGCTAGATAATGTCGTGTGATCTGTCCAGCTTTATTGATTTATTTAAGTCTTGTGCAATATACAAAATATATTTATCTCTCCTTGAAGTAATTACAGGTAATACACGATAAATAGGTGGCTCTGAAAAACACAACTTTAAAATAATATTCGTTTCAGCGCTAGGTAAATTGCAGCTGGCTATGGAGAGAGATATGATTGGAGTTTCAGGTCATGATTAAATCCGAAACGTAGAACAATCAATGTCGCCGACATTGCTCTCGGACGACCGCACAAATACTACCTTAATTATGAAGTATAATTAATAAAATACTAAATACCCGCTAAAAACTAGCCAATTAAACTACGGAAACCAAAAGGTTGTAACACGTTTGAATCATTCAACATAGTCGGAAGGGTGATGCCAATCTATTCGAGATAGTCGTCAAGGCAGCATTCATCACCGGACGACGCAGTGTCGGACGACGACCAGTGTAGGACGGACCGCACCCGATGGACCGATGATATTTTAAAGGTCGCAAAGGCATTAAGCCTTTGTCATCAGCCGAGAGAAATTAATGATGATGATAATTGAGTACTGAGCCCTCTAACTACACTACACTCTTATATATTATATAACAGGTGTCGCATCAATATCCCAGCACAAACCCTCTACTTGCTGAATCATTTGACAAGCAATCGACAGCTGTAGGCACCCAAAATTACCAAAAGCGTTATTGATGAAAGACATCCTTTTCTTTCAATTTGTGGCCATTAAAATGTCATAGCCAAGACGTGGCGTAATGCCGGGCGACAGCCCTGTAGTCTCCTCATTAGGGGTACAAATTCGGCGATCGCTCACCGCCTTCGCCTGTTAGGGCTGGCAAAGATCACGGTATAATTTCCCGTACGCTATATTTATTGTGATGTTGGAAAATTTATGAGGGTACAATAATTTTAAATTCGAAAAGTTTTGCGGTTGCGTATATTACTTTAGATTAATCTATGGTATGTAGTATGAATTTGAATGTCAACATGCATTGAGGGACGTACATTATAATGAAAATATTAGACAATTAGAGTCAACCCTAGTAACACCATGGCTGACAAACCATTATGGAACCCGAGCTTGTTGAGCAATAAGCACTCTATACATAGTCAACTGATATTCCTTACATTATTGTGTGAATATTATAATTCCGTAGCATTAGAAGATGCAACCTCTATTACCGTCAGACCGCTGGCCCCTTGTGGAGAGCTGAGGTGGTGCACTGAGCACCGTTGTGAACTGTCAGTGCTATTATATTTCAGTGGATTTCAATAGAGTTGTGCTTTTAATATCCTTGTGCGTTTTAAAGCCCTTTTGTTAAAGTAAATATAATGATACATTATTGCACGAGGGTCGTAAATACGTTATTGCAAACGACGTTGACGATTTTTAAACCCGAGCCGAACGATGAGGGTCCATGGTCCATTCGTGGGTTCGTGTCGTTACCATCGTCACGAGTTTGCAATAACGCTTACGGCCGTGTGTCATACGACATTTTTCAATACAAGTTGTGAGAAAACAGATAAATAACTACCTTAAGCAGCCAAGTACCTATCTCGAGATTAATTTGTCTTCATATATAGTCGACATCATTGTATTCTGTTTCTAAAAAACTCCTAACTAGTAAACTTTTTATCGGACTGTAAAAAAAATTTTTTTCAAGAAATCGGACTATTTCGGTAAAACTTACTTTCAAGCTAGTTTTACCTCCCTCGTAGGAACGCTTTTTGAGCAACTGCATTGAAAAATATGTTACCATAGAGCCAGTGCTACCCAAAACTAGGATGAGCATTGACAAACAAGAGGACAGTTCATTTTTATTTTAAAACTCACTTTTCTAAAAAACATACCCAAAACATGCACTATAAAGACGACAAAATGTATCTCATTTATAGCTAAAATATTAAAAAAAAAAAAAAAGAAGTGTACATCCGACTGATTCTTAATTATGATGATGATGATGATGATGATGAATTTAAATTAATAAGCAGAACCGTGAGCTGATCGAAATGAGCCCAAATACGGCCAATCCACTATTTACAATCAAATAGATTCGTTGTGCGCCTTCTGTCTCTATCATCAAAAACAAAATTGAGCTTATGTTATTCATTGAATTATTTATATATATTATATTATGTTAGGTATTTATATAGCTAGTTATTTAGAGTAGGTATTTAGTTATGTTTATCATTTAATTTCAACCTATAATTAATTTTTATAGCACTACCACCCACTCTACACTACACAAAGGTTAGCTGGAAGAATATGCTAATTAGCATTAAGTTCGCCTATGTACTGCTTTTTGTCTTGTGCAATAAATAATTTTCTATCTATCTATCTATCATCAGATCAACTCGTTGTTAGCATAATAAACATCATCGTATGCACGACAAAAGAAAAAAACGTAGGGTTTGTATCAGGGATATACCTGCGTTCGCAAAGTAATATTAGAGAACTACTAGCTCCGAGTCTAGAGGAGTCAACAATTCTTTGGAATAAATCAAAATTAATAACAGATTTGAAGGGCAGTCTATTCATTTATTTCCGTGACGTATATTCAGCACGTAAGGAATAAACTACCTACATCAATTCTATATGTTCCGGCTTAGAGCAAAACCTCAGTATAATCCGCCTCAAAGTTTCTATGCCAACTTGTGAGGAGAGTTTATCAAATTAAAGAACTAACTAGTCTCAAACGATCGAGTCGCACAATACACTCCGGGCGAGTCCATTAGTGCTGTAACTGGATAGGAAGGAAGCGGCTAACTTCGGCCGCTCGAGACAAGTGCGGGGGGAGGGGGGGGGGGGGGGGGACTGGGCACTTGGACTACATCTGTACATAATTTATGCTTAGTCAGACCAAATAATATAAATACCTGCTGCGCTGTTCCGAAGAAAAATCAACTAACTTGTTTTTGCTGTTTAGTTAGGTGCATATCTAGGTATATATAAAAAACAAAGTCGTGTTAGTTACACCACTTATAACTCAAGATCGGCTGGACCGATGTTAGTTATCTCTTTTTTGGTGGATTCTTCTCCGCTCCGAATAGCAGAATAAGTAATAAAATACCGGGGGGGGGGGGGGCTCTGTTTTTCACCGGGGGCTACCCGTGTGAAGCCGGGGCGAGTCGCTAGTTTTTGATAAAACTAAGTATGTTTTACAGATAAATATAAAACTTCACTTAAAAAAGAGATTGTTCCTGAAATCAGAATAATAAAGACAACCTTTAGGCCAGCGCCACACTAGACGGAAATTCCGTCACCGAACTTCCGCGGCGGAACACCAATACATGTTATTGCATATATAAATTGCAAATAGCAGGCACACTACGCGGAAGATCGGTCGTTCCGTCGCGGACGATCGGTCGCTCGGGTGGACCGCTCAAACCACTGCGTCTGCTCCGTCCTCCGCGCACCGATCTTCCGTCGGCGTATGATCGGTAACGCCGCATTCCAGGTATTTCATAGAATCGCGCCACACTCGGCGGGTAACTCGGCGACGGCGGCGCACGCACAGGATGTTCGACACTGAACGATTTATTATCGACTGATAATCTGCCATTGAATATACAGTGTGGCTGCAACGTATGGTAACGGATTGACTGCCGCGGAAGTTCGGCGACGGAATTTCCGTCTAGTGTGGCGCTGGCCTTAATGATCTAATAAATTAAATTGTAATTCCAAATTTAATTCAAAGGTACAAAAGATACAATTCTTTAAAAACACATCTGAAAAAATCAAATCAAAGAATCTTTTTGAATCGTTTTATACAATAAAATAAATTTACACCAGGACATCGATTTTTGAATGTTAACGATGTCTCTTACTAAAAATCGCATTTTTGAGAGTGATCTCTACCAACTTGCAAATATTTTACAGTTGTTTTCATTGACATGCACTCCATTATACCTAGAAGTATCTAGTTTTTATGTACCATAAAATAGGGTAATGGATGTGTTGATTTTTAGTAACACATAAAATGTAACGTATCTGTCCATTAATATGTCAGATGTCAACGTCAAGTTTTGAAAGCAGTCTGTGTTCTGTGTTGGATAATAAGTCGTGGTGTGATTGTTAACAAACAAATAAATTACCAATCGCTGTGCTTGATGGTGAAAAGATATCTAGAGGCTATGTTTGGTTATTTTCTATGCCTAGTTAAGATGTTTTTTTCAGAAAAGCCTTTCCTTTTCGAATGTTACAAATACCAGTGGTTAAAATGAAAAATACAAAATAAAGGTTATAGAGTTTTTTTTTTTTTTTCTTTATATTTGGCGCCGCACGGCTTGTGCATTTGCCATTTTCAAGTATCTGTATTACAATTTCCACCAATCTCAAAAGTCACGCAATTCACTTCCATTTCATTTCACTACACTTGTGCTTATTAAACGAGCTACATTAGTTAAAATGCCACCAAAATAACACAAAATAACTCGAGAAAACACTAGGAAAAGAAATAAAATAAAAGTAGACAACGTCTCTTTTCGAAAATGGCGGGAAGAGAGTCGGTTATAGAGTAAAATTTATGTCTATGAGTAAAATGACAGTGGCTAAAATAGTCACAGAGTGATTTCAAATCGAGTACCCAAAAACTACAATCTGAGTACCGTCGAGTACTCACACGTATTGATATCATATGAATAAGAATCTAAGTTACCAATAACCTTAAAAAATACGAAAGTTTGTAAATCGTTGTCTAAAGGTCAGTTTGCTAACTATTAGTCACTCGATGACATTGAAAAATCGATCCCCTGTTCGAATGGGACTACTCGATTGATCACGACGAAGTGATATGAGTAAAGCTAACAGCTAGCAGCTAGTAGCTTATAAGTAACTATAAGATAACTGTAAATCCTGGATTAATAAAATAAAATAAAAATAAAATAAATAAAATAAAGCTAAAGCTAGGGCCACACCAGCGCGATCAGTCCGCGTCCGCGGTGGCAAGCACGGTGGCGATCCTTCCGTGCACGCCGCACCACTGAGGACGCGGGCTGAACGCGTTGGTTTGGCCTTAACTTAAATACTATGGACATTCATCATCACCATTAGCTGGTAGAAGTCTTCTGCGAAACAAGGCATCCCTCCAAATGCAATGAGGAATTCCCCAACTTGGCAAACAAAATACGTCAGACGTTAGACGAGTCGGGGAATTGCAAAAATTGAGGGATTTGCCAAACGTAATCACCACGTTTGGTGGATTGATACCACACAGTGAATGTTGCTGCTTATCCCTTGGTGTATGTAGTCCCTTAGAGGCAGACAGTAGGGCACAGGGGGGACAGTATGGGCTTACTGTTTAGGTTTAGTGCATTTCTCAGTAAGCCTGAAATAAAGATTTTGAATTTGAATTTTTTTTTGAGTAGCCAAATTCCTTCTCTCTCTAACTCAGTAAAGTTCAGGTCAGATTGATATTTAATGTAAGTATCTCTATTAGCGCGCATTGTAAAGCTTCACGTTTTTTTATCTGTTAATTATATAGCTACCGTGTTTTCAGATCTTTTTTTAAAATAAACTTTATATTTTGCTAGATATACGTTTAAGAGAAGCCTATTGACATTGCATAGATACGACATCCGCGGGAAGAGACGGAGGGGTCTATTACTAAGCAGGATACACCACGGCTAGCAATTTTTATAACTTTCTTGAACTTTGCTACACAGACATTATGCTATGTAAGACATATGCAGGCTTTTATGATGTTCAATTGTATTTTTTTTTTTTTTTTAAACTCATGATCACCTGTATAATGTGGATGGCTTTTAGACTGCTTTACCTTATAATTATAAGAATAACGTAAAAATCTCAAAAACATTTTTTTATTTAAGTATTTTAAATTGGCTATTTCGATCTCGAATCAGATTTAAAAAATAAAATAAAAACCACTTATATTTGGTTGAGTAGGTACGAGTATTTTATTTTAATTCATACACATCAGATATACGCAACAGCTGTGCTGGCGGCAGGCATAGAGCAACACGGCTACCGCCGACTCGGGTCCAGTTCATTCCGCTCTACGTTCTTGATATAAATGAAATAGCACCTCCCATTCCAGTTATCTGCCAGGCTTCAGTACGGGGCAGTACGGCCCAGGTACAGGATTACGCGCTATTAATAGCGTTACATCAGGACACGACAGTTCTACTTCGGATAATTAAGATAGAAATGTATTAGACCACTGCTTGTTTCATAATTTTAAGGAGGTTGTTAGTACGTATACATTCGTTGATATGGTAGATATTATATGGTACCTACTACACAGCTAAACGTTTATCAAAAATATTCAATATATTTGCTACATTTTGCAAAATAAAAATAAAAATGTGAATATGATTCATCTGGTGTCGATCATTCACACATGAGTGGTCTCTCTATTATCTGCGGTATCATCAACCTATCCCCTGAAATCTGACCCAAACTCAACACAATACGAGGTTGACTCGTCTTTCTGGCGAATAGAACAGAATATAATACTCAGAATAGAATAGACAGTGCTCACACCTTATTATTGTACAAAGGGTCGTATTATTGCTAAGAAGCGATTACTTTTTACATTTAGCTAATGTTTGTATGGAGAGGCTTCGTGCTATGTATTGTAATAGAGCCCGTTTGTTTGTCATAGCGGGCGTGAGGACGGTGGACGTGCAAGCGGTGGAGGGCATGGTGGCGCAGTTCCCGTGCGACCTCGGCACGGCGGCCAACGACAAGGTCTACATGGTGTTCTGGTTTCGGGACGACGCAGGAATACCGCTCTACAGGTTAGTAATAATTATTAGTTTAGACAATGCTCGACAATGCCATGGACCAATGACCAACGCAAAGCAACGTTAAACCGTTAGCACACAGTGACTATAGAAATTAATTGCCAGCCTAATATTATATAAGAACTTATGTTGTGTTTTTTGATGTGTAACATCTTTCCTCTCGCTTTCCTGCAATCTGTGGGAGTGATTTCGTGAAATGGACGGAAGTGTGTAACAGGAAGCGCGCATTTTTTGAGAGGTTGGTACTATCAGCCATATTTCATCATCATCATGATTCATCTTGTTTCTTAATAAATAAAATAAAATAATAAAATAAATGTTGCTTATCACCAAGGAGGTGAGATGTCGATGTTACACATCATATGTGACTACTGTAAGGCTCCTAGACTCATCTCCTAGACCTACAGAAAACTGATGCAATTAATAACGAAATAAAAAAAAACTTGTTATAGTATGTACCTACACCAACCTGTAGATTATACCTTAAAAAACAATTTTAGAGAACTATACTTATAAAAAGAGCAGTAACAAATCCAGTGATTCCTAGAACTTACATATCTTGTTTTTTTACATTCAATCGTTTTTAGATGAGAATAAGTATAAATTGACTTTGGTTAAATCTAAAAAACAGTTGTATACTTACAAACTTAGAATGACAGATGCAACTTAGGTGGTATAAATTATAGCATTAGGATTTTACAAGCAAACAAAAAACTAAGGTAGATAAGTAAAGTATTACAGTTCTAGGAGACCATTAGTACCTCCCGTGCTAGTTATAAACTGTGTTACTGCGAGGTAGATACTGTAGGTACTCTTAAAAGGTTTTCTTTAACCAATACCTTCTCCGGTTTAAATTGAGAATTCATATTTTTATTATTTATTTCTTGTAAATTTTTACAAGCCTTTAAAAGTAAAAAGGCATGTTTAGAGTATTTGCATAGAGAGCGATCGCGCGCGATAATTGCCACGTTGCTTCGTGAAACTTTAAAAAAGTTTAATCCACGGCTTAAAGGAGGGGAACTGTGAGCGAATGAGCGATTTTCATCTCAATTTTTTTCGTTAAGTACATTTTTGCTCTAATGGCTCTAATTTATCTCTATTCACTCAAATTTTCACTTGAAAGTGCAATGTGCATGTCATCATAATAGATAGAAGTTAAAATACAACACAAAAAATAAACATTTAAAAAAAACCCATCACGGAAGTACAATGGGCGGCTCTTATTGATACAAGCAATCTCTGCCAGAGAACCTTGGAATGGGCTGGAATGGTTTTGCACGGCATAGAAAGGTGGCTTAAATATCTGATTATGCAATCTCATTAACTATCATCCACCATCAGAGTACAGCAGTGACGTAGGTTGTGGTGAGTTACTGACAATCTTTAAATATCTATCATTATTTCAAAATGTATTTAAAAGAAATAGCTCTCTGTACATTCATTTAACTTTACCAAAAAACTCGGATATTAGAAATCCCTTGTACCTACACCAAAAATATTACAATGTTTTTCTTTACCGACCAACATAAAAATGTTGCCAGTTACATTTTGTTAGTAAAAACTAGTGACTATTTTAGTACTTACCTAATAACTAGGTAACAATTTTAGTCCTCTATACGAGCCTCCGAACCAGCCGAGCTCGCGCCAGGTCGGTGTGCCTGCTTGTGCGAACCAGCCGAGCTTGGGCCAGGTCGGTGTGGCTGCTCGTGCGAACCAGCCGAGCTCGCGCCAGGTCGGTGTGGCTGCTCGTGCGAACCAGCCGAGCTCGCGCCAGGACGGTGTGGCTGCTCGTGCGAACCAGCCGAGCTCGCGCCAGGTCGGTGTGGCTACTCGTGCGAACCATCCGAGCTCGCGCCAGGTTGGTGTGGCTGCTCGTGCGAACCAGCCGAGCTCGCGCCAGGACGGTGTGGCTGCTCGTGCTAATTCTGTGAGATACAACACATAGGGGGAGGAGGTGTCCTCGCTCAAAATGCTCAACCAAGTTTCAGCCTAACTTCGCGCGACAAAAACTCCATATCTCAAGAAACAAGAGCTTTTAGACAATAATTAATTCATGGCTCGCTGGCGTGCCGACTGCGACTAACGTCTAGTCGCGACTCAAAATAACTCTCAAATTGTGAAACATTGTTATAAATATAAAGGGTATGTTTACACTGTTTGTCATGGCATTCTATGGGGGAGGCCTGTACGTCTAACAGTAGGTATCTAACGGCTGATGACCATTCTTTATATTTATCTTAAATACCTAATTTCGATTTTTTTCTTGAGTAAAGTTCAATTAAATAAAGAACTGCTGAAAAATACGGTGTATATGTTTTTGAAACTTTTCTCTAAAATAACCTTACTCAAACCTTACCTTATTTAGTAGGTACTCCTTATTACTTATTTGGTCGCGAGCCGATTGTTTAACCACTTGCCTACATTTAAAATGAGTGTCTGCTTAAACACGTAACCAAGGGCCTACCGGATATCCCAGGTTATTTTAGCGATATGAATACCCATTGTTGTACGTTATTGGTTATTTTCTTGTCTGTGACTTTTTTATTTAAATGTTCATACGAGTATGTGTACTACGAGTATAAAGACACTATACATCTATGTCTACCCAAGCCTTTCAAAAATTATACCCTCTAATTAGGACCTTAAACTTCACACAACTAGGTATGTAGAGCACCTACATAAAAACATCACCCTATTTGCACAACATAACCAAGTTTAAACAAATAAAAAGCCGTCATCCCTTTTAATTTATTCAAGGGTAAATATTTCATTCGGCTAACGAGCTCATTCTGTAACTTTATGATTCCATATTTCCGCATTTACAAAAGTCACCTCCATCCCCCCATAACCCCTCGGGATTAAGGAGTTGTCGCCTCTTCATTATAAACGGGTATTTATATTAGGGACAACTAAGGCTCCGCAAGTCCAACTTTTCGAATTAATTAAAAATATTTAACTCACATCTTCACCTTCCCCAAACTTGGTGTCAACAGGACAGCTCATAATACGTACTCGGTCGGGAACTTGGTGTCAACAGGACAGCTCATAATACGTACTCGGTCGGGAACTTGGTGTCAACAGGACAGCTCATAATACGTACTCGGTCGGGAACTTGGTGTCAACAGGACAGCTCATAATACGTACTCGGTCGGGAACTTGGTGTCAACAGGACAGCTCATAATACGCACTCGGTCGGGAACTCGGGTTGACGAGATGCCTCTCCACCTCAGCTTCAGATGAACCACGCAATCTTGCCTACATTATTTTGAGATACCCTTCTGGAGAGTCAAGTTGTCCTACTATTCATTCAACACTCAACAAAATGTGGATCAAACTGTGGTCAGATCAAACCGGTGGCCGTATGCAATTGTTTTTATATAGTTTGTCACAAATTTAAAACTAATGCCAAAAATTTAACAATTTAACCAAAAAAAAAAAAAAACAACAAAAAGAATAACATTATTTGTCAGATTGAGATAAAACAGCTCCATTTTTTTTTATAAACTGCTTAATGAGGAAACTAGCAGATGGCCCACCTGATGTTAAGGGGCTACCTCTGCCTTTAACAATGCATTTATTGTTTATAGGTCACGTCCACTTAGGACGCACCTTATGTGGCATTGCACTGCGCCCGCCACCCTGAGACATAAAGATGAAAAGTCTCATGTGCCTGTCCTTTCACAGGCACCCATAACCAGAACACTACTTTGCGGCAGAAAATAGGTATTCGGAGCTTATGAGAGTAAAGAAGGTTACCGACGCTGACCCACTGACTTCTTTCCTGAGTTTTCTAAAGATCCGACAAAACTTCAAATGGTTTAAAACTTCCCGAATATTTCACTGTTTCAGCCACTTAAGACAAATTGCCTGCCCTATTCTTCCTTTTCCCGGCATTTTTTCAGCAAGGCTGCAATTTCACCGTTCGTTGGCTCATGTTTCTTCCCCTTGGCCGGTAGATTTAAACTTACTGATTACTTTTTATTGCTATGTAAAGCTGGTAAGTATGGTTAAAATACGGATCATATTTTCCTATCGTAAAAATGTTCTACAATTTTTGTATTACAAAAGATCAAATGGCTTTGAGCCTTATATAGAGATATATAAAGATTAACTACCTGATCAATGAAGTGGCAGTGGTTGCAAAGAGACAGCAGAGCTAAGAGCATCACTGAAATGGTCCATTGCATACATTTTGGAGAATATGCTCAGGAACAGCGCCATTCAATCCCTTCATCTCCATTTCAACATAGTACGCCCCACTCGTAGAAAATTGTTCCAACTATTTGTATGCCCATTTATAGTATTATTTTATGTGGCACGTTTAAACTAGAAGAAGGCTTAAAAACTGATGTGCTATGTATGAGCTGTAAAACTAGTGCTAGGGCAGTGGGGAGAAATTCTTAGAAAACCCATAAGAAAGATCACCTGTCCACTTTATTTCCAAATATATCTCAGGAAAACGGCAGGGTTAAATTCCTAATTTGTTTTCAATTTATTCGGCTGCCATTTCTATTCAATTATGTTCATTAACCCTAGCAGCAACGAAAGCCTGATTATAATACATCTAATAGACTGTTCAAACCCCAACCTGAGGTGGCAACATTCGGGAATATAAACCTCTTAAAAGTTCCGTCGCCCTCGCAGCAGCCAGCACGCAACCCACGTCCGCCCGGACTAATGAAAGTTTTTGTTCTCTAAATTAGTTTTCTAATAAGAAATATTTTCAAAGGATTTTCAAAATTGTATTCGTGGCATAGGATTAGATCAAAGTCCGGATTTATGCCACTCTTGAATCCTTTCACTACACTCTGGTTCTACAAACTGTCATGTCACCATTAGATTAGATTCATTGGTTCTCTGAGATGAATATGTGGTTATTTCCATCGTCACATACATCATGCCATGAAAGTACCGGTAGGTAACACAAGTGAAGAATAAAGTTTTTGTGATATATTTGATAATATGTTTTTCAATACAAGCTTCTATAAAATAAGGGATCGGAAGCATGTAGTTCCGATGTCCACCTTCCGTCTCCATCATCAGATAAGCTCACTGAAAAAATCAGAATCGTGTGCTGATCAAAATTAGCCTAAACGCGGCCAGTCTACTATAATCAAGGAGTTCCTTTGTCCACATTTCGTCTCCATCATCCAGCTCGCTGTTACCATCATATTGTATTGTCATCGGTATGCTAAATTTCAGTCTTCTTCATCAGTTCCACTTACCAAATGGCACTTTCTAATTGCCCATGCTTGACTTGTTACTGAAAATATCTTAATCGCATAGTACAGTATAGTGTTGTTTAAAGTAACAACTTAAACAATAGGTATAATTATTATTTATTTATTTATTTATTTTTTTAAATGTACGTGAGGAGCGCTGTTCCCTGCACTAGGTCTCAAATAGCCCGTGTTGCAAGGTCACAGTGACTCACTCACCCCTTGACACCATGAGATGCTTTTAAATTAATACGTTCATATACAGAAAGAATAATACAACTAACACAATTATGATTTTACAAAATTTAAAAAAAAAACATAGAAACAGTTGTGCAACCTGAAGACCGCTGCTAAGGTAGCTCAACTGATCCAAAGATGCTGGCTGCATTGCCACCATTGTGTGGAGTATCAATAACTTAAGAATTGGGATTCATGCTATGATTCATTTATTGATTTTGGTGAAACACATGACCGAAAGTGCCCCACACCTGCACCTTCCAACCTGGCTGCCGGTACGTGCGGCAGGTTGGCCAGCAACGCGATATTATCGGAACCATGTAGATAATATAACTTCAACATATATAGGTTGCTTAGTATGAAAACATCTGTGAAACAGGATGATTCACTTTATCTGTCGATGGTGCATGACTTACCGAGTTCTTTTACTTGTTTTACTTTGTAAATACACAAATCCAGTGTTATAACAACATGGACTACGGACTCCAAGTTCATGCAGTGTGCATTATCATTAATTACGTTGCTGTGCAAAAGTTACTGAAGAAAACCTCTTGTTCGATTCAAAACGTGCAGCTCCAAGTAACACCATTACATGAATCAAGTAATGTCACCCCTTGTGTTAAAACATCCTTTCAGGCGAAATGATTCCCGCTCTATAGCACTTTATAAGCCCTGTAAATAATTCCGATAGTTATAAACGACCAATCGCATTAACAGTCTCTATCACACTTAATACAATGCGATAGAGTCTATTTTCGAATGCCGGCATCCGATTCAATAGTTATAAACGACAAATTACACGTACAGACTATTTACTCTTATAGGAAAGGAATAAGGTCTGTTTTAGTTCGTTGGTTTGAGTTTCTAGGGTTGGCCACAAAGTCACGTATCGCGTGTATCGGTCGCTCCTGTAGTTTACGATAATTCGGTACATTGGCTATAGGGTTGCTACATTTTAATATTTATGGAGGGTGCCATTAAAATTGTTCGTAAGTGTTCCGGTTTCTAAATTGAGATGGCGACATAATTTTGGTTGGGTGTTATGGTTTGTAGTGGATCGTGTGACCAGAACACAGTGGCATAGGATCTCCAACTGATATACCTACCGTGATCGTACGCATGGGACAAAATTGGACAACAAGGTAGATTTGAACCTACTTTTCTTCGTATAATCGTATTATCGATAAAACAATAAACTTCTGACTAAAGTCTCTCACCAAACAAAAGATTGTGAATTATGTTTACTGCTTTAGGCTGTAGTACTACCACAGAATAAATAATAGTACCTACCCAAAGACTTCTTTTAAAAAAAGTCTTTGGTACTACCTCACATTGCTGAGTTTTCTGTTACGCAATCTACAGACTGTTATTATATTTGTTTTATTGTACAAATAAAAAACTGTCTGGTCTTTTTACTCTAAACCAATTATATTTAGAATAAACCAACCTCGACTCTCCCATTTTCTATTGTTATCTAAATTATCGTTATTCACGGTAACTGCGAGCCTGTTTTATTTCATTAATCCCACATCGCACTAAAAACTAAATGGGTATTGTTTTAGACCAATTTATTTTTCGATTACGCTTTTTTATTGAAAATGTGTACAAATCTCTGCGAGCTTTTGGTTTTGTTTAGTGAAAACAGAATTTAAGTTCGATTGCAATTTGACAATGTAGGTTTGTATAACAATGGTACATCATTATCATCAGTCAAAGGACAAGTACTGTTAGACGTAATCACCCCCCATAGATTGCCACGACGAACGACAGAAAGTGCATCTAAATTTCTCATTCAAAGATTTAAATACTCCATAAAGAATAATTTAAGAAAGCATATTACACTGTAGATGACTATATTAATGAATAGGCTAATAAACTCGCGGGAGGCGCGTGGAATGGCTTTCAATACGAGATATGTTTATAATATCGTCACAAATCGACCATGCCCCCCGGAAGGCGAGCCAAGCGGCCGGCTTCCGACGCGAGCCAGCGATGGAGCACAGACAATACGCATCTAAAGAGATGTTTATAATATCGCCACACGTCGTCCATGCATGCCCCGGAAGGCGAGTCAAGCGGCCGGCTTCCGACGCGAGCCAGCGATGGGGCACAGACAATACGCATCTAAAGAGATGTTTATAATATCGCCACACGTCGTCCATGCCCCCCGGAAGGCGAGCTAAGCGGCCGGCTTCCGACGCGAGCCAGCGATGGAGCACAGACAATACGCATCTAAAGAGATGTTTATAATATCGCCACACGTCGTCCATGCATGCCCCGGAAGGCGAGCTAAGCGGCCGGCTTCCGACGCGAGCCAGCGATGGAGCACAGACAATACGCATCTAAAGAGATGTTTATAATATCGCCACACGTCGTCCATGCATGCCCCGGAAGGCGAGTCAAGCGGCCGGCTTCCGACGCGAGCCAGCGATGGGGCACAGACAATACGCATCTAAAGAGATGTTTATAATATCGCCACACGTCGTCCATGCCCCCCGGAAGGCGAGCTAAGCGGCCGGCTTCCGACGCGAGCCAGCGATGGAGCACAGACAATACGCATCTAAAGAGATGTTTATAATATCGCCACACGTCGTCCATGCATGCCCCGGAAGGCGAGCTAAGCGGCCGGCTTCCGACGCGAGCCAGCGATGGGGCACATACAATACGCATCTAAAGAGATGTTTATAATATCGCCACACATCGTCCATGCATGCCCCGGAAGGCGAGCTAAGCGGCCGGCTTCCGACGCGAGCCAGCGATGGAGCACAGACAATACGCATCTAAAGAGATGTTTATAATATCGCCACACGTCGTCCATGCATGCCCCGGAAGGCGAGCCAAGCGGCCGGCTTCCGACGCGAGCCAGCGATGGAGTGCAGACAATACGCCGGAACCCCGGCCGTATGGTAATGATGTTATTGTGTACTGCATTATGGCGTTTAGGCCATTAAGAATTTACTTCTCAGAATCGAAGGAAAAATAATTTGAAATACTAATTCCTGTTTTAGAATAGGATCTGCTTTATATTTTTTAAATCGTTTTTTCTCATAATTATATTTAATGTCTCTGTGTAATTTTTTTCCTACTGATGAAATCCGCTATACTTAGCAGTATTTTTTATGATAAAATTAAGCTATAAACAGTGGCATTTGCGTATCCCATGCAATCAGCAAAGCTCATTATTTGGAGCAAGCACAGTGAGCGATCGCGCGTCACCGCGGTACAGAAATGTTAAACACAGTAAGTCATATGAACCAAGAAAAGACCAGGGGCTTGCAATACTTGTCTGTCATTTTGTGAATGTTTTACGCAGCTTATTCACTATTATTAGATAATTTAGGTACTTGTTTTATTATTATTTGACAACCGAAAATATTGTATATTTTATTACTCCTTAATGCGTTCTGCGGTCATTACAGGATTTTTTCGAATGGGGCCCTAAATACATATGCCTTAACTAAAGCCTGCGCATGGCTACTTATAGGTTACTATTATTAGTAGATAATTCTTGATTTGATTAATTTAATAATAAGAAACATTTATTGCAAGTTTAAAATGCGCAAATAAGAAAGATAAGACTTATCGTACTTGAACCTCTGCAAAAGGAAAAGGTAGAATAAGCCACGAAAAATAAACATGTCGCTAAGGAAACATGTTGAAACGAGGCTGATACATGTTGACACGAGGCTGATACATGTTGACACGAGGCTGATACATGTTGACACGAGGCTGATACATGTTGACACGAGGCTGATACATGTTGACACGAGGCTGATACATGTTGACACAAGGATGATACATGTTGACACGAGGCTGATACATGTTGACACGAGGTTGATACATGTTGACACGAGGCTGATACATGTTGACACGAGGCTGATACATGTTGACACGAGGCTGATACATGTTGACACGAGGCTGATACATGTTGACACGAGGCTGAAGCATGTTGACACGTGGCTGATACATGTTGACACGAGGCTGATACATGTTGACACGAGGCTGGAGCATGTTGACACGAGGCTGATACATGTTGACACGAGGCTGATACATGTTGACACGAGGCTGATACATGTTGACACGAGGCTGATACATGTTGACACGAGGCTGAAGCATGTTGACACGTGGCTGATACATGTTGACACGAGGCTGATACATGTTGACACGAGGCTGGAGCATGTTGACACGAGGCTGGTACATGTTGACACGAGGCTGATACATGTTGACACGAGGCTGATACATGTTGAAACGAGGCTGAAACATGTTGATTTGTGGCAACATGGTTCTAGTTTGCCCTTTGACATGTGTCCAATGTGGACGGAGTAGCTACTTTAGCGCCGGTAATTAATAAACACCGTGATTAATTAACTTTTAATAACCAATGGATTGCAAACAAATTGAAACAAAATGCAGCAATTTACGTAATGATAGTTCAAAGTTTAGATAATTAATGGACAATTAGATAGAATCAGGTACAATACTTGAGAAAGTTGCCCTATTAGCTTATTATTATTATTATATACCTGTACTATTATTTATTCTGTGCTATTAGCAAAGTGAAGCCAGTTTTCAATGTGTGTGTGTGTGTGTGTATTTACACAGATAACAAAGTCAAAGTTCAAAGTATTTAATTCATTGAAATCACCTCTTGAATCTTCTAGACCTTTGTGCTCTATTTTCGGCCACATCGTCACTTACCAAGATCGTGGTCAAACAAAGGTCTATCAATGTTAAAAAAAAAAAAAAAAAAAAAAAAAAACACAAGGATCATTTTGAATCATCTTATAAAAATAAACACACTAACATACTCTACACTAACACACCGACACTGACTAAGGAATGACGAGCTTATAGTTTGTATACCTACATTGTCTGTGTGAGTGTGTGTATGTAAATGCATTACTATTCGTTATTCTGTGTTGCATAGTTTTCGGCTTACTTGACTCATACGCCGTGTTCTGTCTGAACTTTCTTTTGTCTGAGGTACAATCCGAGTTTGGGTTTAGTAGGATCAATGGAAATTTAAAAAAAACAGGTAATTGATGTTATGGTAAAATGTTAACTGTCGCCTTAGCACGGTATCGTGGATATCTACATAATCCACAAAACCAAGTGGATTTTCAATTTTTAAAAATGATGTCTTTAAATTCTATCTCGCAGCATCTCTAGAGTGAATGCGTTTACTTTTTCCTTTCAATTCTACTCGGTAACTATATTGTTTTTTGTTTTTATATATTAACACGTTTATTTTTTTATTATTTATTATTATTTTATTGTATTTTTATTGTAACTTCACCTCCTCTCACGTTCTTTACAATCCTGTCCATCCAAAGGTTACCTGGAAGAGATCGCTCTTAGCGATAAGGCCGCCCATTGTACCACCGTGAACTTGTTGTAAGTTAATATAAGTATGCTGTTATTTTATTTTTAAGGTGATTACTATAAAGAGTTTTCTATCTATCTATCTATTCGTTTATTGTCACTATAAGACAATAACTTTGAAATAAGTCCTTTTGAATTTGATTATGCTTTGATGTTCGAACACTTGTCTTGTTCACTCGCTAGGCTCTAACGTCAACTGTCAAACGTTATTTAGGACATAGGACATATACATAATGTACAAGTAATGTAGTATTTTATGCGCGCATTACACCGCGCGACAATTTAACCCCGCACTGATCCACATTGATTTATTTATTAACTAAACTTCGGCCCCGGATTTGGGCCGCTTCTGTTTATAAGCTAAGAGATATTGAATCGGATAATGGAAGATAATAAATGGGACTTTATTTTCGGATACAATATTCTGTTTGTTTGTCGTCTAATATAATCGAAGGAGAGCACTAATGGTCTAGTGGGAGGGACCCCGACATCTGATCCTAAGGTCCTGTGTTCAAACCAAACCACAGGTATTTTCATCACCATCGCCTCAGACATCTGAGTTACCGAGTAGGAACCTATTATGCGAACACGGCTCGCGTAAAAACGATAAAAAATGTTTTTGTATAAAATCCGTCTCTTACAAGCATAAATGGCATAACGACATCATTACAGCTATTCACGCCGAGTCCGGCGCAGTTTTAAAGTGCAATCTTGTTAATTATTGCAATTGACCCACTTCGCTCGTCGACGGCCGAACTGGCCAAGAGAAAGCTATTTGCGATTGTCACTTTTAAGCAGTTCCCTTAGGGTTAACAGTGGTTACAGTACCTTAATGTTTCCATAGGGTTTATTGTTTATCTAGTTAGGTATTTACCTTATGTGCAGGTTTTTGTGTACTCGTAAACTAGGTACTTCTTCAATACTAATATAATCATGTCGAGGCATGATCTTTCTTAGATATGAGATATTTTGTTAAAATATCACGTCTATTTTTGTTCTGATTTTCACATCAAGTAATTAATGTTGCTAACGAATTAAAATATACCACACACTTGTAAAACTAGTTTTCTTTAACTCTTATATGTTTTTACGGGTCCGAAGTCCAAAATGCACCCTTATACTTTCGCCATGTCCGTGTATCCGTCTGTCGGTCTGTCTGTCTATCTGCCCGTCCGTAGTGAGCCATTTTACTCATAGATTATAATATATATTTTTCACAAAAAACTTATTATGTTTAATAAAAAATCAGTTAATCAGAAATACTTAGGTACTTATAAAGTCGATGTTGTAAACATTAATTGCCACTCGTGTCGAGCAATCACTTTCTACATCAAAATTGTAATCACACCAACTTTTCCGTATTTGCCTTATATGGATTGTTTTGCACCAATCAGCGTTACGTCTGTTGATCTATATCATTATTCTTTCAGGGATCGAATAGTTACACAAAATTTATCTAAAATAACATAAATAATTGACCAACTACTTACTCACCTTCGCTGTATATAACTGGGGCTGCCATGCTTGTAAACAGTAGGTAAATACATTTTACCCTTCTGGCAACCAGCGTGAGGATTGTTTGCACCATCTCTTATACACAACTTACCACATCATTGTGCTGTGAATGACAGAATCAGTACTCCTCATCATTCTAGCATCCGCCCGTATCTTCTCTCACGTTCTACTGGAATATGGTCAATCCAGCTTCGTAATTGTATAATTCAGCTTCAGAATGTATAATTAATCTTTAATTATACTTTCAAACATTCGAACCAACAACAACTTGTGTCGTGTTAGTGTGAGGAAAGGCATTCGCCATTGCAACATCGCCAGTGCTTGTACAGTATATATGCGCCTTATCTTCGCACCGACTTGTGTCGTGTTGGTGTGAGGAAAGGCATTCGCAACACCAACACCGCCAGTGCTTGTACAGTATATATGCGCCCTATCTTCGCACCGACTTCTGTCGTGTTGGTGTGAGGAAAGGCATTCGCAACACCAACACCGCCAGTGCTTGTACAGTATAAATGCGCCCTATCTTCGCACCGACTTGTGTCGTGTTGGTGTGAGGAAAGGCATTCGACATTGCAACATCGCCAGTGCTTGTACAGTATATATGCGCCCTATCTTCGCACCGACTTGTGTCGTGTTGGTGTGAGGAAAGGCATTCGCAACACCAACACCGCCAGTGCTTGTACAGTATAATTGCGCCCTATCTTCGCCCCGAATTGTGTCGTGTTGGTGTGAGGAAAGGCATTCGCAACACCAACACCGCCAGTGCTTGTAGAGTATAAATGCGCCCTATCTTCGCACCGACTTGTGTCGTGTTGGTGTGAGGAAACGCATTCGCAACACCAACACCGCCAGTGCTTGTACAGTATAAATGCGCCCTATCTTCGCACCGACTTGTGTCGTGTTGGTGTGAGGAAAGGCATTCGCCATTGCAACATCGCCAGTGCTTGTACAGTATATATGCGCCCTATCTTCGCACCGACTTGTGTCGTGTTAGTGTGAGGAAAGGCAATCGCCACTCCAACACCGCCAGTGCTTGTACAGTATATATGCGCCCTATCTTCGCACCGACTTGTGTCGTGTTGGTGTGAGGAAAGGCATTCGCCATTCCAACACCGCCAGTGCTTGTACAGTATAAATTCGCCCTATCTTCGCACCGACTTGTGTCGTGTTGGTATGAGGAAAGGCATTCGCCATTGCAACATCGCCAGTGCTTGTAGAGTATAAATGCGCCCTATCTTCGCACCGACTTGTGTCGTGTTGGTGTGAGGAAAGGCATTCGCCACTCCAACACCGCCAGTGCTTGTACAGTATATATGCGCCCTATCTTCGCACCGACTTGTGTCGTGTTGGTGTGAGGAAAGGCATTCGCAACACCAACACCGCCAGTGCTTGTACAGTATAAATGCGCCCTATCTTCGCACCGACTTGTGTCGTGTTGGTGTGAGGAAAGGCATTCGCCATTCCAACACCGCCAGTGCTAGTACAGTATAAATGCGCCCTATCTTCGCACCGAGTTTTCAGAGTTGTCAAATTAATCCGCATGTGATTGCTCGCATCTCGCTTTCCAATTAAACTTGCGGCGGGACCAGAACATTTTAATTAACTTTACTGTTTATCGGTACATTACTGTTTTTAGTTATTTCAGTTCACCAAATGATTACTCAGCTTTTCCTTGTCGTTTGTAAGTATTTTGTTGTTACTTAGTTGTTAGCATAGGAGGTCTATACGACAACTATTATACATACATATAAAACCAAAAGTAACTATTATACATATATTATAGCTACACACCTTTTTCCCCGAAGGGTGGTATGCAGAACCTCAATGAGCCTCTTTTCAGAGTGGGTTGCACCATCGTGGATTACAGACATGACTAGTGGTGAGCTCATCGCCGCCATTGTATTCTGTTCATGTTGTGGTAAACTGGTATTCGCATTAAATCTCTGTATACTCACAACAAAACTATAATTTAGCAAAAAAAAAAGTTTATTTTTATAGTCGAGTGTTTCTAGTGATATTTCATAGTTATTAGTAACTTACATTCTTACTTATTGTAGGGACATGGTATGAACATTTACTGAGAGAATTTAATAGGTTTAATTTTCGTTTCACGGCACCGTCGGTGCATCCGCGGCGGCATTACGCCGCTAATCTGCTGAAGCGAGGCGCTCGCTTTTACCTTGCTGACGTAATACAAGCAAGTTCTATATAATTCTTCTCTCGGGTCACTAGATATTTTTTGGTGATGCTGCCTGCAGCGAGTGCGTGTGAATGTAGCTCTAATAGCGTGATCACAGTAAGAAAAATTTAGATAAAATAGATAGTAGTAAAAATAATCAAAGTACCACGTTTCTATGCGCCTTAAAAATAATAAAATATCCCTCCGGGGGTCTGAATGATCCAAGAGGACATACACACAAAAAACAGAGGTGAGATCGTGGTTATGCAAATATATATCAGTGTTAAACAAAACAAAAACACCACCAACCACATACATGCTTACAGATGTACTCGAAAAACGTGGGTCACTGCAGGCGTGACGATTACGTAAACCAAAACGGCAACGCTGGCACAGATTAAATAATAGTTAATACTCCGGCTTTTCTTTGTTTTAAATCGTGATGTCACTAGCAGACGCTATGAAGCCTGCAAGCATTTTACGCGAAATTCAAAGTTGGCTCATATTAAACATTAGTTTTAAACAAGAATAAGATAATTTTTGGCTATAGTAGACCTGTAAGTATCTATATTATAGAATCTAGTTTTTCAAAATCAGTTATCATGCCTATTATGACAACATGAGTTAGAAGTGAATATGGAGTGAATATGTGTGATACGCAATGCACACGACAAACGTTCTTGGACACCACGCGTGCGGAGCCGTGGTCTAAATACTAGTCATTAAATAAATTAATTTGTAACAACGTATTGTATTGTAGTGCATGATGTCCAATTTTCTTCAGTAAACTTTAAAAAAACTTGGCAAACAGTCATTTCAGAACTATTCTTAGAGTTTAAACTTCCATGTTTTAGGAGAAATGAATACAGGATGTCGTCAGCGGAAGTAGCGGAAACGAACTACGAGCTGATAATGACGTTACTTCCCCGCCGGAAGTGGTTGGACAAGGCTGCTTTAACGTAGAAATCAGGAGAGCCCGGACAGGTGTCACGACGACAGCCGAGCACGCACGACGCCAGACGCATTGCTCAGACCAATTGTACGAGAAATGTTTAAGCTATCTAAGAACCAATACAAAATATCTCGGACATTTTGTATAGCGCTAATCATTTGAACGTTTTAGTTTTGTTTTGAAAGATATATGTTGCTATAATGATCGATCGAACTTTTCACTATAAATAAAATAGTGCGATACCATTCTTACATCACCTAAACAAAAATCGTTACTTTCGAACGTTCGATGCGTTAAAAATAGCGCGATTGAGTCTCCGCTCTACCCGTATGTACAATGTGCCGTAGTAACCTCGAGACCCGGGTGAAACGAAGTTACTTACAAAAACAGTCTCAAGTAACCTTTGACACGGCCTGATAGCACAGTACGAACCTGCAAACAATCAGACAAGTGCCACGCCGGCGCCGGCAACCTGCTTTTAACACTAAACCAGTCCAAGCTTTCGGTTGTCTTTCCACGGAAATGTCACGTTTGTCTCGCCTCTATCTGTGACGGGCGCGGACCCAACTAATAGTTTGCGATCATTCTGATAAGCGGAATCGACTGCGCTGCTGGGATGTTTTCGGGTGTAATTATTTTTAGGGTTCCTTTCCTCAAAATGTACCAACGGAACAATTGTGATTATTCTCGTGTCTATCTGTCATAGATTATTTTCCCCGATTTTACTGAATGAAAAATATTGATACAGAGTAAGGTACCACCTAAGGGCAGTAAGGGATTAAAAAAAACATCCCTATTATTTTGAAACCACTCAGCATAAATTATATTTTAAAAAGTACGGCTATCACTCCTTCATACAGAACTTCATACTTACAGGAAAACCTAACGAAAATCCCAAGTCCTTTTTTCACAGGAAACGGAAAATATGAATGAAGAGAAAATGCGTGTTGCAATTTGTAGTGATCATTGATTATCGTGTTGCCCATGAAGAGTTCAGCAGTCAGCTATTTGAGAACGCTATTTTAATAGTTGAAGTGATAGTCGTGAAAACTCTACAACATCATACGTCACAGTTAATATGAACATTAAAATTAAACATCCAACAGAACATTCACCCGTCTATTTGTCTACAGTTTTCAAACATTCACCCGTCTATTTGTCTACAGTTTTCAAACATTCACCCGTATATTTGTCTACAGTTTTCAAACATTCACCCGTATATTTGTCTACAGTTTTCAAACATTCACCCGTCTATTTGTCTACAGTTTTCAAACATTCACCCGTATATTTGTCTACAGTTTTCAAACATTCACCCGTCTATTTGTCTACAGTTTTCAAACATTGTACTTAACATTAAGAAGTTCAGTCTTGCTATATCATGCCATGCTCAATTTGCCGCCTAACAGCTCTGTAATCCGCTGACGAGATAATAGCCCGGATTTAAATCATCTAAATGAAATATCAGTTTGGGAAATAGAGCAATACGACATCTGACGATTTATGGACGCAGAGTGTCATAGTATTTGGCGCTTGCCAGAGAGGCACAAATTGGCCTATTGAATTTTTTGGCTGTAGTGATCTATTGTAAATGAAATAGCACGGCAGTACCAATTAGGAATTATCTAAATATCAAATTTACGTTTAAAATAACTCAAAAATATGATTTTTAGGACAAGGTTTGTGAGCATTATCTTATGGACGAGACAAAATCTTTCTCAATTCGGTGGCTGATTTTATTTTATGCTTATACTTACATGATAGAATCTAAAATGAGGCGATCCGTAGAAGAACCAGGATCACCGACATAGCTCTCAGAATTAGAAAGTTGAAGTGGCAATGGGCAGGCCATGTAGCTTGTAGAACTGATCAACCGTTGGGGAAGATAGGAATGACTACCACAAACCGGACGCCGAAAATGGGATATACCCTCCTTTCGATGGACCAAAGACATTATAGAGGTTGCAGGAAGACGGTGGATGGAAGCGGCTCCATACCGTTTGTCATGGCATTCTATGGGGGTGGCCTATGTCCAGCAGTAGACTTCTGTAGGCTGATGATGATGATTATCAATAAAGTTACTTTTATCGAGTCTAGTAATCAGCATTCTCTAAATTGCTCTCCAATAGGAAAATATAATGTAGTACGAGTAGGTGAGACCAATAACAGGAATTATAATAAAACAAATACAACTACCTACTTTTATTATTCATTAACCGCTTTTGCCCATCTTGCACTCAAAATATATTAAATACCTATTTTGTTATCATCAACCATAATCGTCCTTCTTTTTAATTTTATGCTGTTCTCTCAATCAGTTAAGACGTAATCTTAATCTTCCTCAATAATTCGAAAACATCCAAAACCTAGTTCTCTATTTAACTAATTGTCATCGCCCTCGGACCCTGTCGGACCCGACTTAGGAATTAATCCCTTAACCTATTAATTAAGCTTCAGGGCCCTACAGCCCCGCCCTGTAGTTAAGCTAAACCACTAGCTAGGTGGTGCCTGGGGAATATTTTGTCGGTTTGTAATTTTTATTTGTTTATATATTTTCAGAGCAACCTTCTTTGGTTGTCTATACCCCCTCAGTGCATAATCTACTATTTGGATGGTAAATTTTTTTTGTTTATTAAAATTATAGTTGAATTTAATATAAAAGGACTTATCATTAAATGTAATACTAAAACTAAGACAGTAAAACAAAACTAAAATCAAATAAAAACCTACCTATCAGATCAGCAAGCCGTCACCCGATGGGAGCGTGCCTAGAATACTGGCTGCATTACTATTTTGAATTTAACTTGAAAATAATTAAACTACATGCTTACTTTCAGAAACAAACCAACGATCGTTCTGTTGGTTCTACACAAAGGGTTGCCATAAAAACATTCCCACATAAAAATAAGGAAAGAAAGAAAGACAGAAAATAATAAGAGAGGACGTAAACAGTGTGTTTGGGAACGTCATTTTGGAGAAATAGTTTGGGCCACAGCCAGCCGTTTCACTACAAATCAGCTTTCTAAGTAAAATAAACCTTACGGAGTTCAATTAAAATTCAAATTAGATCAATTACGATTGGATTGCGGCCAGTAAAAAACAAACTTATATACTTGTTTAAATTTAACCTGGCCATTATGAGTTCAAAGCATGTGGTATTAACTCCTACATAGTGCAAGCTTTATCGTGCTTTGGAGTGAGACTTGTGTACGTTACCACTATTATTTGGTCTGTGTGTCAGCTCAGTGTAATGGCTTCGCTGAATCATACTCGAAATTGAAAGAATAATCTGAAACGAAAGAAAGGTGGGGATGTGTTATTACAAGCTTTCATTTGTTATCCCGACGCTTTTCTTGGTGTTAAAGTGACCAATGGTGCGTGAGATCTTGCAAATTACTTCTGACTCAATAATTATGCAATTGATGTTTTACACTGCCAGAGATATTTAGAAGTTATTTTTGCTACTGCTGTGGTCTAATAGCAAACGGTTTGCTGCATAATTAACAACATAAATCTTTAGAAGTTGTGTGTTGTTTTGAAAGTGGTTAGGTTCCTGCAGGCAGTTTGTGACTCTGCTTTTGACGAAAAGTGTTTTTGGGAAACTTTGACTCAATCGTATAAAATTTCTAAAATGTGTTTTTAGAATTATAACGCTCGTATTGTTTGTGGCTGAGTTCGCGGCAGAGTTGTCTCTCGCAATAAAAGAGGACAACACGCCGTCGGAGGGTCGTGGAGGCGTGTGACTCCCACTTTTACCCGAAAAGGGAATAAATTCGCTTAGGCAGGGCGTTCCTCCACATGCAAATTATTATTATTATTGTGCCAGTTTGGGTATTAGCGGGCTTTTTATCGCTTTACCCCGGTTTTTTCTCCTTTTCGCGTTTCTTGCCCTTTTCGCGGGCCGATGGCGGTGGATTTTTGTATCGGTTTGACGTCATCATTCAGCTTTCTGTCGAGGTCAACACTCTGGAATGGCTGTTTTGATGTGTTCGGGTTTCGGCAGTCGTCGGCCGGTTCAAACTGGGTGGCTTTTATTGAAATGGCGGAGGATAGAGTGAATATTTAGTTTCACTTACTTTTTATGTTTTGAAACAGTTTTAGGAATGTTCAAATAACTGGGCTGTTTATAGTTTTGGTATCGTCTTGTTTATTTTGGTTTCTGTCCTATTATTTTAATTCAGCTATGCCACCAGCCTACTGGCTACCGATATCAAAAACGATAAGCGACATGAAAGTATTTAATAGGCGTTTATTTTATCTAGAAACTCGATTTTTGATAAACTTGTATTTAGTTTCATCTGTCCCGGTGTCTGTGATTAAGTTAAATTGGACCCACTACCCGGTGTTTGATTGAGCTGAAAATTGGCATACCTGACAAGTTCCGAAGACAGTAAATACAATATTATGGTAAAATCAAGCTAATCTAATGATGGAGACGGAAGGTGGACAGTGGCACTCCTCGGTGGATAATTGAAGACTGGCAGTGTTTAGGCTTATTTTGATCAGTAAACAGTTCTACCACTTTTACTTTTTATAACGCGAGCGAAGCCGCGGGCGGACACTAGTCTCAAATATTTTGTAAAAGTAATTGCCTTCCTAATGTTGTAACAAGCGATGCTACCGCATCAGTAAACACCAATGAAGAGGTGAGAAACCATGTTACTGTGACGTCATCGTGAAATCTTTACATTGATAACACACTACAAAGACATTCCACTTCTCAACTCCAAGAGACAAAACTATAACACAACCCTCAACTAAATTAAATCGTTCCTTGAAATAGTTGTATTGTGCAAGTTAAAACAAAGCGTGTGCTGAACAATGGTGTCTTCGCGCCGTTTGTTACACGCCGTGCTGCAGACAGCACAGATTTATATGGTGACGTATCCCGCTCTAGGGATCTATGGGGATTATTATAAACGTTGCCGTAGAGGCACTGTGACCGTCATCATCGTTGGCGGATTCAGCGTTCAGCTCAGGACGATGTCAATCAACCACTCACTATCTTGACAGTTTTCTGTATGTACTTGGTATTAATAAATAAAAATAATATAATGCTTTTATTATTATTACTGTTTTTTTTTTTTTTTTTTTTTTAATACTACTTGAATGACGGAACAAGCTGATGGCCCACCTGATGTTAAGCGGTAACCTCTGCCTGTGAACAATGCATTACCTCATAAGTCACGTCCACCTTCCTAGTCGCGCCCTATGTGGCATTGCACTGCGCCCGCCACCCTGAGACATAAAGATGTGCCTGTAATTTCACCGGCACCCTTACCCTTCAAACCGGAACACAGCAATGGGAACACTACTGCTTTGTTTTTTTTATTTTTATTTTACTAATCTTTTATGGTTATTAGCCAGAGCATTAATCCATAACAGTGAATTATTTCAAATAAGTCACTTGAAAAACACAACATAACTGCAATCCATTATCCTATTAATTATTCTGTGCCAAGGACTACGGCCCGATACAAGATAATTTCACTCACTACCTAATACCTACTACATATTTTCGCACTCGTTTGTGTAGCACTGTGCTGTGGTGGAGCTTGGTCGGCCCTCACACACGACCGAGCGTCTCATGAACACTGGCTATTTAAAATAACGCTATTGTTTTAAACAAACCACATTGCTCGCCGTGTAAGCACCCCTCGTATACCCACGAGACGGTTAGCAAACAATGTGTGCTGAAAGCGGCTGTAACTCTATTTTGTTTGAAAATGAATAGAATTTAACGTGCGAGGCTTTTGCAGGTAATAGTGACCGAGTGTAGTGACCGAGTGTAGTGACCGAGTGTAGTGACCGAGTGTAGTGACCGAGTGTAGTGACCGAGTGTAGTGACCGAGTGTAGTAACCGAGAACTTTCAAATGGTCGCTAAGAAGGATTGCTCATCATCATAATCGTCAGCCGTTAGACGTCAACTGCTGGATATGAGAATGCCCATTGCGGGCCCAGTGCAGGCCCATTGCGGGCCCAGTGCAGGTCCATTGCGGGCCCAGTGCAGGCCCAGTGCGGGCCCAGTGCGGGCCCAGTGCAGGCCCAGTGCAGGCCCAGGGCGCAGTACGGGCCCAGTGCAGGCCCAGTGCGGGCCCAGTGCAGGTCCAGTGCGGGCCCAGTGCGGGCCCAGTGCAGGCCCAGGACGCAGTACGGGCCCAGTGCAGGCCCAGTGCGGGCCCAGTGCGGGCCCAGTGCGGGCCCTGTGCGGGCCCAATGCGGGCCCAGTGCGGACCCAGTGCGGGCCCAGTGCAGGCCCAGTGCAGGCCCAGTGCGGGCCCAGTGCGGGCCCAGTGCGGGCCCAGTGCGGGCCCAGTGCAGGCCCAGTGCGGGCCCAGTGCAGGCCCAGTGCAGGCCCAGTGCAGGCCCAGTGCGGGCCCAGTGCAGGCCCAGTGCAGGCCCAGTGCGGGCCCAGTGCGGGCCCAGTGCGGGCCCAGTGCAGGCCCAGTGCGGGCCCAGTGCGGGCCCAGTGCGGGCCCAGTGCGGGCCCAGTGCAGGCCCAGTGCGGGCCCAGTGCAGGCCCAGTGCGGGCCCAGTGCGGGCCCAGTGCAGGCCCAGTGTGGGCCCAGTGCAGGCCCAGTGCAGGCCCAGGGCGCAGTACGGGCCCAGTGCAGGCCCAGTTCGAACCCAGTACGGGCCCAGTGCGAGCCCAGGGCCCATTGCGGGCCCAGTGCAGGCCCATTGCGGGCCCAGTGCAGGCCCAGTGCGAGCCCAGGGCCCATTTCGGGCCCAGTGCAGGCCCAGTGCGGGCCCAATGCGGGCCCAGTGCGAGCCCAGGGCCCATTGCGGGCCCAGTACAGGCCCAGTGCAGGCCCAGGGCCCAGTGCACGCCCAGTGTGGGCCCAGGACCCAGTGCGGGCCTAGTGCAGGCCCAGTGTGGGCCCAGGGCCCACTGCGGGCCCAGGGCCCAGTGCAGGCCCAGTGCAGGCCCAGGACCCAGTGTGGGCCCAGTGCTGCAAGTAATTTATTTATAGTGAAAGTAATAAGAATGGTCACTACTTTCTATATATTACATTTGAAATAGGTAGCAAATTCTGTGATGATAGACTACCTGGATCACTGAGCTTCGTTAAGCATTTTTTTTGGTGTTATAATCGCGTTTGGAAAGAGATGGGACCTCGATGTTTCGTCCCCGAAAACGCTCTAATAGCAAATTTAATCGAACAAGTTAGAGCCGTTTCCGAGATCACTAAATATATAGAGGGCGCGTTGCTGTTGATTTTGCATGAATAAAGAAATGCAAGTCTAATTTTCTTGATAAATCAATCAATTGAAACCTAATACCTAGATTATGTAGACACAACCTGTTTTTATTGGAGTCAAACACATAAATACATATAAATTTACAATATCTTTAAATTAGTATTGAATGCACGAACATTATAGTTAAGACCAATATTTATTTCCTCATTATATCCATTACTTGCCCATATAATCAGCATTCTTCCTCATTCCGGAAGCTCTCGATTATTTATTCTCCATTCTGTTATAGTAATAGGCGCTGTTTAGTGATAATCGCCAAAAAGAAGCGAGCGATAAGATTGACAATTTTGTAAAAAAAATTAGCTTTATTTTCTTTATGTTGTCGTTTCTGGCTTCAGATTGATAGATTGACTCCTAATTTCTAGTCCTAGATTTGTGTAAAGCTGGTGCGGAAGACAAATAAAGTAGATAAGGATGGTTATATATAGGCTAACTATCTAACTATCACAGGCATTGTTTGTGTGTTAGGTGAATTGTTTTTTTTTTTTTTTTTTTTTTTATACTACTTGAATGACGGATCAAGCAGATGGCCCACCTGATGTTAAGCGGTATCCTCAGTGTCACATTACCTCATAGGTCACATCCACCTAGGACGTGCCCTATGTGGCATTGCACTGCGCCCGCCACCCTGAGACATAAAGATGGCAGTATGTGTTCTGGGTGTATCTCCTAGTGATCTGGCTGATTATCAAAATCACCAGGGGATAATCTCGGTAATCTCTTAAGATTACCGAGATCACTGTACCTATCCCCTGGTGATCACTTGGAGATACAAAGGTCGGCTTTTACGATGTTCACAGGATGAGACGGAAGGGTCTATTCGTAGGCCGGAAACAGGTCAGAAATAAATAATATAATTTTAAAAAACTAAGAATTCATATAATAAAACAAATCAAACAACCTCTTGCCGTAAATCCGTACGTAATATACCTACGGCCTCCGTTAAACACAACGACAAAGCCAAGCTCCAACATAAAGGTCACGACCCTCAGCAGTGAGGAGACATACGTAAGGAAAATAGCTTACCTTTAGATATAACTCTACATATAGACAATAATACCTAATTATAATCTGCATATCATTATTTATATTAAAATATGGAATGTGTACCTATACTTAACTTATCAGTCACTACGCTCATACCTAAACATTACTTTTACATTTAAGATACAATACAACTTATAATACATATAAGCAAAATGCAACACGACATAGTTCACGGGCGCAGCCGCGGACAAAAGTCTATAATTAAGGAAATACAAGCTTTTCAATCGCGTGTTACTAAACACTACCAAATCACAACCATAAAGGTCAATTTCCATTAGCAACTAATTCATGGGTAATTTTCATAACATAAATCTATTAGCGTTTTGCTTTCGATCCGTGCGGATAACAGGTCCATGTTCATGTTATACCTTATTCTAGACAATCTAGTACCTACTACTGGATAACGGGTCCATGTTCATGTTGCACCTTATTCTAGACAATCTAGTACCTACTATTGGATAACGGGTCCATGTTCATGTTATACCTTATTCTAGCCAATCTAGTACCTACTATTGGATAACGGGTCCATGTTCATGTTATACCTTATTCTAGCCAATCTAGTACCTACTATTGGATAACGGGTCCATGTTCATGTTATACCTTATTCTAGCCAATCTAGTACCTACTACTGGATAACGGGTCCATGTTCATGTTATACCTTATTCTAGCCAATCTAGTACCTACTATTGGATAACGGGTCCATGTTCATGTTATACCTTATTCTAGCCAATCTAGTACCTACTACTGGATAACGGGTCCATGTTCATGTTATACCTTATTCTAGCCAATCTAGTACCTACTACTGGATAACGGGTCCATGTTCATGTTATACCTTATTCTAGCCAATCTAGTACCTACTACTGGATAACGGGTCCATGTTCATGTTATACCTTATTCTAGCCAATCTAGTACCTACTATTGGATAACGGGTCCATGTTCATGTTATACCTTATTCTAGCCAATCTAGTACCTACTACTGGATAACGGGTCCATGTTCATGTTATACCTTATTCTAGCCAATCTAGTACCTACTACTGGATAACGGGCCCATGTTCATGTTATACCTTATTCTAGCCAATCTAGTACCTACTATTGGATAACGGGCCCATGTTCATGTTATACCTTATTCTAGCCAATCTAGTACCTACTATTGGATAACGGGTCCATGTTCATGTTATACCTTATTCTAGCCAATCTAGTACCTACTACTGGATAACGGGTCCATGTTCATGTTATACCTTATTCTAGCCAATCTAGTACCTACTACTGGATAACGGGCCCATGTTCATGTTATACCTTATTCTAGCCAATCTAGTACCTACTATTGGATAACGGGCCCATGTTCATGTTATACCTTATTCTAGCCAATCTAGTACCTACTATTGGATAACGGGTCCATGTTCATGTTATACCTTATTCTAGCCAATCTAGTACCTACTATTGGATAACGGGTCCATGTTCATGTTATACCTTATTCTAGCCAATCTAGTACCTACTATTGGATAACGGGTCCATGTTCATGTTATACCTTATTCTAGCCAATCTAGTACCTACTACTGGATAACGGGTCCATGTTCATGTTATACCTTATTCTAGCCAATCTAGTACCTACTATTGGATAACGGGTCCATGTTCATGTTATACCTTATTCTAGCCAATCTAGTACCTACTACTGGATAACGGGTCCATGTTCATGTTATACCTTATTCTAGCCAATCTAGTACCTACTACTGGATAACGGGTCCATGTTCATGTTATACCTTATTCTAGCCAATCTAGTACCTACTATTGGATAACATTTTAAGTAAAAAAACGGTTTAATTCTTAAGTACAATAAATAAAATAAAACCTGTAGCAAGGCCTAATGATAGAATATTGTGCTTCGGGGGTCAACAGAGCCCACGGTCCGTCAGCACGCGGGCTCGTGATAGCTACGTTGTGCCCACAGCCCGTCAGCCCGTGGACTCGTGATAGCTACGATGAGCCCACAGCCCGTCAGCCCGCGGGCTCGTGATAGCTACGTTGAGACCACTGCCCGTCAGCCCGCGGGCTCGTGATAGCTACGTTGAGCCCACTGCCCATCAGCCCGCGGGCTCGTGATAGCTACGTTGAGCCCACAGCCCGTCAGCCCGCGGGCTCGTGATAGCTACGTTGAGCCCACAGCCCGTCAGCCCGCGGGCTCGTGATAGCTACGTTGAGCCCACAGCCCGTCAGCCCGCGGGCTCGTGATAGCTACGTTGAGCCCACAGCCCGTCAGCCCGTGGGCTCGTGATAGCTACGTTGCGCCCACAGCCCGTCAGCCCGCGGGCTCGTGATAGCTACGTTGAGCCCACAGCCCGTCAGCCCGTGGGCTCGTGATAGCTACGTTGAGCCCACAGCCCGTCAGCCCGTGGGCTCGTGATAGCTACGTTGCGCCCACAGCCCGTCGCTGTAACACTGGCGAGGCAGATTCTTTAGAAGGTATATATCTAACTTATCTTATCATCATCATCAACATTATTAGCCAAAAATACTTTATACGAAATATGAAAATAAGCGCTATTAATTAACCAATAAAGACTCCAATTTCCAACGACAGTTTATATCTGTAAACATAATTGTGTAATACGTTTACAGCTACTTCCCGATTTCTATGCAAACATTGGTGACGCATTATGTAACATAATCTAAGTAATACTTGACACTCGCATCATAATAATCTCACTAACATCAACAGCCTCACGTAAGTACCTTGCATTAATCGCATGAATCCCGCGTCCCGTGTCCCGCACCCCGCGTCCCGGGGCCTGTCCTGGGAATTTGGGACATTGCAATTATATCTAATGGATGTGCTAAGCACCCACTTTTCTATATCTACGTTTTATAATGGATTCTGGTTTATTAAGCCCATATTTTATCCCTTGTTTACTGGTGTTTTAGCAGCCACACTAGGTACTCATAGGTAGGTCATTTACTTTATTCTTAGCATTGTTGTTATGTAGGGGCCTGATCGTAAGAATGGTGCTATTTCATGAAACGGCCTACTAGTTGAACGAGCAAGCGAAGTCCTTGCAACATACATACATACATAAATACAAAGACACATGTTATTTTCCTTGCAACAACTGGCAAAATTTGCTTTTATCTGTCCGGATGTATGTATGCATGTATGTATGTATGTTGGTACTCATGTTTGTCGTTGTTTCTTGTTTTGTCGTCATGGAACCAATGGAACGACAAGATGCATAGTTTATAAAAGTTTGTGCTCGCGAGGTCTACTGTTCGCAGGAACTAATAGTATTAGTATCGTTTAAACGATATGGCCACTAGTTAGTGCTACCATAATATTATGTATCTACAATCGGGCCACATTATATTGTATCTAAAAATACATTTATTCACAGAAATAATAATGAAACTAATAAAAGTAGGTATGTACCTACAAAATAAAAAAAAACATTAAATTTAGTTTAACTCAATGATTTTGAGTGAATTACATGATAAAAAAGCAATTTTATTATTTACGGTTATATTTAGAAGCAGACTACCATCAATAAAAAAAATAGGGCTTACTTATTTGGTTCAGTATGGGTATTATGCTTCAAACCTAACCCATTTCAAGCTTAAATGGAGCTGGGCTGGTCATGTCTGTTGCCTCGCATGCCGGACGGAGTGCCGCCGCTCGGCGGGGCCCGAGACACCACGGCGACGGCGACGGTGGCGTCGTGGGCTCGTGGCTGCTGTGGACTCATATGGCAAAGCGTGGGATCCATTGGCACAAGACTGATACATGTGGAGATCAAGGGGGCATGTGCCCCAGCGCGACACACCAATTCAATCGTTACGTGCGTGTTTTCGCTGTTCTGAAATACTAACTTTAACTTTGAATAAAACTTGCATTCTTTCGAGCCCCATTCTGTAACGCCACGATAACGAGATGGCATCGGGACTGGGCTCGAGATACCATCGAAACTTTCCTACTGCTAACAATGTGACTTACACGTATTTGTAGTACCTAGGTAGTTTTTGTTTTGAGTTGTACTTGTTGGTGAAAGTATTTGATGAGACACTGTGATGAGTGGAATCACTTTCTAGCCTTTGGTGACCAATATTTTGGCCAGTTTGGTCGTTGACGTGTGGACGTTTCTGCTTTTTATCCACTTACTATAGACTAGGCTTAAACTTTGTTTCAATCTTAAGATTGCTTGACAATATGGTATTATAGTGATAATGAGCTAATCTGATGATAGAGATGGTAGATAGATGACGGAACTCCTTGACGGATAATGTAGACTTGTTATGTTTGGGCTCATTTTGATCTACTCACGGGACTGATTACTTATTACATTATCACCACTTTAATTAAAGAGTCTTTTGAATATTGTTTTGCAGTAGAACAGTAGCCTATTTGATGCCGCAATGTTACGACAGGATTCATGTATTTCCCATGTTTTGTAATTGATTCCGGCAGAAAGCGCATTGTAGGTAACCACTGCTTACCGCTTCCTAACCTGCAGTTTACTTGCAGTAGTTTGCAGTCAATGTTGTCGCAAATTATACACTCGTCGCAGTTGCACTAATGGTTAGACTTTTGGTAAATTAAATCACGTATCACAAAGTAGTTTCAGTGGAAAAACTTTAAATGTAACTGGAAGAATGTGTTTCAAGTTGTATTCATTCTATGATTTGACTGTAAATGAAGCCAAATTAGTTTGTTTACATGCTAGCATACACATATTATATTCTTTAAAGCATGTTAAGCATACACGTCTACTCGTTGAACTCTTAGGTGCACCATCATCACCTGCCTACAGAAGACCACTGCTAGACATAGGCCTTCCCCCATAGAATGACTGAGCTTTCTTCTTGAGCCGCCTACATCCACTTTTTCCTGTGACCTTTATAATGTATTTGGTCCATCAAGATCCGTCTTCCTCTTTTGCTTCGTCCGGGTTGTGTTTGATACTCGAGAACCTTTATTCAGACAGTCTCTTGGGTTGCAGAGCTTCAAATGGCCTCTCGATATTCTTTTTACTACACCAATAGCATGATCAATTACGTATTGTACTTGTGGTGCTGCCTATAAACAGTTTATAGCCATTCAGCTGTCAAACATTACCAATTTAAATAGGCCCCTTTTCGTGTGAGATTGCTAACTTGACGCCGACATGCAAACTCGGTCGGTTCAAATCAATACACTCAGCTAAATTCTATACCTAGTGCTACACTACACAAAGTCTATGAAAAATGTGGAAAATGTAAATTTTTCGCAGCGCCATAATTTAATGTTGTAAACTATTTCAGGACTCGTGTACTTTTGCTGAACGTTTCGCAAATCATATGTTGCGGAAAATATGAAAACTTTGAATTTATGTTATTTATAGGAACTGAAAGACGTCAAATTAGCTTTATAAAATATATATTATAATATATGTTATTTATAGCAGATATATATTATATATTTAATATATATAAATATATATGTATATATATTTTTTTTTTTTTTTTATTTTTTTTTGTTTATATATTTTTTTTTTTTTTTTTATTTTTTTTGTTTTTTTTTGTTGTTTTTATTTGTGTCCTATTAATATTTATACCATCAATTTGTACATATGTTTAAGCAAATAAATTATCTTTATCTTTATCTTTATCTTTTTATCTTTATCTTTTATAGCAGCTGAAGACGTCAAATTAGCTTTATAAAATATATATTATAATATATGTTATTTATAGCAGCTGAAAGACGTCAAATTAGCTTTATAAAATATATATTATAATATATGTTATTTGTAGCAACTGAAAGACGTCAAATTAGCTTTATAAAATATATATTATATTATGTAACCTACTACACTTTTTAGGGTTCCGTAGTCAAAGACAAGACACCCTTATGGATTCGTCATGTCTGTCTGTCTGTCTGTCTGTCCGTGTATGTCACAGCCACTTTTTTCCGAAACTATAAGAGCTATGCTGTTGAAACTTGGTAAGTAGATGACGTATTCTGTGAACCGCACTTAGATTTTCACACAAAAATAGAAAAAAAACAATACATTTTTGGGGTTCCCATACTTAGAACTGAAACTAAAAAAAAAAAACATCGAACCCATACGTGTGAGGTATCTATCTATCTTCAAAAACGATGTTGAGGTTTCTAATTTTTTTTTTTCTAAACTGAATAGTTTGCCCGAGAGACACTTCCAAAGTGGTAAAATATGTGTCCCCCCCCCCCCCCCCCGTAACTTCTAAACTAAGAGAATTATAAAACTATAAAATATATGTGATGTACATTACCATGTAAACTTCCAACGAAAAGTGGTTTGAACGAGATCTAGTAAGTTATTTTTTTTTAATACGTCATAAATCGTAAACCGTCCAAGAACTTTTATATTATGTTACTTGCTGCTACGGAACCCTTCATGGGCGAGTCCGACTCGCACTTGGGCCGTTTTTTTTTTGGTTCAGATTGTTATTGTTTAAAATGCATGCTAGAAATGCATTTATCCACGAAGTGCATTTCTAAAACGTCTATCTCAAAAAGCGGATTCGTACTGACTGTTCACAGTAGCAGCGGATCGTACTGACTGTTCACAGTAGCAGCGGATCGTACTGACTGTTCACAGTAGCAGCGGATCGTACTGACTGTTCACAGTAGCAGCGGATCGTACTGACTGTTCACAGTAGCAGCGGATCGTACTGACTGTTCACAGTAGCAGCGGATCGTACTGACTGTTCACAGTAGCAGCGGATCGTACTGACTGTTCACAGTAGCAGCGGATCGTACTGACTGTTCACAGTAGCAGCGGATCGTACTGACTGTTCACAGTAGCAGCGGATCGTACTGACTGTTCACAGTAGCAGCGGATCGTCATACAATAAAGCGCACCATACAGTAAACCAGTTTTACTCCTCGCTTTAAAAATATGATATCACGCAACCTACGGACCGCTGCACGTGCGCTGCCTTGTTTTTTATAACACTGGCTAACACTGGCTAACTTCTCAATAGTTTTACCTTTGAGATAATCACACGTGTTTTTTTTTGCTAGCTCTCGTTCTTCTAAACAAATTATCAAACATACACGAATATATTACAAGTCCATGAATAAAGCTATACACATCGATTTATAAAATCAATGACTACAAATCTTAATTTGGCTCCACAGCTACGAGCCGCCTCTCGTCAGCTTAATTAGGAGGGTGGTGCTTATTGGAGTCTCTGAATGTGGGATGAAATGAGGGTAGACAGGGATAACTTACGTTTAATATTCATTGGAATTAAGATAGTTATTTACTTACCTATCAAAAATGGATATACGTAGGTACTAAAAATCATTTTTTTGCTTCAAAAATTTTGCATAAGTCATCCTTCTGAATAATTGAGTCCGCGAAATCGGGCGGTCGCCGACGACCGACTACCTACCTACTTAGCTTAGCAAAGCAAAGCTAGGCCTCGTTTCAGTGAGGAAGGGTATGAGATTAGCGCCTATGTATGTTTATATGGATGAACCTACAGAACTCTTCTTCTTCTTCTTCTCTTTTTGGCAACTCCGGGCAATTTCGCCAGTGGTGATTTTATTATTATGATATTATTATTTTTTCTTTACGAAAAAACACCGAAGCTAGGTTCTTATCCCCAATACAAGATGTTATATGTTCTGATAATGGATATCTTTATAACTGCACTCTCCTCGAGCTTAAAAACAGATTTTTTCGCGACTCGCTCCGCTCGCCGTTATATGTTCTACTGCTTCATGTCTTTTTACTGCCCTTTCCTCGAGCTAAAAAACAGAATTTTTAGCGGCTCGCTCCGCTTGCCATTATATGTTCTCCTGATAGCTATCTTTATTACAGCACTGTCCTCGAGCTAAAAAAAAAGTAATATTCGCGGCTCGCTCCGCTCGCCGTCACATGCTCTACTACTTCATATCTATTTACTGCAGTCTCCTCGAGCTAAAAAACAGTTTTTTTTACAGTTCGCTCGGCTCGCTGTTATATTGTGATCTGATAATAGCTCTCTTTATTACAGCTCTGTTCTCGAGTTAAAAAAGCAGCATTTTTCGCTGCTCGCTACGCTCGCCGTTATATGCTCTGCTGCTTCATGTCTTTTTACTGCACTCTACTCGAGCTAAAAACAGAATTTTTCGCGGCTCGCTCCGCTCGCCGTTATATGTTCTACTGATAGCTTTCTTTATTACTGCACTCTCGTCGAGTTCAAAATAAGCACCGAATTTTTAGATCGCGATCGATCAAGGTAACTTTGGAACAATTCAGTTTATAAGACGATTTAAAATGATCCTTGTGATTTCATTAATGAATGAAGTACCTATTTTTGACTTTCCTAGTAGAGCCAAGATACCCCCCCCCCCCCAAAATCTTGAGCTGCGACCGCGCCTGTCTGTGTGTGTGTCTGTTTGTCACCTCGTAGCTCCCAAACGGATGAAACGAATTCGTTTTTTTGTTTGAAAGGTGAATTTGTCTGGAGTGTTCTTAACTATGTTTGATCAAAATCGGTTCAGCCGTTTCATTGCGTTGAGTTTTTTTTTATTTTTACAAAATTAATTACTTGTAATATATTAATTAGTAAATGGTTTATTTGGTTCTGCCAGTCATCGCTCAAACCGCTCAACTTAATTTCAAAACTCCACATAATAAACGTACGGGCAAAATAAAAATGGAGAACTCCTTGACGTCGAGTGGCGCACAAAATGAAGTGTCAGCAACAGTTAATAACCGTAATCGGGCGCACTCGCGCGACTTTAAACAATCATGAAAGAGAACAGTCGTCATGTTACGCCGGATTGGGACGAGATGTACTTTTCAGGGCTTCGTAGCTGTGGCCTGAATGGAAACCCGTTTCATCTACTGTGCACCTATCCCTCAGAATATGGCCGGGATTTAGACAAGAAAGTGTTCAACTTCTTGCTTATAGATTATTCGAATAATTAATTATTTTGAAGACGTCAAATCTGAGTGGAATTAAGAAACTGTCTCACTTCTATAATATATAAAAATAATATAATAATATATAATGTAATATATTGTATTAAGTATATCAGTTAACTAGTACCCATAACACAAGTTCTGGCTTAGCTTGGGGCTAGATAATGTTGTGTGAACTTGTCCAGCATTATTTATTTATTTATTTATTTATCTATAACTTCCTAACTAACTAATCCTTTGATTACCTGTCTCTACGGAAAAGATGAGTGATTAAATTTTCAAAGATCACCACTTAAAATAGGAGGCTTTGGACTTGATAATAGAGCAAGGACCTTAGGACATCACACCGACTCACACTTCACGAAATGTTTGTCATGTTAGCGGGATTGCTGAAAAAGTACAGTCCTGACAATAGGTGCTGTCGGTCGGAACATGAGTTATGGGCCGTGGGAGGGGCGCAGCTGAGCGGAAGGGGTACTGTTATCTTGTCCTTGCATTTGTGTGGATGTTTTGTGGAGCCATTTTGTTCTGTGATGTTTTCATTAGGTGTTCTGGGGCGTACAAAAATAAACTGGGATGTAAATTTGTGATGACGTTATACGTAGAGCTGTAAGGAGCAGTACTCACAAGCTGTAGAAGTATTAAATAGTTTTACTGTCATAATGATAAGTGTACGGTTATAGTAATATATTTTCCATATTTCTTTATAAATACGGTTAGAATCTAAAACATACTTAATCTATATCTATACTTATATTATAAAGAGGAAAGATTTGTACCTATTTTTGTATGTTTGTATGTTTGTAATGAATAGGCTCAAAAAGTACTGGGCCGATTTAAAAAATTCTTTCACCATTGGAAAGCTACGTCACCTATGTCACTCAGGGTGACTGAGTGTCATAGGCTACCAGGGGGGGGGGGGGATACGAGGGGGGGGGATACGAGGAGGGGGGCTGTTTTTCATCTGAAACTACCCGTGCGAAGCCGGGACGAGTCGCTAGTTATAAATAAACTAGATGACATAGTGGAGCGAGATCGTGGAGCTATTATATCTAGTGAATCCTTTTAAAGCATATAAAATACTAGTTGCGCCCCGCGGTTTCACCCGCGTAAGTCTCGATCCCGTGGGAATATCGGGATAAAAATGTGCCTATGTGTTGTTCCGGGAGTCCAGTTATCTCCATTCCAAATTTCATGCAAATCCGTCCAGCCATTTCAGCGTGAAGAAGTAACAAACACACTACACACACACACAAACTTTCGCCTTTATAATATTAGTGTGATAAATGATATACTAATACAATGCTGTCCCCATTGTTGACAAAGGCTTCCCTCAGTATAAACCCCATACAAGAGAGCAGTGCCTGAACACTGGATTGTATAAACTGTCAAACTGTCAAACTAATAATCCAAAACAAATACAAACACAATAAATCACTCGCAGTAATCAACCTGTTTGTCTGTTTGATTACTATTCCATCAGCGATATTTGGACACGGAAGTACCTACCTCGTGATAATTAGCGAATTGTTTGTGGGATGCGGTTTGAGCGCGCTATTAACAAACGCGTAAACGTTATAATTTATTTATGAATCACATATTATTGTTTAGTTTGGTGACAATGCGATTTTTACTATGAGCGAGTCAAGTAACTTACTACAGTACTTTAAGTTTTTTTATAGTAGGAGAGCTTTTTTGTGAAAGAGTTCGTCCGGGGAAGTCATCGTTAGTCGTCTACCGCAAAGTCGCATAATATTGTTTAGTTTGATGATCATGCGATTTTTACTATGAACGAGTCAAGTAAGTTACTACAGTACTATAAGTTTTTTTATAGTAGGAGAGCTTTTTTGTGAAAGAGTTCGTCTGGGGAAGTCGTCGTTAGCCGTCTGCCGCAAAGCAGTAGTGCTCGCATTGCTATGTTCCGGTTTGAAGATTATGGGTGCCGGTGAAATTACATGCACAAGAGACTTTTAATTTTTATGTCTCAGGGTGGCGGGCGCAGTGCAATGCCACATAGGGTTCATCCTAGATGGACGTGACCTATGTGGTAAGGCGTTGTTAAGGCGTTGGGGATTTGCTAGCGCTTAACATCATTTAGGGCATCTGCTTGTTCCGTCATTCACACTGAAGCAAAAAAAAAGTTAAATGTCTTTTATAAAAAACAAAATTAATAAAAAAGAGCAATCAATGAATTTTCTTAGAATAAAAGAATTAAGAAATGCGTTTTTTGATGCACATAAATTTATGCAAAATGAATGCTGTCCCACTAAAGCGTTTATCCTTTTGACTTCCAGTCGCAGAGAGAAGACTAATTTTCTTCCACAACATTATTGCGTAGAAGTCATAAAGACTAGTTTTATCATTACAAAAAGATAACTTTGTTTCACATGACTAAAATCTAGGCTGAAAATTAAAAACATGGCATGGTCCACAAATCTTGTTAAACTCTTGGCGTGTTGCGATGTCTCGGATTCATTGAATTATGGCGCGGGGTCGCTGTTGCGGCCTGCCAAGACTGCGGACGTAGCGCGAACGAACAACAAATATAAACATTCAATCTTGTTTTAAGATTCCGTGAAACAAAATAAAAATCAGTTTCGTGCTGGTTTTGGTAGTAATCATAGAGCAACACGCTAATCGAACGAATAGGCAGGCGTGTGTGTTTGTTTGTTTGTATTTTCATCTAAGGGTAACTTTCAAACCAAAAGTATTACGTGGATCGATTATTACTGAAATAATTTGTAAATAAAGTTATGAATTTAATCAGTCGTTGGGGGGTGAGATAATGGTGTCCAAGAGGGTATAAAAAACTAAAAATGCGTTTTAATTCAAGTGGGCCATCATGAAGGACAAAATGGTCTTTTATTTTGCAATTTGATTACTTAATTTAATATATATTTTAAAAATCTTTAAGAATCCGGTAAAAAAATCGTGGGAAGAATCCATGGGATCATACGGATGCACCCAACTTTTCTTAATCTACGAAAAAGCAAAAAAAAAAACTTTAAGGTACTTCCAGTAATCCCATCAACGCTGAGATTTGGCATGCAAGAATCGTTGGTGGCAAAAATAGGTACTCAAAAAGTTTTTATTTTTTTGGATTTCAACATTTTTGGGTAGCCTATATAGTTGCACTAGACCGTACATCCGTATCCATTGCTACAAGGTACTTATTACGTACATACATATATACATATCTATCTATGTAATATATTGTATTAAGTATATCAGTTAACTAGTACCCATAACACAAGCTCTGGCTTAGCTTGGGGCTAGATAATGTTGTGTGAACTTGTCCAGCATTATTTATTATTATTATTATTATTTATACATAGACACACGCCTTTTCCCCCGAAAGGCTCCGCGTACCCTTCTTTCTCTTCCCTTCTTCCACTCTTCGTAATGTAACGCAGTGACAGGCCATGGAGCTAAGATGTGATGAAGTGTTCATAATGAATAAGTAATTCATCTTCTTCATCGACCTATTGCCGCCCACTGCTGGACATAGGTCTCTCCCACGGCGCACCACTGGGCCCGGCCTTCGGTTCTCCTCATCCGATTTGTGCCAGGCACCGCGCGCAAGTCGTCGCTCCACCACAGAATATATAATAGTACAAGTAGCTCCAGCTAGCCAGAGGGCGTTCTAAACTACATTTTCCAAGATGCGGGCAAGATCTCGTTTACTCCACCGATTATCGGTTCTTCTGCAGACATGACCGGCTCACTGCCACTTCAGCTAGCTAATCTTCTGGGCTTTTTCCAGAACTTTGGTTCTCTGTCGGATAACCTCGTTTCGGATCTTATCCCTCAGAGAGACTCCAAGCATAGCCATTTTCATAGCTCGCTGAGCGACGAAACTACATAATTAATCGTCCTCTTGTTACAAGTTGTGCCTACACCTCGCCCACCACGTGTTACATACGGATTCATGTATATAATAAATTCTCTTCTCAATGTATTTGCGGGGGTTCACCGTCATTGTTACGGGTTTTCCATGGAACTTGTTTATTATTTAGTTTCCTGGGGGGGGTCAGGTGACGGGGTCAATGGAACTCGCCCTTGTACTCGGTACGTCTCGAGATGATTTTTATGAAAGCGTTACAAGACTCTGACCCCCGAGTGGAACGATGGTCGAGTGAGTGAGAGTTGTGAAGATCATGCTGTCAGAATTGGAGAAAGCTGGCCGCCATTTTGAACTTTTTTCTTACTGGACCGATTGCTTCCATAATCAATATCTAAAAGTCCCTGGGTTAGAGAATAGAAATCTGAAGTCAGAATAGAAAAAAAAATGCTCGCCAATTTGAATTTTCCTGTTACCGGACCGATTTGCTTTCAGAATCGATATCTGGGGGTCCCTGGGGTCGGATATTAGAATACATATCAGCTATCAGCACTCATTCCTTGAGTTTTTCTGAGCGAATGAAGCTGGAATGAAGGTCTTTCACTAAACATAGCTAAGAACCGTCTCGCAAACACCATCTTTTAATAAGATTAATGATTTCGTGTAAATTTATCACATCTATTTTCCTAAATTAAATTTGTACTTATTTTAAACGATAAACTTTTGACGCTTTCATGACACAAACAAAACGCCACAATTCCGCAACGTTCCAAGTTGCCCTCAGTAACACTCTCGAGTCCTGCTGCAGCCGCCATTCACTAATGAAATAATAATCCTCCAGCTGGGAGGAGAGCAATAATAATAAAATGTCGTACTTACTCAAGAAACAACTTGTAAGGCGTTACAATTTGCACAACTTTGACTTCTTTGATGCGATAATGGCGAAATAGAAAGTTTCTTTCGCCCTATAAAAATAAGTTAGTACTAAAGTACCTACTGATTAGAGAGCAAGGCTAGCCTGTGCCTTGCTCTCTAATCAGTAGGTACTAAATACTAAATACTGTTACGTACAAAAAAAAACTAAAGAAAAATAAAAAATTCGTACAGAAAGTATAGCTACACACTTGCCTATCCAACTAATAATAGCTTGACGAAGCTTGTAAAAGTTTAATAATAGCTTGTAGCTTTTCATAATAATATAATAATAATATTATAGCCAACTTGAACTACATACCTAGTTTTTTTTAAACCTCCTTTGGATCCCTTTTGGTAAAAAAATGCATTTCGATTTGACTAAGTACATTATTATATTGATTTCTCACGAACAAATACGTTTCAGGGTTTCATACGCGGACAATGTTTAAATGTTTTGGATGTTTGTATGTTCGTTACTCAATCACGCTGAAACGGCTGAAGCAATTTTAATGAAATTTGGTACAAAGATAGATATGACCTGCATTGAGCTATACGGGCTACTTTTTGTCGTCATAAAACGAGAGCGAAGCCGTGGTTGGACAATGGAAGAAAATAAAAATGTTTGTTAAGGTGGTTGCTTTTTCATACAAACAAACGTATTTGCACAAATATGGGCGAACAGAGTATAATTTTACACTGAAATGACTGTTGTTGGCTTTTATATTGATCATTATGTGCGGCAAATTATATTTGGTTGAAGAAAACAGTGGATTAATAGCGAAAATAACATCGAAATTTTAGACCATACAAGTAATTTCATAAATAAATCATAAATCCTATATCATTTATTTGTTTATGAATCTAGGTACAATACAAAATGCATTAGATGTTAGGTTGTAGGTAAGATTGCTAGATTCTGCTTTTCAGCGTACAGACATTAGACAGATAAGTCGGATTGGCCAATTTATACAAACAGATCGGCAAATTTATAACAAAGAGCATGCACGAATTAAAAAAAAAAATACAAACTACTCAGTACTCAGTATTTCGATGATATTTTCGCTATTACTCCACTGTTTTCTTTAAACAAATATGATTTGCCGCAAATAATGAGCAATATAAAAGCCAACAACAGTCATTTCAGTGTAAAATTATACTCTGTATGCCCATATTTGTGCAACTACGTTTGTATGAAAAAGCAACCACCTTAATTAAAAAGACTGAAGCAGTCGACAATCTGGAATACATCAGATCTGGACTAGTGAGGTTACCGCGGCACTCAGATAATTACAGGGATTTTATATCTGATACACAAACACTCGCGACTTGATTGACTCCACTGAAAGCGAGGCGAGGGACAATAGTGAGCTCAGAAATAGGTACCTATAGCTAAGTGTAATTTCCACATAGAATGTATCGTTTTTTTTAAGCTTTTAAACGGTAGGTAGCCACGGATGCAAGGAAATGACATTTGTAACGAAAAAAAACTACGGTAAAGACACATTGAACACAGTTTTGTTTTTGTTTCTTATTATGGCTCAGGCGCAAAACGTCCCAATCTCTAACTCTATTATTCGCTAAACGTATACTGTACGTATTCATCATCATCATCATCAGCCTGTATCAGTCCACTGCTGGAAATAGGCCTCTCCTAATGCTCGCCATTTAGACCGATTTCCAGCTCTTCCCATCCACTTTCTACCAGCCGCCTTACGCAGATCGTCGCTCCACCTAGCCAGGGGGCGCCCCACACTACGTTTACCAAGACGTGGTCTCCACTCTAGAACACGTTTACCCCAGCGGTTGTCGGTTCTTCGGCATATATGCCCAGCCCATTACCATTTCAGCTTGCTAATTCTCTGAGCTATGTCGATGACCTTAGTTCTCTGTCGGATAACTTCGTTGCGGATTTTATCCCTCAGATAAACTTCGAGCATAGCTCGTCCCATAGCACGCTGAGCGACCTTGAACTGATGGACCAGGCGTACCGTGAGTGTCCACGTCTCGGCACCGTAGGTCATTACGGGTAGGACGCACTGATTGAAGACTTTCGTCTTCAGGCATTGTGGTATAGGGTATGCAAAGACTCGACGTAATTTACCAAAAGCTGCCCAGCCCAGCTGAATTCTTCGCTTGGCCTCCTTCTCAAAGTTGTTTTTACCCAGCTGTATTGTTTGCCCGAGGTAAACGTACTCTCGAACGTCTTCAAGAGGAAGGCCGTTAACGGCGACGGATCCCGGTAATACTGTACGTATCAGTGTTATAGAAAATAGTCTCTAACATTATTTGTATTACTTACAAAAGCCAGATGATGAACACAATTTCTGTGTCTTGGAAGGGAAGTAGATACTTAAGTTTTTTTAAAAGAAATTGAAAGTATAATCTTCATGCGTTGTGCTGATGGTTACTCATATCAGTTTGGCTACATCAGTCGTTGGAATGAGGCTTGGCGTGACATCACTCGCTCTCCTGAGCCGCCACCTGGGACCGCCAGCCGCCACCGCGGGGCCCGACTCGATTATTAAAACAGGTGACAGCGGCTTTGTGATGTGAGTTCCAATTTATCATAAAAAGGTAAGTACCGCGGCTAAGGAAACTTTGCGAAACAATTTAATAATGTTTTTGCCAGATGTTACTTAGTAGAACATAGAATTACTTTGCCGGCTGAAAAGAGGGATTATCTAGGTAAAAAAATATAAAATGAACGTTTTAGATATTTAAATTAAATAGGTAGCAAATAGCAAGCAACTTTTTTTTTTTTTTTTTATACTACTTGGATGACGGAACAAGCAAGAGGCCCACCTGATGTTAAGAGGTAACCTCTGCCTATGAACAGTGCATTACCTCATAGGGCACGTCCACCTAGGACGCACCCTTTGTGGCTTTGCACTGCGCCCGTCACCCTGAGACATAGATGAAAAGTCTCATGTGCCTGTAATTTCACCGGCACCCTTACCCTTCAAACCAGAACACAGCAATGCGAGCACTACTGCTTTGCGGCAGAAATAGGTATGGTGGTAGTACTTCCCCGGACGAACTCTTTCACAAAAAAGCTCTACCACTACTAAAACAATATAACTAAATAAATAAATAAACAATATAAACAAACAACTAAAGCAATATAAGTAAATAGCAAGCTTTTGTTTGATGCACGACACGAATATAATTTTGTTTTTTTGGATTTTACTCCTTTATAATCGATTTTCATATAAGATCCACAGTACACAAATAGATGGGGAGTTAAATTGTAAAATCTTTCGTTAAGGCGATTAGTCACCCCAAATTCTGTCACTATATAACTCAGAGAAGTTCAGGTAAGTAAGAAAGGGGCAGAATAGAGCAAGTGAAACAAAAAGTGAGCGAAAATCACGAAAACATACAAATGTCGCAAGTAAATGTTTTTTATTAAAACTTCCGTGAGTAATATTCATAATTGAAAAAACCGGTAATAACTCACGTATTATAAATGTTTTTTTCTAAAAAATCTAAACTTTTTTTTTATAAATCTATAAATTGCCTTTAATATTCTGAAATAACCATTAAAATAGCTTCAGGCGTATGGAAGCATTTTAGGAAATGTTTGCTTAAATCATAGGAAATTTTGGTTTTTACCAATTAATTTAAAAAAAACGTAAATACTATATCTTTTTGATTATATTAGACGTCATATTTTATAGTACTTGGATTCTTTTCTTTTCGAGGAGAACTTGGTTTTTGGATGGTTGACCGTATGACAGATATTATATCGTATGCCTAGCTATGATTTCTGTGATGGGCTTAAGACGCGATAGGTTCTCAAAGGTCTCTAGAATTTTAAAGTTTTTGATAAGAATTTTCATAGTTTTCTACGAAGAAAAAAATATATGATATTCTTGAGCTTTTTATCTAGTGAAATCAATAATTCAATACATAATCATAATCATAATCATTTATTAATTTACAAAACATGGGTACATATCGAACAGGTGACAAAATAGTATGGTAGATCCAGCCATGCTGAAATACAATCCAATAAAATACAATATTTGAATTACTTCACTCGATAAAAAAAATAACAAAAATACCTCCTTTTTAAAATTTAAATGCTATTTTTCACTCACTTCTCTCACGTTTTAATTTTTGAAACGTTGGTTACATGTTAGTTATTATTTGAGTTAGTGAATTCATCAACAAAATTAAACAAAACTTTGAACGACATTTTTATATAATTTTTTTATACATAAAAACACGGTATCAGAGCGTGCGCTCGCCTTCTTTGCCTCATACAAAAATGTTCGTTGAACCTATAGCGCCTTAAGTCCTTTGTTAGCTGCTTCGTCTATTCAATTACATAACCTTGAAAAACAAACCATATTGTTTCAAAATCCATCAATTATTACTTGTGACGTCAACACAATGAAATAACAGATGTTCAGTCTAGACCGGACTGATTATTCATTTAAGGTGATTATTTATTCAACATATTTTGTTACGCTAGGTTTCAGATTCATTGAAATTTACACATAATATGTATATTACCCACATAATAATGTACCTATCTATCTAGATGTATAAATGTAATGTTCTCAATGGATAATTGAAGAGGAAACACTCAGAAATGTAACTAAATATATTTGACAATCTGATAAAGTACTGGTAGGTATCTAGGTAGGTTCTTAGACCGTGGTCTGAACATCTATCCGGAAATCACCAACTTGATGTATGCATGACACCAGCTTAGCAGAATACATTAAGAACTCTACTTACATTATTGACTGAGCGAAGCGAGATTTCACTTTGAGTGACAGCAACAAATTATTGTCTCTATATACGAGTACTATTAATTATATAAATATTATGGTATAGATAAGTGTAGGGTCCCCTTGTTTTACGCCTCGTTTAATCTTGAATGGTGGACCAATAGTCTCTAATTTAATTTTAGCACTGCACTTTTTGTAAATTGTCTTTAGAATGTTGATATATTTGCTTTTTATTCCCTGCTCTTCCAAGCTTTTCCAAAGGTGGTTATGTAGGATAGAGTCAAATGCCTTTGTGTAATCTACGAATGCTATGTATATAACTTTATTGTATTCGGTGCTTCTTTCTATGCATTGTGTCAGTGTGAAGATGTGATCCACTGTAGAGTATCCCTTTCTGAACCCGGCTTGTTCCCGAGGCTGTTGTTCATCCAGGGCCTTGGTTATTCGGTAGAGTATAACCGATGAAAAAAGTTTATATAACGTTGGTAGCAGGCTTATTGGCCTGTAGTTATCAATCAAATTTGGGTCACCTTTCTTATAAAGTAGGGTTATTAATGAGTTGTTCCAGTCATCAGGAATCTTATCTCTTACTAAAATTGTGTTAAATAATTTAGTCAGGTATGGCGCCAAGGGCTCTACCATTGCGATGATAGCATCCGTAGTAATTCCATCTTCTCCAGGGGACTTGTCTTTCTTTAATTTCGATATAGCGCGTTCCAACTCTATTGGTAGTAGATGTGGAATAGATGACATGGATTGAGTTGACCGCAAAGATGGAATGGAGTTCTCATCACTGAAATAGAGATTTCCATAGAATTTTGTAGCTTCCTGTAAAATTTCCTGCCTGTTTGTTGTTTTTTGCCCGGTGTGAGCCCTATATTTGCTATATATGCCCTATATCACCGAAATTATTTACAACTATCCTTGAAACGATGTTCAGAACGCTGGATTGGTCATATTATGGAATTAACATAAACGGCGAACAAATTACCCATCTTCGTTTTGCAGACGATATCGTTATTCTGGCTGAAAAACAGGACCACATCCAAAAAATGCTCAGCTCATTGGAAATAGAGAGCCGTAAAATAGGTTTATGCATGAACTTGAGTAAGACTAAAGCTATGTCGAATGGACACCATAAACCTATTATACTTGAAAGCGGCACAGTGGAAAACGTGAGCGAGTATAACTACCTTGGACATTTAATATCCTTCCAGGACGCCATTACGAAAGAGGTGGATAGGAGAGTCGCAATATCATGGAAGAAATATTGGTCGCATAAAGATATCTTCAAAAGCAAACTCCCTATCCACCTTAAGAAGAAACTGATGGATAACACAATACTTCCATCACTACTGTATGGTTGTCAAAGTTGGCCTTTGACCAAGGATATAATTAGAGAGATAACTTCGTTTCAAAGAGCAACTGAAATCTTTCAGTTGCTCTTTGAAACGAAGCTATAATGCTAAGTATAAAATTGAAAGATAGAGTTAGGTGCGACGATATAAGAGCAATAACAAAGGTCACTGACGCAATTGGCATGCTTTGCAAGCTCAAATGGAAATGGGCGGGTCACGTCGCCAGATCACAAAATGGACGTTGGAGTAAGCGGATACTACATTGGTTCCCATGAGACGCCAGAAGGATGAGAGGTAGACCGAGGAGAAGGTGGTGCGACGACATCGTCGAGATGGCGGGGAAGACCTGGAGTCGACTCGCACAAGATCGAGCACAATGGAACCGTATGGAGGAGGCCTACACCCAATTTTGGGTGCCAATGTAAATTTACATATATATAATAATATAATGTACATAGATTAATTTTGGAAATAAAGGCTTTATTATTATTATAACACTCATTTATTAAAAATCTCGTAAAAAAATATATTTTTCACTATAAAGGAATACTATCTACAAAAAATAAATAGTAAAAAACATTATAGTAAAAAATATAAATCAAAACGGGGAACCACCGACCGCGGAGCGAGGCCCAAACGGTCGGGGGCTAGGGCTGCAGGGAGAGGAACCTCCTGACTATACGTGCCGAGTCCAGGAGTACCGCCTTCTGAATCTGACCCTTGATCCAACTATTTAGCGAGAGCTTCTTAAGGTACTGGTCGAAGCTCTTCGCAATCAGTCCATTCACTGAAACGACTATCGGGACGATAATCGTTGAATCCACATCCCACATGGCGGTAATCTCGTGAGCCAAGTCAAGGTACTTGCTTAACTTGTCTTTCTCGGCCTTCACGAGATTAGCATCATGCGGGATAGTGACATCAACAAGTATCGCCCGGCGTTCCGACCGGTCCACCAGCACGATATCAGGCTTATTGGCAACAATAGTCCTATCCGTGGTGATAGACCGGTCCCAGTAGAGCGTGGCACGGCCATTTTCAAGAACCGGCTGAGGCACGTACTTATAGTACGGCACCTCAGGTCCCACAAGGTCGTATCGGAGGGCAAGTTGCTGGTGAATGATCCTGGCTACTTGGTTGTGTCTGTGCAGATACTCAGAGTTAGCAAGATGCGAACAACCCGAAAGCACATGCCTGAGGGATTCTCCGGGACGGTGACATGCTCTACAGATATCAACCGTCCCATCCTTCATGATGTACTTTCGATAGTTGTTCGTCTTGATGACCTCATCCATAATCGCACAGACAAAACCCTCGGTTTCCCCAAAGAGGTCACCGAAACGTAACCAGTTTACTGAAGCGAGCAGATCTACATCGGGCCCTGTGAGGGCCTTGTAAAACCGCCCGTGCAGTTCCTTGCTCTCCCATACGGTCTTGCGTTCCTGAGTGCTCAGGGCTGATAGTTTACGCCAGTTCTCTTTTGCTAAGGAGAGCGGGGTAAAGCTCTTATCAACTGCAACGACATCGTGATGCATCCCGTACTCGGCATGGAGGAAGTACTCCCTGAGATTGCACACCTCGCGGTTGTGGAGAGTCTTGGCATTTAAAAAGCCTCGACCTCCATCCTTCCGCGGGATGTACATTCTCATAACCGACGAACGAGGGTGTCGCATGCGATGGGTCGTTAATAGTTGACGAACTCTACAATCCAGGGCATCTAACTCTGTCTGTGTCCACCTTAATATGCCGAAGGTGTATATGAGCAGAGGCATAACCCAGCCGTTAAACGCGCGAACCTTGTTGCCACCCGACAAAAGACTGTTAAGTACTTTTGTCAAGCGGCAAAAGAAACGCTCCTTCACCGACTGCTTTATGTCCCTATCTACCATGCCTAACGACTCCGACATACCAAGGTATTTGTAGGTTTCGACTTCGGAGAGAGATCTGAGTGACATTGTCTCAGAAAGCTGCAAGTTCGTGGAATTTACAACTTTCCCCCGCTGTACCTGCATGACCGCACACTTATCTACACCAAACTCCATACTGATAGCGTTGCTGAATACCTGTGTGATATTCAACAACGCTACCAGCTCCGGTTTTTTTGGTGCAAAAAGCTTGAGGTCATCCATGTACAGAAGGTGAGAAATGAGCTCACCCTCTCTTCGAAGTCGATAGCCTAGACCTGAATCCTTCAGTAGAGTGCTGAGAGGATTCAGTGCTAGGCAAAACCACAAAGGACTCAGACTATCGCCCTGAAATATACCCCGCTCAATCCTTATTAGGTCTTGCGGAGCAGAGGGATCCAATCGGCTACCTGGATGTTGAAGGACTGTTTTCCACTGCCTCATACACGATCCTAGGAAGAATCTTAGAGTTGCATCCACTTTATACAATTCCAAGACCCTCTCCAGCCATGTATGAGGCACCGAATCGTAGGCCTTCTTATAGTCAATCCAGGCAGCCGAGAGATTCCCCTTGCTCCTCCTGACCTGCTGGCTAATGGCCATGTCAATGAGGAGGAGCTCCTTAGTACCGCGGGACCCAACCCTACATCCATTCTGAGCAGGAGCCAAAATATTATTCGCAACAATATGCGAGTTAATTTTTACGGTCAGAATGGATGTAAGGAGCTTGTAGATGGTAGGCAAGCATGTGATGGGTCTATAGTTCTTAGCTTCCGCGGTACTACCGGACTTATGGAGCAGGAAGGTGACACCTGTAGTTAGGAAACTTGGAAGAGATCCCAGCTCGAGGGCTTCCTGGAATTGCTTGGCGAGCACCGAGTGTGAACACCGAAACCACTTTAGCCAAAAGTTGTGCAATCCATCCGGCCCAGGACTTTTCCAGTTCTGAGCTGAACGGATTGCACAACTTACGTCCAAGGGGCAGATGGTAACAGCCTCCATGGTTTCAATCGGTTCACACTCGGCCCTCACCACACTCATCCAGTCACCCTCCGTGTGTTCGACGGGCGTAGACCAGATGCCTCGCCAGAAGTTATTCGCAACTTCAGCGTCCGGCATACCCCCGTCGTGCACACTTTGGTTCGGTTTCTCCCAACTTCGGTACACCTTCCTTTGGTCACTTTGGAAGTTGCGATTCTGCCAGTATCTATCCACACGCTCTCTATAGCGGCGGATACGGCTTGCCCACGCAGAGACTTTCTGCTTCAGAAAGTCGATGCGCTCAGTGACACAGGCCATGTAGTCCTGGGGCCGTGTTTCAGTCCCTGCATAAGCCTGAGTCACGAAGCGCATCACTCGGGGGCGATGGTTACCCCCTCTGAAGCAAATTAGTTTTGCAATGAGGGTCCTGAACGTACTGATACGTCTCTCGATCCGTACTTGCCAGGGGGGTGTGCTAGCGGCAGGTCGCGGCACTCGGTCAGTGTCCGGGAACTTGACGCGAGCAACGCGGCACGCCGCAATGGCCCCACAGTACAGGATCGAATGGGTATCAGCTAGGTCTTTGCTAGTCAATAAGTATGGGACTAGCAAAGGGTTCAGGGCCCCAATTAACACCAAATTCCGTCTATACGTGGGCAAGCGAGGTAGACGCGGCTTCTCCTCGAGAGGTGCGGACCGATACGACGAAATCGCATCTCCCAGAGCCCTCCTCAGTTGCTCATTCTCCTGGGTACTCACACTGGTAATCTCACAATCGACGTCATCAGCTACGGGGTCCGCCTGTGTAATCGCCGATGCTGACGGTGTTGCAACCGACGGCAAGACAGTCGGGCCTCGTTGCGAGTGGTCAACCACAAGAGCACTCAGCGTTTCGGAGCGTAACCGATCAAGCGCAGTGTCATCCAACAGTTTCAACCGTTGGATGGCACGTACCTGATCCGACAGTCGCTGTGCAGTGACGGACACAGTTGGTTCAAGGTCCTGAAACAAAGGAAGCATCCGGACTCGATACGCGGTCAGGTAGGTTCCTGCCTGTGTGGCCCTATAAAATGCGCGCATGACGTTTTCATTGTGTTGTGTATTCCATCTCATGCGACGCACTATGCCGTCGACTGCGGAGGCCGGGCGCGGGGCAGGCTGCCCCGCAGGCCCCAAGCGAGCCGACAGCGGTGGCCGCCCTCGTCGCGCAGGTGGTCGCGGCGGCGGAGGCGGCTGCGGCTCGCTCTCGTCGCTCGACGCGCTGGTATCCGGGGGGGTGCCGTACTCCTCATCCCCGGACGACGACGCGGAGCTCGACGAGGCGAGCGGCGGTGGTGGTGGGCGTGCGCTAGTTGTTTCCGCTCTTTTAGATCTCGTTTGCATTTAATTATTCCTGTTTTTGAATTGGTGAAAATTTTCCTTTATGGTCCATGATTGACAGAAAGTATATGTCATTGATTTCATCGTGAAATTCACAGAGCACTTTTAGTATGTAAATATATGCCGGAGAAAAGGTAAAAATAGGCGATTTTCGAAAAGTAGATGCAGGTAAATGAATCTGTTGTTAATTTTCTTATATTGCACTGGGATAAATTGAATAAAATAAATGATTTTAGAAAATCTCGGATAAAATCCGTGTGACATGAGCGGTGTCAGTTTTTTTTTTTTTTTTTTTTTTTTTTTTTTTATTATTATAACACTCATTTATTAAAAATCTCGTAAAAAAATATATTCTTTACTATAAAGGAATACTATCTACAAAAAATAAATAGTAAAAAACATTATAGTAAAAAATATAAATCAAAACGGGGAACCACCGACCGCGGAGCGAGGCCCAAACGGTCGGGGGCTAGGGCTGCAGAGAGAGGAACCTCCTGACTATACGTGCCGAGTCCAGGAGTACCGCCTTCTGAATCTGACCCTTGATCCAACTATTTAGCGAGAGCTTCTTAAGGTACTGGTCGAAGCTCTTCGCAATCAGTCCATTCACTGAAACGACTATCGGGACGATAATCGTTGAATCCACATCCCACATGGCGGTAATCTCGTGAGCCAAGTCAAGGTACTTGCTTAACTTGTCTTTCTCGGCCTTCACGAGATTAGCATCATGCGGGATAGTGACATCAACAAGTATCGCCCGGCGTTCCGACCGGTCCACCAGCACGATATCAGGCTTATTGGCAACAATAGTCCTATCCGTGATGATAGACCGGTCCCAGTAGAGCGTGGCACGGCCATTTTCAAGAACCGGCTGAGGCACGTACTTATAGTACGGCACCTCAGGTCCCACAAGGTCGTATCGGAGGGCAAGTTGCTGGTGAATGATCCTGGCTACTTGGTTGTGTCTGTGCAGATACTCAGAGTTAGCAAGATGCGAACAACCCGAAAGCACATGCCTGAGGGATTCTCCGGGACGGTGACATGCTCTACAGATATCAACCGTCCCATCCTTCATGATGTACTTTCGATAGTTGTTCGTCTTGATGACCTCATCCATAATCGCACAGACAAAACCCTCGGTTTTTTTTATTATTATTATTATTACTATAGATAAGTGTAGAAAACAAAACTTATACAAAACATTCATATAGGCTTAATTCAAAAACTCTCGTGAGATTCTCAATAACAAAAGAAAAAACCTTTTCTATACGTATTTCAATATCCCTTCCTATTTCGGCTCCACACATCCCATTTTTCGGCCGTCAGTCGGTCTCGCGTGTGTCCCATCACTCGAGCTTATCAAGTGACCATTGCCGCGTCAGTATGATTAACGACCGGCTGCCCCGAGACAAAGCTCGCCTTAGACAGCGAGCCCCGATATAAAAACATATAAATAATGGGTAGACATTAAAGAACAGTCACAGTAGCTGAGTAACTTGGGGACCACAAACACAACACTTAATGCACTCAATATAATAATGGATCATCACATGAACATCGTCGTTATTCATTCTGCACACTTTAATAAAAGTTTAACGGATAGTGCAAAGGCGAGTTTAACACACGTGAAACACTGTTTGTGTTTGACAAGTTGAGTAATTTGATAGAAATGCGTAACTTTTAGGGTTCCAAAGTCCGACACAGAACCCTAAAGAAACTACGGTTTAACCATGCAAGAAAAAAAAAAATTAATCGTATACCTACCTAACGTTGGCTAGGTTTTCGAAAATAGTACATTATGATACCTCTGAGCTAAGTTGTTCAGGCGGGATTGCAGTCCCAGCCAGTAGGCGAGGGCGCAATGGAGCTGAGAGCTGTAACGACCATAGCTCACGAGTTTCAGTACGTTTCAAGCGTTACTTTACAACAGGACAGCTCCTAAGTCTGCACAAAGCACAAGTCCGGGCTGGTATGGAGTACTGCTGCCATGTTTGGGATGGCTCGGTCAAACACCAGCTTGCTGCCTTGGACTCGATCGAACGCAGAGCTTTCAGGCTTATAGGTGGGCAACATATGGCGGAGACTAAGATCCAGTCTCGAGCACCGCTGTAAGGTTGCGTGCCTTTCGATCTTTTATAGGTTACATTTCGGGGAATGCTCCCAGGAACTTCATGATCTGATCCCACCATCTCCTTTTCATCACAGGACGAGCAGGCGTACGGCTCGGTACCATCCTTATCTCATTAGTATAACCTCTATTCGTACTAAACGTTTCAGTTCTACCTTTATAATGCAAACTGCTAAGGAGTGGAATACACTAACCGTCGTCTGTCTTTCCTGAAAACTATAATCTGGGTCTCTTCAAGGCTATTGTGAATAGGTGCCTTCTAGACCTTTGTGCTCCATCTTTGGCCACATCGTTACTTACCAAAAGGTGAGATCGTGGTCAAATAAAGGCATAGCAAAGTAAAAAAAAAAAACGTTTTTCTACACACTTGCGAGTAAAAAGGTAGATATAATATCCCGCCAAATACCAATCTAAAGGTCTATTTTATCCTTTAGATAGGTGTTTGGTGGTATCCTTTTGATAGGTCCTATAAAAAAGGTTACTATCAAGGAGTTTTATAAAATGAGAAATAATAAATTATGATGAAAAAGGGGTATAAAATGTAGGTCCTATTAATCTAGTCCTTTTCTTAATTTCACTGAGGACTAATAACTTCTGTTAATATGGCAGCCTACGTACGGAACTCCCTCCATGGGAGTCACACTTGACTGGGTTTTAGTCACATCAAACTAGTTTTTCTTTATTGCGAGTGGAAGAAGACAGGAAGCTGTGGAAGTAATTTCGTAGAAGTCTCATCAAATTTGCGTCTAAAGTGATGTTTTTTGTTTCAGGTATGTCAGTGGCGAATTGGAGGTGATTCTGTAAAGTAATCTAGACTGTAGAGAGCTTTTATTAGAGCTCCCAGTGTTGCTTGTCATTCTATCGTGATAATACGGTGCCCAAGGCTGCTCTTTCGCTGAACAATGGGTGCCCCCAGACCTCACACTTTTATAAACTACATATATATGTGGTTGTCAAAAATGTTTTTACAAGGCTGGAACCGGATATGTTAGACTAGGTAAGTCACGTGACCAATCAATTGTATTTTCAAGACTGAAAAAAGGTTTTTTTATTCTATTGGGTTTTTCTTAGCTTCCACAGCTAAGATAGACACAGGAATTTCGGGGTGGTCCTATACAAATAATAAAATCGGTAAAATATTTTTATTCTACCTACACTAACGCTATATTTATGAATTTTTTTATGAATATTAATCGGAATTGTCATGTAATAACCAACTCTCCCTATTTATGGCTTCGGTAAAAAGAGTACTAACGCCAAAATATGATATCAATAACGTCCATTTCACGCAAAGCATCAGAACCATACGGATCGGCTGGACAAAAGCCAACTTAATATATCGCCAACTATAAATCCCCATGTCAAACACAAAAGAACGCTTCAACACCAACACCAAACTAACACAATCGAACCCAAAGGAGCTTACATTCCAAATGAATGACTGGTGTAATCCTACAAACTCGGGATTGTAATTGGAGTTACAATCTTCCGAGATAACTTTCAAAGTTTGGATAAATCCGAGCTTCATAATCCAAACTAAATTATGGGAACCACTCTGACCCCAGTGAAATATTAACGTGGACACCGTCGTACAATGGGGTTTAAGTTATCAGTGACGGAATCTGCGGCCGAAATAGCCCTGTTTCACTCTTATTTAGCCATCAATATGAAATGAGCTTTATTGCGCCCAGTTTAGATTCAATACCCTAACGTTCTTACGTGAACAATTTGAACTCGGAAAAAACTAAGGGAAATAATGTCTGGTTTAGTCTGAAATAAAAATGATGACACGTGTTGTATTTCAGTTTTAATATCAGTTGCGTTCGTATTTATGTAACACCTCTGAACTTACTTTGTAAACTAATATTATATCTTCTGCGGCCAAACTGAGGAAATGAACTCCCAAGTTAAATATTCTCGTGAGTTCCGATGGGCTGCGGTTGAGAGTTTCAATACGAGAGAGTCGTGTAATGAAAAATATTTAATCAGATTTTGTGAGAAAATACAATCTAAGGTAACATAAGCAATGAAAATTGTTTTAAAACAAAGTTGTTTCAGAAAACATGTGGGAAACACAGAAACTCGATTGATCAGGTTAGCTCGTTCTCTATGAGGGTTCATCGGTTAGTCCAGTGTGATTCAGTCACCGATACGTCCCGGGATCAAATCGTTTCTAGCCACGGAACACGATGTAATATAATAATCGTTTACTATCTTAAAGACATTTTTTAAGGTAAGTACATTTCTTGTCAACCAGATATACTCGTAGTCAGTAAAAAAATATTGGTATAACAGTACCATAAGTTAGGCTATTTTTGCCACACTAAAGAAAGCCTTTATACAATGCAGCGTGACCTAGCAACGTGACCTAGCAACGTGACCTAGCAACGGATCTCGACAAATCATAGCAGCGACTTGTTGCGGGGTTAGCGTCCTACACGGCAGGTAGGTAGGTAGTAGGTTCTAGTCTGCCTTATATAGCTACATATCCTAATGTTTGGGTACAAGTATTTTCTTAAGAATATTAATCATCTAGGAACTTAATATAGCACTTAAGTCTTTAGAGAAGAAGGTAGGCAGATAGCAGATTAGGGAAGCAGAAAGGTAGGCCAGACGGATATGGGCATGGGTTTGTATAATGTAGTATATTGTTGTCAGAAATCTCTCTCTAGGCTATGCAATCACTACGAGAGACGTAACAAGTGATGGAATGGATCCAGCTTCACGGCACGCCCTCGGTAGTTTACCTATCGTCAGTGCAAGAACTAGTTGCTCACTTGGTAGTTTATCGTCAGTGCAAGAACTAGATGCTCACTTGGTAGTTTATCGTCAGTGCAAGAACTAGGTGCTCACTTGGTAGTTTATCGTCAGTGCAAGAAATAGGTGCTCACTTGGTAGTTTATCGTCAGTGCAAGAACTAGGTGCTCACTTGGTAGTTTATCGTCAGTGCAAGAACTAGGTGCTCACTTGGTAGTTTATCGTCAGTGCAAGAACTAAGTGCTCACTTGGTAGTTTATCGTCAGTGCAAGAACTAAGTGCTCACTTGGTAGTTTATCGTCAGTGCAAGAACTAGGTTCTCACTTGGTAGTTTAACGTCAGTGCAAGAACTAGATGCTCACTTGGTAGTTTATCGTCAGTGCAAGAACTAGGTGCTCACGTGGCTTGCGAGGGTGATAGCGGCCTCATCAGCGGCGATCACAAAAGGACTGGAAAATTTGGTTCGTTGTTGCGACGACAAAACAAATAGCGTTCATAACTTCTAGAAACTGTTAAGCAAAATATCAATAATAGCCATAATTTAATTAACCAATACATTCAACTTATAATTTCGAAGTTTGATATATGTTAAATATAAATAAGAGCAATTATTGAATTTTATATAGTATTTTATATCTGTCTATCTATTATTGGAATCAAATTAGGAAAAATACAATAAAATATCGTGTTAATTTCTGACGAAATACATTTTAAAATGTTCTGATTTAGGCTGCGTTTCCATTGACGCGGAGCTGGGCGGAGCGGAGCTTAGCGGTGCATGAATTGACCAATCACTATGCTCGAAATCTCTGCTGGCTGCTCGCTCGCCATAGTGATTGGTCAATTCATGCACCGCTAAGCTCCGCTCCGCCCAGCTCCGCGTCAATGGAAACGCAGCCTTAGCGTCGAGGTAAAACTGACGTAAAATGAATCTCATACATTTAATCGACATCTAAGCAGTGTACGAGTATCATAAAGTTATCGAATTATTTGTTCAGTTAATTACTTCTTGCACTCCGTTTTCATATCTATTATTATTTTATTAAGTATTTCTGTAACCAACTTGTTTTTTTAGTCTATTCCCGATGTTCACGTTAGATTTTGCGTCAAATTCAGGTAATCGAGCGTGGGTGAGACCAAATGACGCAGCGTATTTTAGACTATGAAAAAGCAATAAAGACGATTTAGAAAAAAAGTGTAGTTATCTAATTCTCCCTCTACGGCAGCGGTATCATGAATGTATGTATTTTCTTTATTCCACTGTATCTGCTGAACGCCTTAACCGATTTAGATGATTTAGGTATCATTGTAATCTGTACGTTATCTGGATATACACTGCATTTTGAGAAATTTATCAAAATAGCTAAGTGACCATGATGTCCAAATTAAAAAGACCGAACTTTATAAACTATCTGAAGCTGAAGGCCAATTCTCGTATTAAAAAATAGTCAAATTAAAGTTCGGATCATATTACGATCTAGTGTTGATATCACAAACGTCAAAAATGGTATTCTGCTCACCTGACAATACAACGCGGAATGTGATTATATCGAAATGTGACTGTAACTTGAATGTTTCAAAGTTCTGAGAATTCTCTCTTTCACTCTTTACAATTATTATATAGCACTATCCTACTCTAATATATGGTCGCAAGATCGAAAGTAGATAATACTGTTGTTATGAGGGAGCAGAATACCAATATTTCAGTCAATTCACAATACAGTCTCGATTCGGTCAACTTGCAGTATGCCTTTAAAATAAATAAGAGAATTGGGCTTCTGATCGTGTGGGGAGTAGGTTCTGAAACTATATGACACTTAGGTATTAACAGAACGTAGTTCTCAAGATAAAACTTATGGCAGTGGTGTTTTTTATTATTTTTTATGAATATATTTGTTTTTCCATATACGAGTTCAGAAACCTACGTAACCTATTAGATACGTAAAGTGAGAGAAAAAATAATAGCCAACCCTACCGACAGCTTGAAGCACAGAAGTGACCTAGCTTATTTTTGTATTTCTTACCTTCTTAGATACCTCATCTTCGTAGTGTCGAGGGCAGTAAAGTTTTATTAGTATTAATAAAGTTTAAGTTCGCTCCTAAGGAATTCCGGCTATAATTCGTTATTCATATTCCAGAACACGCAGTTGGAATGTTAAAACGTGACGTGGCATAGAATACTGAGGAGTTACTATTAAAGTGGCACAGATTCGTAAAGAGTTCCGATAGAAAGTGGGGCATTTTAATATTAAACAGTATACAACGTACGTATAGAAAATGTTTGCCATTCGGATCTTTACCTCGTCTTTGTTAATTAATTATCAAACACACAGTACAACATAAACAAATCAATGATAATGATACAAAGATTTGGTTTTGATTGGATGAGGGCGAGATTTATTATCCTATTTGTTTCGGCTGTGTATTTTGTAGCGACACAAAACTGAATCAATTTCGAAACAAAATAATGCGTTGGCTGTCTCATTATCAACTCACCTCCGTTAGAATAGAGCATCGAGACTTTAATGGACCTATCAATCAGGGCTGCCTCTACTTAAATTGCCTAGCGTTGGAAGGGTCTAGTTTTTTAGATTTATAAATTCTATTTAAGCTACGAGTAGGCTAAGTGACTGGTAGCACTAAGACAGATGGATGTCTGGACAGGATTACTTATTGATTTAAGAGGGACTTCTTTGCAAATAACTTCATGTGCTTTTTGGCTGACATTCAATAAAGTCTATAAGTACTTGCTTTTCCGTGTTTGTTGTTTTATTAGCGTGTCTTTATTGTGTAAATAGGCATTGTTTGTAACCTATTTCACTAGATACTGATGAGGTTGACAGGTCTTTCCATATTCCTGTGTATTTTTACTCTGTGGTTCTTGTGGTCTACCTGTGAATCTAAATACCTACATGCTTTTAGTGCCACCTGCGGTCTACCTGTAACTCCATATTCTCCACAATTTTTGTGTATCTTTGAAGTGCAAAATAAAAACAAAAATCAAAATAGTACTTTGAACAACATGTGCCTTAGCAATGGAAGTATCTGAACAACATGTGCCTTAGCAATGGAAGTATCTGAACAACATGTGCCTTAGCAATGGAAGTATCTGAACAACATGTGCCTTAGCAATGGAAGTATCTGAACAACATGTGCCTTAGCAATGGAAGTATCTGCTCGTAGGAAGAGTAGCTCGAAGCGCTAATAATATAAAATAGTACTTTGAACAACATGTGCCTTAGCAATGGAAGTATCTGCTCGTAGGAAGAGTAGCTCGAAGCGCTAATAATATAAAATTTAATATGTTCGTCTGCGATGTTCCGCTCCGATATTGCTCATGAATTTTGCATTATATTCCTATGTACTTCTACTATATATAGAATATTAATCTGAATTGAATAAAGTAGCTGGTTTTGTAAATTGTTGTGAAACAAATTAATTGAACGAGCGAAGCTAGTTTGTATGTATGCGAGGATAACTACAGAGCCGTTAATCAGGTCTTCATGAAATTTTGTAGGGGGTATTGGTGCAATTTGTAGGTAAAGCTATATCGGTCGGTGGGTTGTTGAGATATTGGCGCCCAAGCGAGGGTAAAAATAAAAAAATGAGACAGGCAGGCAGATTAAGTGGAATGTCACATGAAAGATCTTTATTAGCCCATTACAAAACTGCTTTTAATATTTTTTTTAACCTATTTCGTTTTTAAGATACCATGGAAATAAAAAAAATAAAAAAAACCTACTATGTAACCTAGTATGTAACCTACTTCCAGCAATCCCACACTGCTGAAATTTACGGCACCTTCCCTAAACAACAATACATTCTAACAGCAGTCAGCGATCATAAGCTTCAGGGCGAAGTCGTCGTTTCGTATGAGGTAGTGCTGGCCTCTGGTGTCAGAGTTTGTCAAGCCGCCCGAGGGCCTCTGACATGGCTTATCGACTGCTATTAATCAATAACAGCCGGGACCGACAGCTTAACGAAGTGACATATGACCACGGCTATCCTCTGAACATCACTATCATGAGAATAATTTCATATTTCATACTCTTTAAAGCGTGATTTTTGAGTAGTCGGGTTTTAGTTTCTGAACATATTTGTCATAATGTTTGTGTTTCCCGTAGCACCTACAACTCACCAAGAACTTCTAAAAGCTATTACGGTGCATGTCACCCGCAAGCCAGAACTCGCGCCCACAGACAACAGCTAAACATATTTCCAGCAAGTCAATAACACGGGATTTATTTAACTCTTGCACGAAACTTACAAGTTCTCACATTCCGGTGACGATAACTACTATAGAAATATAAAAGTTTCTAAAACAACTGGTTCACTATATCACGTTACCACAGTAAGTAGATAGATAGATAGATAGAAAAACACTTTATTGTACATACAACACAGAAAATAACCTATTTAAAAATGTATATACAAACTCATTACGTTAATACAATGGGCCATCTTATAAGTGATAATTATGTACTATACGTCCTACACTGCTACTACTATTTTGTACTATGTGGCTTTCATTTGGTAACTACCTTATACACACTTTTACGGGCCAATATCCTGAAAAGATGAAACCATCTGAAGTATCCACTTTAGTTATCATGTTTATTAAATAAAATAAGCACATCTACATATTATATTGTGTTGGTTTCACTTGATGTAGGGTAGACTGGGTACGGTTGAAACAATTTAACTTTGATTGCATGTCGTAGAGTTGCTATTGTATTTAGAGACAGTATTTTAATGTTACTTCAAGGAATATATATCTAGCTCTGAAACAAAGTGTATTCGGTGGCTCTAGCATTATCAATGAAGCTACAATAATCATAAAAAGAAGAAAAAAAAAGTGGTTTAATCGACCCCATAGTGAGGTCAAATGAAACACCATGAGGTGATGATTGAAACACGTTTATAAATTTAGAATTATAATAGTTATTTTATTAGTAGGAATCTTATTGGTTAGAAACACAATATTTTATGAGATTGTTAAAACTTGATACACGTAATATACATATTTTAGGAATTATAAACGTAAGTCTATTTTGCCTAAACAACCTTCAATATTTTCTTCACCGTGTAACTTTGAGTGTTCTAATATAAACTCATCATTAACATTTGGCATAATAAACATAGTTTTTGTAATTTGAGTTAAAACAAAACAAAACAGAAAAAGATACACACAGATATTCATTCTCATACAAACGTAACTCTTTCGATCATAACATGACCCATGGTACAACTGCTGTGTTCAACTGCTGATATTTCAACTTGAATACTTACATACAGTCGACCACAGCTGCACTTAGTACTACTAATTGTTCCACAACTATTCAATTGTTCAACTGAGTGAACCACGATCAACCATGGGTAGTCCTCACTTAGGCACCTACTGGGGATGGTTGAAACACCGGGGCGGTTGAAACGTTTCATACGTCCCCAGAAAATTGTTTCAATTGTCCCCATACAACATCACCTACTTCTAACTCAAAGATATATATATTTTAAATCAGCCCCAGCACCAATCAAACATTATAGAAATACTCTTAGATAACTAATTAATACAGTAAAACCATAATTTCTACTGAAACATAACGACAAAAAATGTTATAGAAGAAATAAAAAGCTCAAGAAACTTACTTTGTGGGCGCGATATTGCAAAAGTCTCTCTGTGCACGTCCTTGTCGCTCGCAGGGCCGAGTACTACTGGCGGTTAATTCGAACATGTTCGGCGGACTTGCGAGTGCTACGTCACGTGTCTAGGTATTATGGTTTTTGAAATAAACGCAATGTTTCAATCATGGCCTGTTTTAATCGTACCCTGTCTACACTACTATCTCAAAAATAGAAATTAAAAGATAAATCGCGAGTCAACCCCGGTGATAGCTTCCATTGGTCAATGCGTGGCTAATTTAACTAGTTCCAATTTGGTGCCAAGTGTGCCATGCATGGAGATATAACCAGATATTCTGGTGACGCTGTAAGTTTGGCGTGTTTGTGCTCGTCAAAGATTTGTATTTTGGCGGCATTTCCACACTCCTAAGATAATTGGAAGAAAGGCGACAGTGTCGTCGTGCCAATCACAGACGACTCCTGTCTCACAAGTGGCGCCGCCACACATAGCATTGGAAACTATTCTACAGGTCGGATCGACACGGTATCGTAAATAGCGCGCAATAAAATCTCAGAATAAACGAATAATTTACAATTCGGTTGGTGCAGGTTCGAAGCCACGCTTCGCGGACCTTTGAACACATTGTGTGTGGTGTAATTGTGACAGTGCAAGTTTTGGAACGATTTCTCGAGCCAAAGATACGTGGTATCCCCAAAAATATATGATCTGAAGGCTGCAAACCATTTAACAAGTTTCACGTATTCTCACGAACAGGCGTGTGGTTGTACAATAATCGTAAAGCATCGGCGGCTAGGCTAGGATCGTACCTCGGCGGGGGCTGCAGTAACACTGCATACGGCTAGGCTAGGATCGTACCTCGGTGGGGGCTGCAGTAACACTGCATACAGCTAGGCTAGGATCGTACCTCGGCGGGGGCTGCAGTAACACTGCATACGGCTAGGCTAGGATCGTACCTCGGCGGGGGCTGCAGTAACACTGCATACGGCTAGGCTAGGATCGTACCTCGGCGGGGGCTGCAGTAACACTACATACGGCTAGGCTAGGATCGTACCTCAGCGGGGGCTGCAGTAACACTGCATACGGCTAGGCTAGGATCGTACCTCGGCGGGGCCTGCAGTAACACTGCATACGGCTAGGCTAGGATCGTACCTCGGCGGGGGCTGCAGTAACACTGCATACGGCTAGGCTAGGATCGTACCTCGGCGGGGGCTGCAGTAACACTGCATACGGCTAGGCTAGGATCGTACCTCGGCGGGGGCTGCAGTAACACTGCATACGGCTAGGCTAGGATCGTACCTCGGCGGGGGCTGCAGTAATACTGCATACGGCTAGGCTAGGATCGTACCTCGGCGGGGGCTGCAGTAACACTGCATACGGCTAGGCTAGGATCGTACCTCGGCGGGGGCTGCAGTAACACTGCATACGGCTAGGCTAGGATCGTACCTCAGCGGGGGCTGCAGTAACACTGCATACGGCTATGCTAGGATCGTACCTCGGCGGGGGCTGCAGTAACACTGCATACGGCTAGGCTAGGATCGTACCTCGGCGGGGGCTGCAGTAACACTGCATACGGCTAGGCTAGGATCGTACCTCGGCGGGGGCTGCAGTAACACTGCATACGGCTAGGCTAGGATCGTACCTCGGCGGGGGCTGCAGTAACACTGCATACGGCTAGGCTAGGATCGTACCTCGGCGGGGGCTGCAGTAACACTGCATACGGCTAGGCTAGGATCGTACCTCGGCGGGGGCTGCAGTAACACTGCATACGGCTAGGCTAGGATCGTACCTCGGCGGGGGCTGTAGTAACACTGCATACGGCTAGGCTAGGATCGTACCTCGGCGGGGGCTGCAGTAACACTGCATACGGCTAGGCTAGGATCGTACCTCGGCGGGGGCTGCAGTAACACTGCATACGTTCATCAGTTTAGAAATAAGTAAAGTACCTACATGTCCGCGCTTCATTATGAACTAAAGTGGCCATCTCTTATTAAAATCACTTACATTTATTTAGAGTCGGCAACAAGCGTGATTGTTCTAACAAACTTTATAACAATATTAAAGCGAAGGCATTAAATCATGATAAAAACAATTAAAAAGATAAGAAGTTCGCTCACAGTAATTAAGTTGTAATTTTTGTTTGTTCGTTACAAAAAGGTTCTTTACCAAGTTACGAGATTTTAACTTGCGGCGAAATAATTGGATTAGAGTCGATTCTTTTAGGTGAAATTTGTTTTATAGGCGGTGACCGTGTCCAAGGTAGAGTTTGTTTAGTCGAAATAAGCTTTGGCTTTAGCTCTGGTTTTCTGCAGCGACTGTCTTAAAAAACCATAGATGCTATTATTATTTATTTGACGTTAGGTTACACATCGCGGCTTCAGCTACATTATGGCATCACAATATGACACAAGCCAGAACTAAAAATCTGATCAATTTTGAAAAGTCTGCTCGTTTTACCAAGAATGTTATTAAACTGCAACTATATAATCTATGTAGATTCTCACTTTCATAAAAATTATAAATCTGTGCATTCTGGTTTATTCATGATTTTTTAAATTGTATTATGTAATTTTTTTATTTCTTCTTTAATTTTAATATTCTGTCTTCCAAGAATAAACCAAAATTCGTAGTTTCTTCGATCTAGGTATTCTCAAGCATTTCTTTGAATTCATTTTTATAAATTGGGAATATTTAGTATACACTAGTGTCCACCCGTGGCTTCACTCGCGTTTTACCGGGATAAAAAGTAGCCGCTAGCTCAATCCACATCATAATTTATGCCTGTACCAAATTTCACCGAAATCGGTTTAGCCGTTTCGGCGTGGTTGAGTACAAACCTCCAAACATTTAAGCATCAAACCATCGTAACTTTGTCATTTGTTGGGTTTTCTTCTTGATATAAAGTTGTCCCAGATACTGAAGTTCTTTCACGGAACTCGTTGACGTCTTCTATCAACTGAAACATCAAAATTGAAGGTAGTTTTCCGGTCGCTTCGTAGTACGGCAGCAGGCGAGGGGGGGGGGGGGGGGGAGTTTGATGAAACGGTGATAAATAGGAAGACTTGTTGTCGGCGACAATTTACAAGATAAGAAATTTGATTGTTGCCAAGAAAATAAAATAAATATTGTAGGTTTAAGGCGCGTGCGTTTCAAGTTTCAACTTGTTGGCAATCTTCGTAGTAATTTTATCCATAACTTCACTTTCACGCCTGTGTGCTGTTGATGACTAAAGTTTTGATCGATATCCCCCATTATCCAAAGCACGTGTCGAGTAGAATATGAATAACCTAATAATTTTTCAAAATTATAGAATCCTGTATCCTTGTAGATGAGATCACATTATTGCATCAATTTTACAAAATGGTCTTTTATTGTGGACAAACACTGAAGACGCCGATACAAAAAAATATAAAATAACCTGAGTCAATGCCGGTAATGCATTCACTCTCCATATAAGGTGTGTCAGAGCGATATGTGCTGCAGAATTCTTAGATCAAAATGATCCTTGTGATTTCAATGTGAATAAAATACTTTTGACTTTGACTTTGACTTTGATCAGTAAGCAAAGCCAAGTTCTTCGGATTAAAATTATATACCGAACATACAATTTTGGATGTGTTGACGCTATCCCCAAAGATGATGTGTTTTTTTAACTGAAATCTTCAGTGTCACTGCTAAAATTATTTTCAGAATCATGGTCGAATGCATAGTTTGTAGTTTCTTACTCCCTGTATATGAACTACATTTTTAAAATCATTTTCAGCTAAATTTTTTTTTTTTTTTTTTACTTTGATAGACCTTTGTTTGACCGCGATCTCACCTGTTGGTAAGTGACGATGTGGCCGAAGATGAAGCACAAAGGTCTAGAAAGCACCTATTCACTCTAGACTAGAGAATACCTACCTGAAGAGTACCTAATTGAAGAGTTAGGTAGGTTAGGTACTAGTCATACTAGTCATAGTCATAGTCATAACACTACTAACTACACAGAATGCAATTTAGCTATGCACATTCCGTCAAAATACCCTGTAATGTTTACTTTATGAGTTTTCTAGGGATTGACAGTAACTAGGAGCTGCCTGTACCCAGCTATGATAACAGTCAGCCTGTGATGATAATGATGATGTGGTCGAAACATGAAGATACTGCCTACAGCAGTTGCAAGAGGTCACGTAACTCGCCAAAGGTGTTTATGAGCACCTATAATATGATAAAAGTCAAACGAAATGGCTCCTCAAATAATTGGCACATTATAATATTTCACCAATAAATACCCGGCAATAAATCTAGGGTTGCCATAAAGGGCAGTTTACGTGGATTGGATGGAGTGCCAAATTCATCGGTATAGGGTTGCCAGGCGCCAAGCTATAGCCGGACTTGTTGAGTTTTATAAACCTAGCGGGTTGCGTTGATGACACAGCTCTCATTGCCACTCACGTAAACCCAGTTGTTGCATCGGCCATGCTACAAAAAAGCCTAAATGAAGTCTCTATCTGGCTAAGGGACTGGCATATTAGAGCAAACGAAACCAAATCTGTGCATGTGACATTTGCTCTTAGACACGGTTCATGCCCCGTAGTCAAGCTGAATGAAATCCAGATACCACAATGCGATGATGTGCGTTACCTGGGTATATATTTGGATAGACGCCTCACTTGGAAGAAGCACATTTTCACAAAAAGAAAGGCTCTTAGTCTACAACTCAGGAAGTTGTACTGGCTAATGGCTCGGAAATCCAAATTATCCTTGGACAACAAACTCCTCCTCTACAAATGCATTTTAAAACCAGTATGGTTCTATGGAGCTGAGCTGTGGGGTACAGCGGCAAACTCTAACCTGGAAATTCTGCAACGCCTTCAATCTAAAATGCTACGCATGATAACGAATGCACCATGGTACATTACAAACTGTCAACTACACCGCGACCTAGAGGTGCCAACAGTCAAACAAGATATTTGCAACAAGCTCAACTCCTATGCCAAACGTATGGAGCAACACCCTAACTAGCTTGCAAATAGTCTCTTGAAAAAGTCCACAACTTTCAGAAGGATAAAGAGGAGAGCCCCTTAAGACCTCATCTAGTATCTAAAAGAATATGTACTGAATTAGAGTCGAGGATATGCCACTGGGCGTATACTATTCATGTCAAGCACGAAAGAAGCACAAAACTCTTGCTCAATGCCCAGAAAGGCAGATTACAAGAAATAAAGGAGACTTAAAAAAAAAAAAGAAGTTGCGTATGCGTTGCGTTGTTGTCTTAGTTTAGGTATAAATCAAATTAAAGCCACGGGCACAATTTGAACCAAGATGGCAACGACCGGCATGGCAGGTAACGGCAGGCAAGCAGTTGCGTGCGCTTACGCAATGGCATTGGCAGCGTGAGGCCTCGCGTGGAACCTCAAGCTAGCCTTTGTGGAGGCCACTGCCACCGGCCAGGCCCCTTAAGCGATACTTTGTATTTTAGAAATTAAGATAAAGTTAAAATGGTAAGTAAATGTTAGCACTGAAATTGCTTGTCGTTGCTCTGCTGGCTGCTGCCATTGTGGTTTGAATCGAGCCTAGTTGGTCTCGTTTCTCCTATGCAAATAAGACGTCGGCTAACATAAAGAGAGGAGGTCCGGTGTATAATATAACCATAGACTCTACCAGCGAGCTCAGCAAGGCACGCAGATACGATGTACCACCAATCAGAAGACTGCGCAAATATAGATAACTAACTTTGGCGCTCTATTTCAAGATTTCATAATTTTGCCAATACAACGTTCTATGAAATACCGGCATGATCGGCTTTTTCTGAAATGTATTTTTCATGATGGCAGCCCTGTTTACATACACTGGTGAGAGTGTATACGCAGTCGTTTTACTTTTTATTGCGACTCGAGACGTTCTCGGATGTTACTTAAGGATGTTATACTGCGGATCGAAGAATTCAACGAGGTCTACTTTTCCTTTGATTTATGAGATATCGATTTGGAATTTGAACTTATAAAGGAGATGTAGAAAGTCTTGTTTCCTCATAATGTATAATACAGTATAATGGAATTCATATTTTTCTTTCAGTTATGTCAGTCAGTCAGTTCAGTTAGTCTGTCGAATTACCTAATAGGCCTTTATTACGCTTATGTGTTCACATTTATTACGTAAATGGGTTTTTATTGTATTTGTAGTGTGGATGGATGCTGTGTAGTGGAGGGGGACAGGAGAGGGGGAAGGGACTTTTTTTATCCTGACAAGACACGTGTGAGGCCGCGGGTAAAACACCGCGTGCAGTGCTGGCCACATCTTACTCTGCGTTTGACTATTGCTTTGGTATGCAAACTGTGAGGCGGTCATCCGGAGGACTAGCTACTCCTGTAACTGCTGTAAGCATGGCTGTCGATGAGAAGCAAATTGTATGCTTTGACAGCATCAAACGCAGCATTTGATGGTCGTCGCCTTCGACCAAAATTATTTTGATCAACGGTCTTCGCAACTGTTTAACAATATTTTCTCATTTTCTCATCGGCAGCTACTGCGTGTTCTGTAACAAGTAATTAATTTTGTAAAAATTAAAAAAACCCTCGACGCAATGAAACGGCTGAACCGATTTTGATCAGTCGTAGCTAAGAACAATCACGACTAATTCAAATTTCAAACAAAAAAAGCCGGGAGCTACGATGCCACAGACAGACACACACACACACACAAACATGTCAAACTTATAACACCCTGCCGATTTTGCGTCGGGGGTTAAAAACTGCCATGGCCGACGCACTAAAAGTCCGCGAATACGGAAAATAAAAAATTAGTTTTGGATAGGATTTTCATGAACATGTTTGTTCCCATGGGCGTGAGCAATTCTGGTATAGTGCGCGTCATGTAAAAAGAACGCTGGCGGTCAAGCTTCTACAGGCGTTCCAGCGTTCTTTTTACATGACGCGTACTATACGCAGAAATAGGCAGTGGTGCTATTTGGGTAATACTGGATACTGGTTTCGCTACGCTGTGTTTCAAGATCACCTACTCAAAACAATACGTCTCACGGTACAAACAATAAAAGATCCAACTGTGGAATTAGCATTGTCTTTACAGCTTACACAGCGTGCAGAGTGCTTCGATCCCTAGCCTTCGATAACATAGTGTTGTTCTGACAGCCAGTTGAACTTATCAAGTCTCTTCGAAAACAATTGAGTAAAATTTTCGTCTATTCTCATTTATTAGTTCATCTCAGATGGATCCTGATGACTCTTTTCCCTAGTTTGGTTGACCCTGAAAACTGACTCGAAAGATACATAATTAGTTAAAGTTAGCGCCACTAAGAAGACAAAGTGATCGTTACGTTACCCCACTATTAGAGTAGATGTGTAAGAGCGCCGGTAAAGCCCCTCGGTCACGTATCGCCTCAAGCGCGGAACTTCCCCAATATCGCTCACATCTCGTGTTATATCAGGCTGAAATACAGCCAATTAAGTGCGTGATATGGTTTGGTTTTATGTTCCAAATAGTCAATTAGTTATTAATGTTGTAAGTAAATTCACCTTTTTTCCAAATTAATTATAAAGATGCTCAATAAATACTTGGTCTTTAAGAAACAAATTACTCACCTTAGATTACGATCATAAAATAAAGGTCTTCATACCGTCCTCATAACAAAAAATCTTTCCCAATCAGATTAATTCAGGTAAATGTTAATCTTATCAGTACAATTTACAAACCTTTTAAAATACTTAAAAGGCCAGATATCAAAGCACGCATACTTAAAGGCCCAATAAAAGTGGAATGGTCCGTAAACCAACTTAAGCGTCACGTCTCTATCTACTATGTAAGCAAAAAAGTCGTCAACTTGGAGCCTTTGTAACTATGTTATCTTTATGTCCAAGATAATTTAAGTGACAGCCCTAAAACCTATGGGTTCTGTAGGAAACGCGATTCAGGTATATCTTGTAAAAAAAGTTTTGCTTGCAAATAATTTGACGACCTCTACATGCAGTAGTGAGACAGTCAGTTTGAAAATTAGTAATATTAACCATTTAAGACTAATGTTTTTTGTAAAAAAAACTGCTTTCTCTAGTCATGTGGCCACCCACCGCCATTTTAGTTTTATAATGTTTTGTTTGATATCTTTCAACGTTTTTATTTATTATTTTGTTGGCCCTTCTCCTTTCCAGTAGTGTAAGGCCCAACATGATTAGTTCCGTAACTTTTTGTAAGATCTATGTTCATGAACATGTTTCTGGGCGGATCTCATGTTTGGCAGCCTTGTTTATGTTAGGCATGGAAAGATGTAGTATATTAAAGATATTTGATTTTTGGCTACAATAGGGAAGTTCGTGCTCTTCATTATTTGTTATAAGGACCAGTATCTGTTCCATGCGCTACTTTATTCCTAAGTTTGGTCTGCAAGTAGATGAGTTATCCCAAGTAATGGTATTTCTTTACATATTTTATATTGTCTCTCTCTACTTCTATGTATTTTTTTTATCTTGGTACTTTTACCTTCAGCTTATTCATACCTAGGCCTGATGCTTCGCCTCTCCCTGCTAGTTGCTGTTTCATATGAAATGCTGTTCCATTAGCTGTTATTATGACAAGGTCTTACTGTTATAAGACTTAGTCACTCAATTTCTTGCAATTTATACTTAACTTATTTATTAGTGCCACGAACATCAATACACCGTTACAAGCAGATACACATGTGATTAATATGTTATGCATACCAAATGTTGCCACAATTAGAGATAAATAATAAATAATGCTGGACAAGTTCACACAACATTATCTAGCCCCATGCAAAGCCAGAGCTTGTGTTATGGGTACTAGTTAACTGATATACTTAATATAATACATAACATAGATAGACATTTTTTTATTATACATAGAAAACACCCAGAACACCCTGAACAAATATCTGCAGATCACACAAATATTTGTTCCGAGACGGGAATCGAACCTGCAACCTCCTGCGTTGCAGGCGAACCATCGCCAGCCGCGCCACAGAAGTCGTAAAACTACAAGACAAGATAATACAAACGTAAAGGTGCATTTAAAGGACGCAGAGTAGCACGATCCTACGCGAGCCGAGCCGTCCGTGGAGCTGTCCGCTTTCTAACAAAACAAAATGGGTCTTCATACGTCGCGCGCTCTGTACAATCTGTTTAGACGGCGCGTATTAACACAAGCCAAGCCGAAGATGGCGCGCGCGCCTTTGATCCGTGTCGAAAAAACCCGACAAGTGATGGATCGTGCGAAATTTGCCGAGCCGCGCCGAGCGTAGTTGTTTAAACAGCGCGTGGCGCGCTTAATCACGAGCGGAGCCAGGCTCGGCTCGCGTGTTTGCGCGGACTGCATGCTTTTAAATACGCTGAGGGAGAGCATATCAAAATTAAAACATTAACACAAATTAATTTATAATCAAAACAATGTCTTAATAATTAAAATAAAATGTAACTAAAAACACGTTTGAAAAACCTAAAAATAAAAAGTCCCTTAGAAATTATACCTACCTAAAACTAAAATTAAATTAAACTTAACAAAACATAAGAGATTTTGATTAAAAGTTAAATTTTTCGATAAGCCTCGCTAAGAAATTTTAATACTTAAAATATCAACAATGCACCTTTTCAGTCTATTCGATCAATAAAAAAAAACCTGGTATTTCAAATAAGGTGTGATTATCACGGCAGTAACCTGAGATCACATAAAGCCTTATCTTACCTTATCTTAGGAGCCTCTACTAAATGGACTTTGATCTTCGAGAAGTAATAGAGCGGCCAAGTTTTATTACGAAATAATAAGTAGTTACGTGTATTAATATGGCTTTTATAGCTTGGAAACTTGTTTTATCTTCTGTTCATGGTAGCGATATATTGTTTATTTATTGTGGTGTATGTGATCTCATAGATCATGTTGCTAAGAAAACAAGTACCTACAAATCGGCTATTGCTGTTATATATACTAAGTTGTTTGAGTAATAATTAAACTTTTCCATAAAATTATATTATTAATACTTTTTGAAAAAATCCCATTTCAAATTTGTTCGCTCACTTGTAATGAAATGAAAAATGAAATGAAATATATTTATTTGACAATCACACAAAAATGAAATGAAATATATTTATTTGACAATCACACAAAAATGAAATGAAATATATTTATTTGACAATCACACAAAAATGAAATGAAATATATTTATTTGACAATCACACAAAAATGAAATGAAATATATTTATTTGACAATCACACAAAAATGAAATGAAATATATTTATTTGACAATCACACAAAAATGAAATGAAATATATTTATTTGACAATCACACAAAAATGAAATGAAATATATTTATTTGACAATCACACAAAAAACACAGAACAGACAGAATATAAAACGATAGCGTAGATACAACAAAAATATATGAAAACATAACAAAAGAAAACAAAACATTTATAATATCTACAGACTTAATTTAAAATTATAAACAATAAATAAATAGTCCGCTCTATGCGATAATGTGAGAAGCCAAAAAGGCCTGGTCTCAGCATAATGCTGCTCCATATGCAAAACATATGAAGCAGCGCTGGTTTTCAGACGGGGCCAAGAAAGAGTGACTTCGGGTAATCTCACTCATACTTGTAAATGTCAAAGTTACGATGTTTGTATGTTTGGGCGATTGTATGTTTGTTACATAATCACGCTGAAGTAGCTGAACCAGTTTCAATGAAATTTCGTGCACAGATAGATTATGACCTGGATTAAGCTATAGGCTACTTTTTATCCTGGTGAAGTGCAAGCGAAGCCTTGGGTATATACTGATCACAACAATCTCATGAAAAACAGGCATTAGTAATCAGTTATTAAATATAAATAGGTATTGATAAAATACTGCTTTTATGTTGTGCTCAATGTTTACACGCATTCTTTGCAAACCTCAAGCGTGATACTTACTAAGTAACTTTTATTTAATCTGTGGTGATACTGTCTCATTTTTTTCCCTTGAGATATGTAGGCTGCATGTTTGAACCATCTACGAAGTACTACGGAGTGCTACGAACCATTATAACGACGACCTCTGTGGCGCGGCTGGCCGTGGTTCGCCTGCGACGCAGGAGGTTGCGGGTTCGATTCCCGCCTCGGAACAAATATTTGTGCGTTCTGCAGATATTTGCTCAGGGTGTTCTGGGTGTTTTCTATGCATATAATAAAAAATATCTATCTAAGTAATGTATTATATTAAGTATATCAGTTATCTATTACCCATAACACAAGCTCTGGCTTAGCTTGGGGCTAGATAATGTTGTGTGAACTTGTCCAGCATTATTTATTTATTTATTATTTTATTTATTATGAATAGCAGCGGTCGTTCACAATATGAAGTACATATATACCTATCCCTAGGCTCTCCTACCACACTTTCCATTCATTTCCTTCTAGGTCACATTCCTACCCACATCCTCATAGTCAATAGTCAAATAGTCAATAGTGTTTTATTGGTAAAAAAATCAGATTTTACACGTCAATGGTACAATTTTTCCTACATTAAGTAGGGTTATTTGGATTAGTAGAGTAGCAATTGACAAACACATTCACACAAAAAAAAAACATTAACAAAATAAAAATACAAACAAATTAAAATAGTGTCAAAGCTTTTTTTTTTTTTTTTTTATAGTTGGCCCCGCATGGCTTGTGCATTTGCCATTTTGCAAATATCTGTATTTTCCGAGGTATTTTCACTATATTGTATTTTCAATATATTTTGCAACGTTACACTCCTTCCAAGTCGTCAAAGTCACAGTCAAGTCATGTTTTAGTAAAACGGTGGCCAATTTTACTAAAACTTTGGTAGACAATTTCCACCAATTTCAAAAGTCACGCAATTCACTTCCATTTCATTTCATTACACTTGTGCTTTTTAAACGAGCTACATTAGTTAAAATGCCACCAAAATAACACAAAATAACTCAAGAAAACACTAGGAAAAGAAATAAAATAAAAGTAGACAACGTCTCTTTTCGAAAATGGCGGGAAAAGTCGTGTCAAAGCTTATTTAAATAAATACGAATTTAAAAATTCTACGAAACTGTAGAAAGTCTGGTCGACTAGCCAACGCTTAAGCCTAGATTTAAAACACGGTATTATCTACCCACCAACACTAACACCCTACTCAGTTTTCCCTTAAAATTTAAGTTATCCTAAACAATACAAAAGAGAAAATTACTAAAAAAATACTAATTAATTAAAATATTCTACAACACAGTACACAGTAGCTGTTGCCGGATTGACAACTAACTGTCAACAACAAACTGTTAAGTTTATACTCATAAAACTAGTGTACGTTCCAACAGCTGTAGCTACTTTGTGATTAAGATAATGTAAACTTAGCACTTTTATTTGAAGCTTCAAAGTACCTATAATAACACTTACAGGCACTGTTTGCAGGCAATTTTTAGAGTTATCACGATAAAGGAACCCTTAAAGCTTCGCCATGTCCGTCGGTGTGTCTGTCCGCGGCGGCTTAGCTAAGACACTCTCAGTACTAGAAAACTGTAATTTGGCGTGGGATAATAATCACGATGCAAAATTTTATAAAAAAAACTTAGTTTTTTTAAAGTACCTCCAAAACTTACTTGATTCGTTTTTTTGTGGTTTTAGAAATGTTGTCTGTGTATATGTCTGAAAGTTTGTCTGAATAGGCTCAACGGATTTCAATGGTTTTTTTTTTAAAAAAAGAACATTTTTTTAAATTTTCGTATGGTACATTTTTTTTTTTTATACTACTAGAATGTCGGAACTAGCAGATGCCCACCTGATGTTAAGCGGTAAACTCTGCCTATGAACAGTGCATTACCTCATAGGTCACGTCCACCAAGGGCGCACCCTATGTGGCATTGCACTGCGCCAGCCACCCTGAGACATAAAGGTGAAAAGTCTCATGTGCCTGTAAATTCACCGGCACCCTTACCGTTCAAACCGGAACATAGCAATGCGAGCACTACTGCTTTGCGGCAGAAATAGGTATGGTGGCAGTACTTCCCCGGACGAACTCTTACACAAAAAATCTCTACTACTACTGAACATTTCTGGTTTAAGAATTTAATCTCACAAAGAATTTAAAATTCACTTAATATGAGAATTACTTATGATTATCTAAATTTAATGCGCGTATACGAGCGTGCTATAGGTACATATACAAAGAAAAACATCTTAAAATAAACTTAGATCTACATGACAAATACAAAACAAATAACCAAAACATATTTCGATATCTTGTAGGGTTCAGAAGGTATGAATGTCCCGCGTGAACGAAGTCGCGGGAACAACTAGTTAGAAATAGTAGCTAGGTTTCAACTATGTTAGTACAAAATGTTGTGGAGTTATTTTTCTGTTAGTTGTATAGTCGTGTGGTGGGGCTGTAAGAAGTAGTATCATATCGTATACCAGAAGCCCAATTCTCTTATTTATTTTATAACCACACTGCAAGTTGACCGAAACGAGATTGTATTGTAAATTGACTGAAAAATTGGTATTCTGCTCCCTCATAACAACAATATAATCTACCTTCGGTTCTTGCGACCATATATTAGAGTAGGATAGTGCTATATAATTATTGTAAAGAGTGACGCAGAGAGAATTCTCAGAACTTTGAAACATTCAAGTTACAGTCACATTTCGATATAATCACATTCCGCGTTGTATTGTCAGGTGAGCAGAATACAATTTTTGACGTTTGTGACATCGACAATAGATCGTAACATGATCCGAACTTTAATTTGACTGTTTTTTATTACGAGAATTGGGCTTCTGAATACAGGGACCCTCGATGGTCGACAGTCACGAAAGGGGCTGAAAGCCGAGGATTTGAGACTGTGTGTGTTCCTGTATCTTTGTAACGAACTCTTTTTGAAATCAATTTTCAGTTTTGAATATTGCATTCTTGGAACTTTGCATTTGGAAGTGGGAATTTATGGGTTATTCCCGTATCGGGTATTCCTAAAGCCTTGTACTTGTATTATTACTTCCCGCATTTACTTAGATACCTTCTGATTTATGAGCATTTATGTTATTATAGTTCCCGTCGCTCGCTTTCTATAAAGCATAATTCCTCGAGTTTTAAAACAGCTCTCTAGATCTTCAAGTAACCACGTACAAAAATAACAACCACTATTATCTGAAGTCGGCAACTAGCCACGAGCATTTACAAATAACAACCACTATTATCTGAAGTCGGCAACTAGCCACGAGCATTTACAAATAACAACCACTATTATCTGAAGTCGGCAACTAGCCACGAGCATTTACAAATAACAACCACTATTATCTGAAGTCGGCAACTAGCCACGAGCATTTACAAATAACAACCACTATTATCTGAAGTCGGCAACTAGCCACGAGCATTTACAAATAACAACCACTATTATCTGAAGTCGGCAACTAGCCACGAGCATTTACAAATAACAACCACTATTATCTGAAGTCGGCAACTAGCCACGAGCATTTACAAATAACAACCACTATTATCTGAAGTCGGCAACTAGCCACGAGCATTTACAAATAACAACCACTATTATCTGAAGTCGGCAACTAGCTACGAGCATTTACAAATAACAACCACTATTATCTGAAGTCGGCAACTAGCCACGAGCATTTACAAATAACAACCACTATTATCTGAAGTCGGCAACTAGCCACGAGCATTTACAAATAACAACCACTATTATCTGAAGTCGGCAACTAGCCACGAGCATTTACAAATCGGTGCATTTCTCTCGAACTTCATTATAAACGAAACTTGCGAAATAAAGGATAAATATCGCCCAAACAGTGCGAGCTAGCGGAGTTTCCAGAACAGTGTGGAGTTAAGGTAAGGATGTGGGAAGCAAAAAATCCCAGAATGCTCCATCGTGCCGGTTGGCGACCGGATGAGAGGACCCGATGGCCATTCCTGGGGGGGTTCGGGCGTCCCCGCAGTCTCCAGTCTAGTCTCCCACTGGCGCAGGAGCCTGCTGTTTGTCTCTTGGTTTTCGCTGACCAGTGCCTCGCTCAACAGCCGTTTTTCCCACTAACCTAAACACTCATAACAACCATGAAAAAGTTCAAAAATAATAAGTCGTTTCTACAGCGGAAGCACTTCCTCTCGCTTCAAGTGCACCTCTCGAATATTCGAGGGCTGCACTCCAATCTCGATCCGGTCCACCACCACCTAGAGACCGCTAAGCCTCACTTATTATTCCTCACGGAGACGCAGATTCTATGTCCTGCCGATACAGCATACCTCACATACCCAGGCTATGCTCTGGAGCACAACTTTAAACCCAAAGCTGGTATCTGTCTATTTGTCCGGGAAGACATTTGCTGTCTGCGTCTTCGTGACCTTGAAGAACCCAATTTTTCAGTTTTATGGACTTTGGTGGACACCGGCTTAGATAAAATTATCTATGCTGGCTTATATCGGTCTCACTCTGGAGACTACGAGACAACCAGGTTGTTCAACTACATATGTGAAGCGGCGGATGTGGCCCAACAACGTTATCCTGATGCCCAACTGGTGATTCTGGGGGACTTTAATGCCCACCATCAACAGTGGCTGTTCCCATACCAGCTCACCGACCATGCTGGGAGAGAGGCGTGCAAACTTGCACTCACGCTAAATCTCACTCAGCTGGTCCATGAGGCAACCAGAATTCCAGACGTTGAGGACCACACAGCCAACTGCTTGGACCTTCTGCTGACGAACGAGCCGGATCACCACTCAGTATCAGTTTTGCCTCCTTTGGGTACATCAGATCACTGTGTGGTGAGGTCTGTATCGTCATACTCGCCACCCGATCCCTCACCCAGAGGAAGTAGGCGAGTGTGGCGTTACAAGTCAGCAGATTGGGATGAGATGCGACATTTCTTCGCTTCTTATCCTTGGCGGCAAACCTGCTTTTCTTCTTGTGACCCGACGGTCTGTGCTGATGCCGTTTCGGAGGTGATCAAAAGAGCAATGGAGTATTTTATTCCATTCTCCGATGCTTCACCTTCAGGCAATGCTCGCCCATGGTTCAGTCCCGCGTGTGCTAGTGCAGAAGCGCTAAAACATGTGGCTTACCTAGCCTGGGTTGACGCAAGAAACGGTAAAACCTCGGATGCACGGCTTAAGAAGAAAGCCTTTAACAAAGCCGCCAAGTCTTGCAAGAAGGTGATACGGAAGGCTCGCTTCGATCGGATTGGCCGTCTGGGTGCTAAGCTTGCCGCATACCCTGCGGGAAGTAAAGCTTTCTGGTCTCTGGCTAAGTCCGTGGAAGCGAACTTCAGCCGCCCTTCACTCCCTCCACTACTGAAACCGGACGGGTCCCTAGCTCACGCTGCGGTTGAGAAAGCAAATTTATTTGCTACTCAATTTGCGGAGGCTTCACGTCTTGAAACTTCTGGCGAAATTCCACCCAGCCTTCCTCGGTGCGAAGCTTCAATGCAGGAAATTCGCATCCAGCAAAAGGAAGTGCTCAGAACGCTACGTGGTCTCGACGTGAATAAAGCTAGCGGTCCGGATGGTATCTCGGCTATAGTGTTGAAAACCTGTGCCCCTGAGTTGTCTCCAGTATTAACGCGACTTTTCCGCCTCTCTTTTAAAACTGGTGAAGTCCCTAAATCTTGGAAGCTCGCAAACGTGCAGCCTGTACCCAAGAAAGGCAGTCGTGCTGACCCTTCAAACTACCGCCCTATTTCGGTCACCTCCCTACTTTGTAAATGTATGGAGCGTGTACTGAATAGGAAGCTCCTTGCATACCTCGAAGGTAACGACCTCCTCAGTGATCGCCAATACGGATTTCGCCGAAACCGGTCTACTGGGGACCTTCTTGTGTATGCCACGCACATTTGGAGCGAGGCCATCGAGAAATACGGTGAAGCACTAGCTGTTTCATTAGACGTCTCGAAGGCCTTTGATAGGGTTTGGCACGCTAGCCTTATTGGCAAGCTTCCTGCCTACGGACTGCCAGTTCAACTCTGCTCCTGGCTCGCAGACTTTCTGAGGGAAAGATCCATTCGAGTAGTTATTGACGGCTGCTCGTCGGATCAATTGGCTATTAACGCCGGGGTACCTCAGGGGTCAGTGCTATCTGCCACACTGTTTCTTTTGCACATTAACGATCTGCTAATGCCCGGTATCATTGGGTATGCAGACGACAGCACAGTTGTGGAGAGATATGTTTCTACTGCGCGAGCTAGGAAGAATGAAATTCAGGAGTTAAGAGATGAGATGCTGCAGCGTCTGAATTTGACTCTCAAGGCTGTATCCGACTGGGGTGATGCCAATCTAGTCAAGTTCAATGCCTCTAAAACGCAGGCTTGTCTCTTCTCGGCGAAAAAAAGTCCGTTTCTCCAAGTTCCTGTATTCCGCGATGTACCTGTAGCTATAGGAGATCACCTCGAGCTCTTAGGTGTTTCGCTCACGCCTACTCTCAACTTTGGCTCTTACATCGAGTCTAAGGCAAAAACAGCTGCCATGAAGCTAGGCATCCTGAATAAGGTAAAGCGTTACTTCACACCAGGACAGCTTCTCAGTTTGTATAAAGCACAAGTCCGGGCTGGTATGGAGTACTGCTGCCATGTTTGGGATGGTTCGGCCAAATACCAGCTTGCTGCCTTGGACTCGATCGAACGTAGAGCTTTCAGGCTTATAGGTGAGCAACATATGGCGGAGACTAAGATCCAGAGTCTCGAGCACCGCCGTAAGGTTGCATGCCTTTCAATCTTCTATAGGTTACATTTCGGGGAATGCTCCCAGGAACTGCACGATCTGATCCCACCATCTCCTTTTCATCATAGGATGAGCAGGCGTACGGCTCAGTACCATCCTTACCTCATTAGTATACCTTCTATTCGCACAAAACGTTTCGGTTCTACCTTTATAATGCGAACTGCTAAGGAGTGGAATACACTGCCGTCGTCTGTCTTTCCTGAAAACTATAATCTGGGTCTCTTCAAGTCTAGAGTGAATAGGTGCCTTCTAGACCTTTGTGCTCCATCTTCGGCCACATCGTCACTTACCAACAGGTGAGATCGTGGTCAAACAAAGGTCTATCAATGTTAAAAAAAAAAAAAAAAAAAAAAAAAAGCATGTGAGGTTATATGAATACGAACTGAAAATAAGCGTATGAATATTATATAATTTATACACACACAACCCAATAGTTGATTCGTTGAAGAGACTGCGTGAGAAGCCTAGCTCGAAGAACCCAGGACCTTATTAAATTACAGCGATCTGGCTGAATGACATTCCAACGGAATGCAGACTTTTATAATAAGCTTTTATTTAACTTGACTTGTTAGTATGTTACTATGGGACAAATCTTGAAACTGAATTTTGAACCAGTTAATCTCGACCGATTGAGCTGAAACTTTGCATACCTGTCAAATTCCGATGATAAAACAATATTATGGTAACGAGCTTATCTGATGATGCAGACGAAAAGTGGTCAACGGAATTCCTCGATGGGCTGTGTTTAGGCGCATTTTTATCAATACGCGGTTCCGATCACTAATCTTATAAAAGCTTGTATAGAAACATTGATTTTTCAACGAAAAACTTATTTCAATACTTTTATTTATTTAATGCAGCCTGAGTTCAGGCTTGCTGCCATCGGATGAAGTCTCGGTGATCTAGTAGGTTAGTTTTTAGTTTATTAAAGCTCATTAGTCTATAAAACAGACATAACGACTTAGCATTCCACTCTACACTATTTCCAGATACGCTATCCAAACAAAATTGTACATACCAACACACTTAGATAGATAGATAGATAGATTAACTCTTTATTGTACACACATTAATACAAAACATAACTCAATAACAAAAAAATAACAGAAATTTACAATGGGCGGTCTTATCGCTTATAGCGATTTCTTCCAGACAACCTTAGGATGGAGAGGACTATATGGAAGAATGGGACAGTGGTGTTATCACAAATGTGTTATTACAAATACACATATCATTAAATATACATATACAAACCTACATTATAATACATAAAAATAAATACATAATAATACTACTACAACTTACTATATTATTAGTAACTAGTAGTATGTACAGAGCTACACAAAGGCCACAGACGGCTGACCGCCCGCGCGTCGCTCGCTCGCGTATTACAATCTGTTGTCGTCACGTTTCTCGCTCTTTTTTGCGAGATTTTGACACTCGGACGTGGCGTGACATCGAATTTCACATTTCGTATTCGTAGAGGTTTATTTCATTTTCGCATGAAATGTCAGTTGTAAAATATCCTCGATTCATAAATTCCGAACTGTTAGAGCAATCTCACTTTTCACATTTTTGTTTCTAAAAATATTTTCGATTAATGAATTAAAATCAAGAGTACAATACAATTCAGTATTATTGTATTTCAATACAAATGTCAGATACTTTTTAGAAATATTTTTAAATAATCCGTTGAGTATAAATGAGTTTGAATTTAATTTAAAAATTATATGACTAACTTAATCCCGAACAAAATGATGAGCATGAAACGCTGTATAATTACAACAACAATATTTAAAGTTTGAACGCAACTCGAATTAAGTTACTTTTTAACAGTGTAATTGCAAATTTTGACGTTGATATTAAAATCTCAATTATGAGCGTGTGCAAGGCAAATGGCACGCGTGATTGGCGCCACTAAATAACGTCGCGTCGGTCTGGAATATTGGATCCCGTCGCTTGTTAAAGTTTATAACTCTATGACTATTACGTAGGGGTACTAGTATAGTATTATTTTATCTGTGGTATTGGCGGTTGAGCTACTCATGTAAGTATGCTTCATCACTGCGAGGATATCATTCCGTATGTTCTGAGCGTGTCTTATATGTCCGTTATGTGATCGCACTCGCTCGCACTCGCGATGCCGATGGCATCCCGGATATAAAGTAGGTCCGGTTTTTTAATGGGTGAAGCATAATTAGGATAGTATGTGACTTTACCTTCCAGAAAAATTATCTGACTATTTATGCAAAGTCAAAGTCAAAAGTCAAAAAGTATTTATATTCATTGAAATCACAAGGATTATTTTGAATCGTCTTAAAAATAAATTTACATTTAAGTACTCCTTTTCCAACACAACCAGGGCTAGAGAATAAGGCAACAAACACGGTCTGTTTTTTTTTGATGATCCTTCTTACTACTAGGTGCGCAGCGCCTGTGTGGTGCCTCGAGAACAAGTGTAGTAGTAGTAGTGTTTTAGTAGTAGTAGAGCTTTTTGTGAAAGAGTTCGTCCGGGGAAGTACTACTACCATACCTATTTCTGCCGCAAAGCAGTAGTGCTCGCATTGCTGTGTTCCGGTTTGAAGGGTAAGGGTGCCGGTGAAATTACAGGCACATGAGATTTGTCATCTTTATGTCTCAGGGTGGCGGGCGCAGTGCAATGCCACATAGGGTGCGTCCTAGGTGGACGTGACCTATGAGGTAATGCACTGTTCATAGGCAGAGGTTATCGCTTAACATCAGGTGGGCCATCTGCTTGTACCGTCATTCAAGTAGTATAAAAAAAAAAGTGGAAGCGGAAGAAGCACTCTAAAAGGCAATGTATTGTTCGATATAATGAACGCGTTTTAGTGTGATACATTATAGTTGGTGCGACAACATTTTAATTTGAGTTTGCTACGAAAACTGGTGAATAGCATTATTATTCGCTTCGTATATTTAATATATGAGTTTCAAAATATGCCCCGTCAATAATGATTTCACACATAATCTGTACATCTGCAGTAAGCGATAAGAGTAGAGATAAAACAGGGAAGTAATGTTCGCTTCGCTAGACTCCACTTATTATGTGAGGTATGTTGAATAGTAGTGCTGTATCATAACCTGATATCTGTTATAAGAATATGAATTCTTATAACAGATCTCAGATCAAAAACTCTTATTCTTGATGTGTAAGAAAAGTAAGACCCAGAAACTCATGTTCGGTATTTTCTCGAAAACAAGTTAAAACATATTAACAGAATTACGGAGGCTGGAATAGATAAAATAAGTCTTGTTTTGTTTCTACTAAGAAGGTACTTCCAGGCTTAAATAAAAGCTTAGTAAGGGTCTCCGCACAATGCGCTAGAAGCTTCGGTCCGTTCAATCAATTTGGGCCAATCAGCGCGTGAGTAGTTCACTCCATCAGATGAGCGAACAACGGAACATTGAATTAGACTTACCTGCTATTTTTATTGAAGTAATTTGGGTGCCTTGATATAAGGAGGGATGGCAGGCAAATAAGTGGACCAAAGAGCCCCAGAATGCCAAAAAAATATAATCTGTCATCTTCTGGGAAATCCATCTACCTTGGTCCGATGAAAAAGTTAACCATCGGTTTTTATAGTGTAGAGAGACAGTACCAGTCCACACATAAACCGTCAGATAGTTATACTCGTATGAGGGAATTGAATTATTTATTCTGGTTCTCAGTTCTACGAACACTAAGCGAAAGTATAATACAGCCATGTTTTGGTAACGTACAAAAAACATGTAAGGAGGTAGGTAATATTATAACGTCGAAAGAAACTACTTGTGTCAATATTGTAACTCAAGGAAAACCCTCTAATTTCGCTAAAACGTGACCACGAGCTGATTGCGAAGGAAATCTCATGTTTTTATATCATACTCGTAAAAGAAGATTTTGGACAGGAACATTTGAGCCAGTTTTGTCACAAAAATAAATTATTTTGAGTTGCCTCTCTTTACACGATGTTAGGTTATCCTCAAGGATCTAAGTATAATTGTTCTTTATGAGTATTAAAGTTTGGACCATTTAGTATCTATACATAGCTTAAAGCAACACTATGATTTTTTTAAATAATGATTCCTACTTGTACAATGGCAACCTACCAACCTAGTTTACTACAATAAATAATGTAGGTACTTACTACCACTACACGAACGACCTACTTTTATGGTGTAAATGGTGTAATGTTACTACTTTTTAACATAAAAAAACTCATAGGTAGGTACATTATTTGTCTTTTTGAGAATACATTTCTTACTAAAATATGTTTTTTTTCTGTTGCGGTACCTTGCTTCTCCTGAGGAGCAGTAGACGGCGTCTGACGGCGTAGTTTCCCGAACGCTGCTCATCCGAGTTGGATTCGTGGTCACTAACTATTGACCTCATACACAAGCTTAAAGTCGCGAATCGAGCTATGCTATATTATCAAATGTATAGATTCACTACGTGATAGAATTCGAAATGAGGAAATTCGTAGAAGAGTCAATCATCCAGCCAATAATCTCTCAGAATTAGTAAGTTGGAGAAAAGAAAGAAAGAAAGAAATGTTTATTACAGCATTAACAAAGTCGGTTACATATAAAACTAAAAACATTAATTAATAAAAGTTACAAAAGGAACCGGACAATGCGTATGCGGCCTGCTTAATCTAAATGTAAGTATTATCGACGGCCCTCACACTAGGCTGAGCCTGTATCGTGAGGGCCAAACTTACGATTAACTCGGTGCAATTAAAATTCAAGTAAAATGGTACGTTTTTACAAAGGCGTGACTTACTGGAAAGTCTAGATAAATTTATAAACTTGTAGGTATCGAGAGCCAATGAGCCAATGGGCAAGCCGTATAGCTCGCAGAATTGACAAACTGTTGGGAAATAAAGGTTCCCGAAGGTGACCACGAACCGGACGAGGCAGTATGCACCGCCCGCCGTGTGCCGGCCGCTCTCGATGGGCCGAGGCCGACGACCTTGAGGGCGCAGGAAGTTGGTGGATAAAGGCGGCTAAAGCCCGATCGTCGTGGTATTCTATGGCCTATTTCCAGCATATAATTTAGAACCTGTATGTTAAGTTTCGTCAAGATTCGCTGAAAATTCACCTGTGTGCTTGTTCCAACATAAAGACAGCGAATTTTGCGACTTCTCCCGCTTTGCTAGCTCGGTCACTTATTTCCGTAAAATTTTTGCTAAAATTCCCAAAAGATTCTTGCTCAAATAGTTTGCCTATTGTCCCAAAGTTAGACGATACTCGTAGTACCTGATTACATAAGACTTGGGACAGCGCACATTGTCACGGGTCCCTGGTGAGGTCAGTTGATTGCGGCCCACTGTGGGCCGATATTTACCCCATCCATGCTGAAGGACCTATTACCCCACCCACTTGGGTCGGTGGAAGGGACAATGTAATATATGAAGATTGTTAGATTAATATAATTAACCAACAGATTTAGCATCTATAGGACCGATAGGACTTATAGGATCTATAGGGACCTTCTGGGTGTTCAAAAATAACAGTGAAAAAGGTTGCGACCACGAATTTGAAGATAGACTGTTAGATCTGACTAGATCTTCAAATTAGTGGTCGCTAACTATTTTGTTGGTTCAAGTAGGATGCCTCACACTTGATGAACCAACGACATTGTCAAGATCGTTGGATGTAGGTGGATGGAGGCAGCTCGTGATCGTTCATAGCGGCACTCTGTGGGAAAGGCCTGCGTCCATCTGGGACATTAACAGCTGATGATGGACACCATCTTCATGCCACAAGTTTATACGATGAGTAGTTGCGGAGGAGATCGTGCGTGACACACGGACATACACACAAGTGTTCCTTGTTTATAATTTCGGTGATGGTTATCAAGGCCAGTGATCCAGTAACAGCAAGCATATAGCACGTAGGAGGCGCGCCGATTTTGGGCAGTCAGTCTCTAAAATTAGATTATATTAACTACATAATACATAATTAAACAAATAGAAAAGCTCTTCTACTTGCAATATAATATTCAGCCACATTATGTTCTCTATAACTCCGAACCGCGCTCTGTTCACAGCTGCGTCACCGGAGATCAGCACGAAAACAATCAACAATTATAAAGCATATTGGAAAATGAACGCAAAATAACATCGGCGATATATTGAAAATTTAATATCCTGAGTACTAGCGAGCTCTCGTGGTTCCACTCGGACCGAAGGACATCAATATAAATAAAATCGTTGCGTGACTGACTTACTGTCTGACTGACTGACTGACTGACTATCAACGTACAGCCTAAATCGTAAGTCCTAGAATCCTGAAATTTGGAGCGTACATTCCTTTTATTAGGGTTCCGTAGTCAAAGACAAGGAACCCTTATGGATTCGTCATGTCTGTCTGTCTGTCTGTCTGTCCGTGTATGTCACAGCCTTTTTTTTTCGAAACTATAAGAGCTATACTATTGAAACGTGGTAGGTAGATGTATTCTGTAAACCGCATTAAGATTTTTACACAATTTTTTTAAAAAAACAATTATTTTTGGGGTTCCCCATACTTAGAACTGAAACTCAAAAAAAAAAAACATCAAACCTATACGTGTGGGGTATTTATGGATAGGTCTTCAAAAATGATGTTGAGGTTTCTAATATAAATTTTTTCTAAACTTAATAGTTTGCACGAGAGACACTTCCAAAGTGGTAAAAAGTGTGTGTCCCCCCCCGTAACTTCTAAAATAAGAGAATTATAAAACTAAAAAATATATATAATGTACATTACCATGTAAAATTTCACTAAAAATTGGTTTGAAAGAGATCTAGTACGTAGTTTTTTATTTTTGGGGTTCCCCATACTTAGAACTGAAACTCAAAAAACTTTTTTCATCATACCCATACGTGTGGGGTATCTATGGATAGGTCTTCAAAAATGATATTGAGGTTTCTAATATATTTTTTTTCTAAACTGAATAGTTTGCGCGTGAGACACTTCCAAAGTGGTAAAAAGTGTCCCCCCCCCCCCCCCCGTAACTTCTAAAATAAGAGAATGATAAAACTAAAATAAATATATGATATAATACATTACCATGTAAACTTTCACTCAAAATTGGTTTGAACGAGATCTAGTAAGTAGTTTTTTTTTAATACGTCATTAATCGTAATCCATCCAAGAACTTTTATATTATGTTACTTGCTGTTACGGAACCCTTCATGGGCGAGTCCGACTCACACTGGGCCGTTTTTTTTTGTCTAGGGGTGCACTAAGAAAGGAATTTCAGAAATGCAAGTTTGTATGGAAAAATACACGCGGACGAAGTCGCGTGCATTCCACTAGCTTTGTATAAATATCCGCTAAGACAATAATCTGAGACTCGGAATGGCGGCTAGCACCGATGACTCATCGCAAATTGGGACTGGTAGGTATAATGTAATACTGCCTATAAGCTAATCGATAATGTTATCAGGGACATGAGTTCGCCGGCCAACTTAGCTAGATTATTCACGTTATATTACAATAGATACCCGATACGTCTACAGGAGCACCGGGTCCGACGCGCGGACGAGCCACGGATGTAAATCGATACATCCAACCTCTGTGGCACAGCGGGCGAGTAGCCGGCAGAGATGCAAGAGGGCAAATGTTTGTATAATCTGTAAAAAAACTGTGTTTGGATGGTACCACGGTACTCGTAGTTTCTGATTCCCACCACACGCAGGTAATCCTAGTGTGGCATCAGGACTATGTATGTGAGTGTATGGATGTTATGTATTTATGTATAAGATACAATCATTCTATTGAAGTAGTTAAAAGAAAGAAAGAAAAAAAAAAAAAAAAAAAAAGTAGTTGATGCTACTCCGTGCGCCGCGCGCGCTCGGACTAGCCTCGGGCGAGCTTCGGGCGCACGGCATTAACTACTTCCATCTGAGATATAAGTTGGCTAGCACTAATGTAGTCAAAGAGCCTGGTACAAGTTTGTCTAAGTTTTGCATTCGGTATCCTGACTATAGAATTGCGAGTCGATATTTGTTTTTATGCATGGTTTTAATGAGTTTCTCAACAAGTCCGCTAGGAGCGCTTATCATTGTACATATATACATAGACAAACGCATTATTCCCCGAAAGGGTAGGCAGAGCCTCAATGGGCCTTTTTTCACAGTAGGTTGCACCATCGTGGCATATAGACGTGACAAGTGGTGAGCTCATCGCCGCCATTGCTTCCCACGACTGACTCGGCTTACGCTTTCTTCCAGTAATAACACATTTCATAATAAGCTAGCAGCCAGGATAAATCTTATACCAACGAATCTTATCAACAAGTCCGGCTTATTATTGCATGAATACAAAAGCGTAATTTTGACTCGCAATTAGGTTTTCTTTATTCCGAGTGGTTCCAAATTACAAACCTATACTAAGCCCTCAGTTCGTACAGGGCACTTCCCAGATGCACTGCACACCAGAAGTTGCTCTACCCCTATCTCATATCTGGACTTACTGTTTCAATAGTCCAGTGTGTAGTAAGAGCGAGGCGTAAAGCGGACGTACTAACTCGTATCGCTGTGATCGGGGTAACCTAGTTCCTAGATTTGTTTCAGGCAGTTTGTCTCGTGCTCAGTGCTTTAACAAAGCGCCGTAGAGCCACTACCATTGGTAAATAATGTAGGTAACGAAAAATAAAAGAATTAACTATTGTAAATACTTTTTTTATGTAACTCTATTATGCATATAGTTATTTGTCAGTCATAAATCAAAAAACGCAAAAAACCTACCAACTTTTATTTCCAGAATTGGTTAATGGTAAATGAATAAATTGAATTAATTATTGAATGTCATAACATACTTTAAGAGTGCTGCTTGACGGCTGCTGGACTAATTCCTGTTATAATTCGTTCAAGAGTGGAAAAAGATAGAAGATAGCTTACAATTAAACATTGGCTAGGCAGAAGAAAACAGAGTGTGTAAGCATCATGAACACTGCATGTACGCACTCCGTAACTTTGAGAATGTGAGGAATGTGTGTGTTTGGAGTTGAGGAATTACAGTGATAGTCTTAAAGCGCCGCATTACATGTTTTTTTTTTTTTTTTTTTTATACTACTGAATGACGGAACAAGCAGATGGCCCACCTGATGTTAAGGAGTAACCTCTGCCTATGAACAGTGCATTACCTCACAGGTCACGTCCACCTAGGACGCGCCTTATGTGGCATTGCACTGCGCCCGCCACCCTGAGACATAAAGATGAAAAGTCTCATGTGCCTGTAATTTCATGTGGTGCCGGGGCAGGTTAATCAGCTAAGTGTCACATTAACTAGTTAGGGGTACAAACACTACTTGCTTACAATGTTGTTTAGAGGGACATCGAATAGTAAGAGTACTACTAGATGTACAACAAAACAGTTTCAGCGTCGCTCAATCTGATCGCTCAGCGAGCCACCGGAGCGAACTTATGTGTTCCAAACTCAGATCTACACAATTCTCTGCAGTTAGGCTGCGATGCGACTCAAAATATGATTCTCTATGGGATATGCACAGTGACAAAGAGTGCTTTCGTATTTTTTCCTGTCTATAATATGCTAAAGCTTTGCTATAAAGTCTTTCGTGAACTGTATCATTCATTAAATAAAGACGGGAATATTCCCTCTCGCTCTTTGAACCGATATAAAGGTGCGTGAAAAATTACCTTATTATAAAATGAATGCTTGTTACGATTAGTAGAAAAGTATTTTCTTTGAGTTGAATATTAATATAGAGCTATATAATTTAATACCCTATTTTACCTTCCATTATTTCTACGAATGTAATAGATGTGAAGTACTTAGGTATATTCAATTATTGCCTAAAAACATCGCCTTTTGTGAGTTTCCATGAACAACGAAATGCTTGAATGCGAGACACATGCCTTTTTCGAGAGCAGAGCCTCAATGGGCCCCTTTTCACCGTGAGTTGCATTGCACCATCGTGAGAATATAGGTGTGGTAAGTGGTGAGCTCATCGCCGCCATTGCTTTCCACGACTGACTCTGCTCATGCTTTCTTCCCAGCATTAACTCATTCCCTAATAACGAAATGCTAATGTTTAAATAAATACAAACCTACATCCTATAAAACTCAAACATATTCGTATATAACAGTTTGATGCAACATTTCGATCATTGCTTGTATAGCGATAGAATCATAAAAATCATTTCTGAGGGGTAATTTAAATTGATATTTTGATATAAATACACCGTCACCATGTTTGCACAAAACTTTTGTCATAATTTTGTTCTAGCTGTTCAACCCCGTGACGTGATTTTGCACCACATAGGTACGTATCATCGATGTCGCTCTTATTAGCAAAATCTGCGTCAAAATAGGAGTTGTGATTCCACCTTATGGCGTGCCTGAGTGATGCCTTACGAGTATAATAAAGTACAATAGTTACATCGGCGGTCGTGCAAGTTTGCTAAAGTTTGAAGCTGGTAGTAGGTATTCTATGGCAGAGGACATGCGATACTTCTCAACTGGTTCTGAACTTTTATGCCAAGTTTTGAAGTTTTCAAGGTTTTGGAGATGCGGATAGTTGTTATAGTTATATAAGACCATCGAAATACATAATATGTTATGTACAAGAAATCCTGTGAGGGTTTAATGGTAGGGGCGCTTAACATCAGGTGGGCCATCTGCTTGATACGTCATCCCAAGTTGGATAAAAAAAGAACCTGGCAGAATTCAGTTCAACCAATATTTTATGAAATTTGCGAGTGAGGTTATGAAGACAACTTGAAAATTTGAGTAATAAACGGTCCAGTCTGAAATGATGGCTAGGTCCTCTATTTGGTGTATTAACAGGTACCTATCAATCTTACACAAAGACCAGTCAGTCCTAATCAGTACCTCCGGCTGAGTGAGCACGTGAGGGCATCGCAACACCCGTGTGCAACGCGTTGTGCGTTAATATACGTTTGATTTATCTGTTACCTACTTTATATAGAGGGCAATAAAAGATTTACGGTTTCATAGCAAGTGAAAACTAGGGTCCATCGATATCTGATAATAAGAGGATGCTAATAACTCCGAACCAAGCAGTAAAAAGTCATCAACATAGCTCTTAGAATTAGCAAGATGGAGTTGCAATGGGCAGGTTATATAGCTTGCAATACCGACAACCATCGAGACGGCCACGAACCAGGCGCAGTGACGGCCTCACAATGATTAGGAGGAAATCGTTGGATGGTATTGGCTCATGGGGCAGGAGTAGATACTCCCCACTCCTGCGAACACGCTCATCCTGAGTCACTCAAAGTGAACATTCTTCATCATCATCATCAGCCGTAAGACGTTCACAGTTGGACGAGGAATCCCCCATAGAACGCATATTGGGAGAATCTATGTATAATCAAATATACGAGCCCCCAGCACACGTCCCACCGTTTGTCCTGGATTTCTACGGAAGAGGTCTGTGTCCAGTTGAAAGATACCAGTTAGTTACGACGAAACAGTGCACATGCGCTCAAAAACTTTGATTAGTGTTCCACCCTTAACATGTATAAAATTGCTTAAATGTTTAGTACAATACACTCATAGCCCTAATTTATATCCCGACACAAAAGAGCTGTTTTAAGTTTCTACACAAAAACAAGCAGTGCAGCTTGCAGCATGCTCCTGGCTCGTTCCGTGTCCAGCGATGGTTAGACGTGATAGTCAGTTATTTGTTCGCGCGCTGCCCACTCGCTGCTGCTAATGAATCGCGTAACGGCCCGAATGCATGATACAGTAATATATAACCCGTAGCCCCTGATTTTATTGGCAACCTGATGGGTTTATTGCTTGTTTAACGGACGTGCGTGCATGTGAAATGTTTCATTATTCTGACGTGTTTTTACAATTTTGTGAAAGTTTATCCATACAAGGCAGCTTTTACAATTAAAATTATTCTGGGTACTCACATCAATTGGCAGTTAGTCTATAGTAATATTTTATCTGTGGTCTGGCGTATGTCAGATAAGACCAAAGGTCAGCTATGCTTGCAAATTATGTACACAGCCTACTTTGGTCTATGTCTATCATCTGCCTGACTACCGTTTGTTGGTTACACCGAAAAAGGGTCATAAAATATGGGTACTTATTAGGACGATCTAACTTTCCGAGTTCGAGTTCGTAGAACCGTCCGGCATCCCACGACTGTCACACCCATCGTGTCGTCACATCGACATTCATTGTTTCGCACGAGGCCGCATGACGACGAGTTACAGTTCACACCTTGATTTGTCCTGTTTTCATGGATTCTGCTCTCGCTTGTTCGTGCATTTTGACGCGTTGCCCATCGTTGGATTAAGCTGCACCACCCGATACGGACGCTCGCTTTGTCATCGGAATTCCCACCGGTGCTGGTAGAAAGCTCCAAATGCTTTGTCGGAAAACATTTTAAGAGTATTGTGCCCGACTGAAAGGCTATTGTGAGGAATTCATGTAGAGCTAAGTACTAAGTTGGATTGTGACAAACGCCAAGTCACAAACAAAACTTGAATTAAGTAAATGCTTTTGTGTGAATCGCTCCTGTTTGTGTTAGAGTTTACAATCGTGTTTGAGTGTTCGTCGAATTGAGAATTTTGATATATTTTATATAGCCTGTGAATGACGTTACCACTTTGTTGATATTCTTCACTTGTTATGAATTTCTGAAATCATTGAACAAATATAATTAAATGCACATCAAGATGATGAAAATCTCCTGGTGTAATCCTTCAGTAGCTTGTACAACATTCATGGGTGGAGACGGAGGGTTATATTCTTAAGCCGGATACACCACGAATATCGTTAAGTTATGTGTGTTTTATAATTAAAAATCTGAAGTGATAATTCAATCTTTTAGCAAATCAAAATATTGTAACGCACAGACAATCTTAAAAAAAGTTATACATAAATCAACATTTGCCTTATTAAAACAAATGGGAAATGGGAATAAGGGGATAGGAATTGTATTATAGGAAGGAATCACAACCCAGCAGGTTGGCCGAGGCCGACGCACATGATAAGACAAGTCAACAACAAGATCTGTACATTGTACAGGTTGTATTGATTTTAGTACCTTCCTTTTGACATGGAATCCTTATGCATGTAATTTCTTACTCGCACGTTTTTAAAAAATCTACCTTTATGTTTCAAATGTAGGTACTTTTGGCATAGCACAATACACGAACCGTTCAACAAATCCTAAAAAACCAGATAGATAGATAGATATGATAGATTAACTGTTTATTACTTTAGATTCTCTTACATTTATTTACAGAAATAATAATACAACTAATACAAGGTATGTACAAAATACATATGAAACTGTTGTGCTACCTGAAGACCGCTGCTAGCGATCTAAAGGTAGCTCAACTGATCCAAATCACTACCAGACGGAAGTGTCCCTAAGATGCTGGCTGCATTGCCAGGCTGAATGGCAATACTAATGCGTTGAGCCAGATAAGAGCCAGCTCTCGTGTCACGCGTCGCTTTAACCAGATTGGCCTGAAAGATTACTTTTCTATTTGTGTGTATTATTTAATCGTGAATGTAAAAAGTAACAGCCAATACCAGCTGTCAGGTGATTAAGTCACTCAGCTCCCTTTCACCATAGTACTGAGTATTTGGGCAACTGTCTTCAGTCGCCTCTATGCAAAGAATATACTAACCTATTAGACCTCTAGGCTTTATCTGCGAAAGGATGTGTATGCGCCGAAAATTTCTAAGTTGCTCCACTAAAACTTAAATATCCCGGGAATCACAAGTCCAGTTGTAAAAATACTAAATCTATTGTGTGCGATCAGACCGCCCATTGTACTTCCATAGGTACTTATTTTTCTGATTGTTTTTAATGTTATTTTTATTTTTGTGGTGTGCAATAAGTGTTATCTATCTATCTATCTATCCTTTGAAATAAATCTTACCAATAACAACTGACAATACAATAACAATTCTAAGTACCAGAAACAATCAACGAAAACAAAAACAACGACTCCTGATAAATCTGAAACCAAAAATTACAAACTGAATATCGGCAAATTGTATGCAGAACGTAAACAGTCTGCCGCAAAACAAATAAATCGGCCGAGTTCAGAAAATGCCAACCAATTTTGAAGATGACCAAACCTTGTCTACCCTTCATTCCTTCCCAAAGCACAAGTCTGTCCATGATTCCATGTCAACCGGCAGTCCCACTTCTACCAGAGGTTTTTTCCTGCCATTGCTCCAACCAATTTACAAATCTACCTACTTTAAATATATAGGTAGTCATAGGACTACCTATAGATTTAAAGTGGTACTAAAGTATCCCATTCACAGGCCAGCAGGTTGGCCGTGGTCGGCGCTCTATGATTTATGGCCTCGCAACATCCGACGTGCCGCGCTGGATTTATGCCCCTCTCAACATTTGCGTACAAAACATACACACGTATACGCTGTCCTTTTTATATGTTAATTAATATGCTTGTTTACATGCAAATTATTAGTCGGCGCAGGTTTTGGTTAGAAGCTTCATGCAAGTAGGCTCATGACTATAAGAATAGATTTTTAGTGGAGCCGAATTTCATATCACAGCGCTGCTGTAGGACTCAACCTTGGCCGATAAGGGCTAGAATTAGCGGGCTTTTGAGTGTTTTACGCCTCGAGTAAATAAAATAAACGAAAGTTTCTGCGTGAAATTTTAGGTTGTAGAGTTTCGAATGAGGTGGCATTAGGCGTGCAATGCGCCCAATGTATTGTGAGCTCACTGAGCCCACAGTGACCTCGTTGTGGCTCGTTGGTCGCGCGTGAAATAGCCAGAATAACAGCAAACAATAATGACACATTATTTTTGTGAAGAAGAAATGCAACTAACTAGCTACTTACAACTGATACTTAGTTAGCTATTTTAGTAATGTTAGAGCTTTATTGTGAAAGACACAAAAAAAAGTTCGTCTGGGGTATACCACCATACCTATTTCTGTCGCAAAGCAGTAGCGCTCGCATTGCTGTGTTCCAGTTTGGAGGGTATTATTATTATAATTCATTTATTCAGACAACATGATCCAATTTACAATTACAATATGGGTAAATTCAAGAGAAATATCAATAGGGCTCTTAATGGTAGGCAGCGCGTTTGCAATACCGTGGGTGTTGCAGATGTCCATAGGCGGCGGTGACTGCTTTACATCAGGCGGGCCGTCTGCTTGTTTGTCACCTAATTACATAAAAAAAAAAAAAAAAAAAAACTATCATTAAATTCTAATTAACTAATATTAAACAATACTACTTAAAACTAAATACCCACATACATATATTAATGACACATACTATGTGGGTGCTAGTGGAATTACAGGCAAATGAGACTTTTCATCTTTATGTCTCAGGGTGGTGGGCGCAGTGCAATACCGCATAGTGCGCATCCTGGGTGGACGTGACCTATAAGGTAATGCATCATATGGGGCATCTGCTTGTCCCGTCATTCAAGCAGATAAAAAAGATACTTGTTTTTATTCGGTTTTATTGTGTGATGACTACAATTAAGATATTTCTCGAAACATTTGAAGATGTTTAATGAACTTTTCAAATAATTTTTCAAGTGTTGTTTATCCGGGTCTGCGCATTCCTGGGGAAAGGGCGTTGGCTCCGAAACACGGCTCATTCCTTATTCAGGAGCCAGATGCTTCTCGCTCACAATTACTTTTATACCTTTTTAATGTGATCTTTCTTTACGGACCATTTGTGAACATTATTTTCGGGCATACCTACCTGCTCTGCGCCACATAAATGAGTCGTGAGTGCTCAAAACACGCAGTGTAGGGTTCCGAAGTCAAGTTACGATCCTGCCATATATATAAAAATTTATCAGGATATAATTTTAATGAAAATCACCTCTTTTTTAAACAAAAAATATTATTTTGATGTAAATTACTATGGACAAATAACTTGAAACAATAACTAAAATTGTCAAAGGGAATGGAACACATTGGGATTTAGGCTTTCAATTTATTTATTATTTGTAACTTTTACACAGTTAAAAAAAGTTATCTTTTTCAAAAACCAACCTTATAAACCTCACGAGATATGTTCTACAAATCGTTTTAATACTACATCTACATTTATTAGTTACAAAGACTGCCTTTACGTGGATTTTAACGTCGGGCCTACCTGCAAAACCTCTAAACCGATTTTACTCATATTCAAAATTCTTGTTTAAAATTAAGTACCCAATGTTTCTGTACAATATTATCAAAATCTAGTTCTAGTAAATCAAGTTTCATCAAGATTCGTTGAAAAATACAACCTGTACGCGAGTACCAACTTACCTATAGGTACGACAGGTGAGAGACAATTTGCTCAGTCAATAGTTCAATGGAGCCACCAATTTATGATCCATTTTTAGAGATAGCTAAAACTCTGCAATTCTCAGTTTATAACGACATTGATTGCTCTGAATTAAATACGAGCAGGCTGCTACGCGGGGGTACTACGCGTGGTACTACGCGGGGTACTACGCGGGGCTGCAAGGGATGGATATTGGACGATTTGTTTACGTCTTATTCCGGGACGAGCCCGTTTGTTGATCGGGCGGGAGTGTGTTTTGAACTTGTGACTGATCTGGCGTGAGTTAAATGTAGGTCATTTCTCACAAGTTTGACTAAGGAAAACCAAAATAACATTTTAATATGCACAAATAAAAAAAACATAAAATATTTAATTCATCAATCCTTTGTAAATATAGTCGTGGTGCTAACATTGAAAATTATAACACAATTGTACATGCCTTTTCTAAGACTTCATCCGTAAAATGTCGTAGAACTCCAAAGAAACACAGATCGCGACAAAGGCTCAGCAAATCACTTCTCAATAATTCCATTTCTCGCGAAGTCCTACATAATACAGTGGAATTATGAACCGTAAGCAAGGTTGTTACTAGGCCACGTTATTTACATGACCTTGACTCAAGAGTTGAAATTCTTGATTACAAGTTAAGTTTATTTAGTAGTAGTAGTAGAGCTTTTTAGTAGTAGAGCTTTTTTGTGAAAAAGTTCGTCCGGGGAAGTACTACCACCGTACCTATTTCTGCCGCAAAGCAGTAGTGTTCGCATTGCTGTGTTCCGGTTTGAAGGGTAAGGATGCCGGTGAAATTACAGGCACATGAGACTTTTCATCTTTATGTCTCAGGGTGGCGGGCGCAGGGCAATGGCACATAGGGTGCGTCCTAGGTGGACGTGACCTATGAGGTAATGCACTGTTCATAGGCAGAGGTTACCGCTAAACATCAGATGGGCTTTCTGCTTGCAAAAAATAAAAAACAAAAAAAAACAAGCCGCACTGTCACGACCATAGATTTAGTTTTAGCGTAGCGAAAAAATTCTACGTCTATGGTCACGACTGTGCCCAGAGGTAGCCCATGATAACCTAATGCAAAAACGGTGGAATTCTTTCGCTTTATATCCACAAAATAAAAAAACAATCTTCCGCCGTAATTTGCTTGGCCCACGTGTCATACAGTTCAGTTATTACTAGTACTTCTGCACACAAAAGACCTCGCGAGCACAATTTTGTATAAAACTATGTATCATGTCGATCCATCATGATCAAACAAAGAACCCAACAACTTTTTTTGGGAACTATATGTATATAAATAAATAATTCTGGACAGTTCCACACAACATTATCTAACCCCAAGCTAAGCAGAGCTTGTATTAGGGGTACTAGACAACTGATATACTTAATAGAACATATAACATAGATAGATATTTTTTATTATATATAGAAAACACCCAGAACACCCTGAACAAATATCTGCAAATCGCACAAATATTTGTTCCAAAGTGGGAATCGAACCCGCAACCTCCTGCGTCGCAGGCGAACGCCCAGAGGAGGTCGCCCGCCGCGACACAGAGGTCGTATATTGCCTGCACAGCCTGTAACTCCTAACATCACTTTTCGATAACTCTCACGGTTCCAGACTTCGAAATTATAATCTATGATATTGTAGAACATGTAGTTACATCAAGTTTCGTCAAGATTCGTTAACAAATACGAGCTATACGCGAGTATCAACATACATACATACATCCGGACATATGAAAGCAGTTTTTTTCAATCTAATTATATTCGCATGCCGTCCTCTCCATTTACGCGCCGGCAGTGGCCAAGCATATTGTGTGACGCATTATATTCGCATGCCGTCCTCTCCATTTACGCGCCGGCAGTGGCCAAGCATATTGTGTGACGCATTATATTCGCATGCCGTCCTCTCCATTGACGCGCCGGCAGTGGCCAAGCATGTTGTGTGACGCATTATATTCGCATGCCGTCCTCTCCATTTACGCGCCGGCAGTGGCCAAGCATATTGTGTGACGCATTATATTCGCATGCCGTCCTCTCCATTTACGCGCCGGCAGTGGCCAAGCATGTTGTGTGACGCATTATATTCGCATGCCGTCCTCTCCATTGACGCGCCGGCAGTGGCCAAGCATGTTGTGTGACGCATTATATTCGCATGCCGTCCTCTCCATTTACGCGCCGGCAGTGGCCAAGCATATTGTGTGACGCATTATATTCGCATGCCGTCCTCTCCATTTACGCGCCGGCAGTGGCCAAGCATATTGTGTGACGCATTATATTCGCATGCCGTCCTCTCCATTTACGCGCCGGCAGTGGCCAAACATGTTGTGTGACGCATTATATTCGCATGCCGTCCTCTCCATTTACGCGCCGGCAGTGGCCAAGCATGTTGTGTGACGCATTATATTCGCATGCCGTCCTCTCCATTTACGCGCCGGCAGTGGCCAAGCATATTGTGTGACGCATTATATTCGCATGCCGTCCTCTCCATTTACGCGCCGGCAGTGGCCAAGCATATTGTGTGACGCATTATATTCGCATGCCGTCCTCTCCATTGACGCGCCGGCAGTGGCCAAGCATGTTGTGTGACGCATTATATTCGCATGCCGTCCTCTCCATTTACGCGCCGGCAGTGGCCAAGCATATTGTGTGACGCATTATATTCGCATGCCGTCCTCTCCATTGACGCGCCGGCAGCGGCCAAACATGTTGTGTGACGCATTATATTCGCATGCCGTCCTCTCCATTTACGCGCCGGCAGTGGCCAAGCATGTTGTGTGACGCATTATATTCGCATGCCGTCCTCTCCATTTACGCGCCGGCAGTGGCCAAGCATGTTGTGTGACGCATTATATTCGCATGCCGTCCTCTCCATTGACGCGCCGGCAGTGGCCAAGCATGTTGTGTGACGCATTATATTCACATGCCGTCCTCTCCATTTACGCGCCGGCAGTGGCCAAACATGTTGTGTGACGCATTATATTCGCATGCCGTCCTCTCCATTTACGCGCCGGCAGTGGCCAAGCATGTTGTGTGACGCATTATATTCGCATGCCGTCCTCTCCATTGACGCGCCGGCAGTGGCCAAGCATGTTGTGTGACGCATTATATTCGCATGCCGTCCTCTCCATTTACGCGCCGGCAGTGGCCAAACATGTTGTGTGACGCATTATATTCGCATGCCGTCCTCTCCATTTACGCGCCGGCAGTGGCCAAACATGTTGTGTGACGCATTATATTCGCATGCCGTCCTCTCCATTTACGCGCCGGCAGTGGCCAAGCATATTGTGTGACGCATTATATTCGCATGCCGTCCTCTCCATTTACGCGCCGGCAGTGGCCAAGCATGTTGTGTGACGCATTATATTCGCATGCCGTCCTCTCCATTTACGCGCCGGCAGTGGCCAAGCATGTTGTGAGACGCATTATATTCGCATGCCGTCCTCTCCATTTACGCGCCGGCAGTGGCCAAGCATGTTGTGTGACGCATTATATTCGCATGCCGTCCTCTCCATTTACGCGCCGGCAGTGGCCAAGCATATTGTGTGACGCATTATATTCGCATGCCGTCTTCTCCATTTACGCGCCGGCAGTGGCCAAGCATGTTGTGAGACGCATTATATTCGCATGCCGTCCTCTCCATTTACGCGCCGGCAGTGGCCAAGCATGTTGTGTGACGCATTATATTCGCATGCCGTCCTCTCCATTGACGCGCCGGCAGTGGCCAAGCATGTTGTGTGACGCATTATATTCGCATGCCGTCCTCTCCATTGACGCGCCGGCATCGAGCAACACGGAATGGAGACGCCATCAAAGGCATTCCCCGCTGTAGTTCCCCTCTAAATTGAATGCCCTCGAGGGCATACAGCTTATAAAAAACTAGCTGTCGTCGATCGCTCTGTCAGACTGAATCGACTCGCGTGGGAGATAGTGCTCTAAGAAAAATGCCGAATTGTTCAGTTTTATGCTGTAAAAAAATGATTGGATCATCAAATTTACAAAAAGATAGTGTTTCCTTTCACATGTACCTGAATTTCAATTAAATTATTATAACTTATTGCATGAAAATTGACCAAGTAAAATTAAGCCGTATAAAAACAAAAGTGGCCATCTCAGATTTTGTAATTTTTGAGTTCGTGTTCGGGATAAAATAATAAAACTGAACGGTTTAACAAAACAAACCGTGAATATTTTATTCAATAACACTGGTTCACTCTTCACTGCGACTGCACTTCAGTACACTGGTCATTCATTACTCTAAAATCACTGCCAAGTTACGTGATTTATTCGCAATGAAAGCCAATTCCCTTACGACTGCCCTGCTCGCTCGTCAATCGAGCTCCACTTAATCGTGAGACACAGGGGCGACATAAAAGTGACCAAAAGCGTAGATATAAATGTGTATAATACATCAATGTGCATTTCAGGATTTATTCTGCTGACGTAAACATGTATATAACGTGTAATGTCAGTAAGCCAAGATGTGGATGATTACTTAATACCCTTGATTACTAAATACAATTCATTAAACACGTTCGACAAAATGTGACATGTGGAATAACGTGTATTTGTATTTGATGGCTATGTAACCACTAACTAACCGGTAACTACTAACTACTACTACTTCGTGTCACGGGCTCTTTCTTGGTTCACTAACCAGCTTGAGATATAGTGTCCCTGAAAGGGGCCTAGTGACCAATGGTGAAAGAACCAGTATGGTAAAAGGATTAATTGTGCCTCGCAGAGGTGTATGATGATATGTCAACGTAAATGTCATGTGTAGCTATATTTAAAGAAATAGAATTAAATCACACTACTATTAACAACAAGTGTAACATGAAAAAGTTTGTACATTTGGGAACTTTGATTACAAGAGATGGCAAGCATGAAGATGATATTTAAATGAGAGTAAATTCTGGAAACCAGGTGAACTTAACGCCTTATTATCAGCCGGAACGTATTCAAAAAGGCACGACTGGATGTGCATAGAGGAGTGTTAGTGCCAAAACTAATGTATGGTGGTTGCGAAAGTTGCTAAGGCAGAATAAACATGAAAGTAAAATAAATGCACTGAAGATGAGAGGTTTGAGAAGTATGTATGGTGGACTTTGAGAGATAGAATAAGAAACTGTGTGTTAAGAAAGCATTGTAAAATGAAAGAGCACGTGTATAGTGACAAGGATTGAGAAAGATATGCTTGGATGGTTTGGGTTATTGGTTAAAGGATGAATGATAGTAGATTGACGAAACTAGTTCATAAGATGAGCATGAATGGGACAGTTGGAAGGGGGAGACCTCGGTGAAGGTATTCAGAATAGATCAGGGTCGATCTGGAGAATGGCCAGGCTAAGAGCGCCCTTAACCAATGAGCATATATGAAGAATGTGATGTGAGTGAATGAAGCGAAACAGGTATGCCAGGATCGTAGCAAGTGGAAATTCATGGTCTCTGCCTACTTCTCTGGGAAACAGGCGTGAGTATGTGTGTATGTTTGTAATATTATAAATGCTAAATTTTCTAAGGATTGGATGAAATTTAGAACGGCGATAGCTGGACCACTGGAATAGTTTTAAATTTTATTTAGATGTTCCCATAGGATCAAAACTTATGCGAGTGAAATCGCGGGTTGCTTCTAGTTTATAATAAGAATAAAACTACGTGGTTAATTTTATCAAAATCGGCAATATTGATCATACTTAAATAACTTTACTCTTTTCAGTTAAAAGTAAATAAAGATGCTTTAAAAAAATTGTTGATCGCCCATTGTGAGGTTACTGTACAATTTTTGCACGTTGTGTTTGCCTATAATGAGGGGTTTTCACGGCCATACCAAATCATCTATAAACCCTTGAAAATAGATGTCGCTGCTGTGTACTTAACTGTAAAAATAAAGTGAAATGTAAAAGTCAACAACGAAGTGATATATTTTCGTGGTATTTTGTTACTATCACACAAAATAACAGAGGTACGATGGATTTGTTGATTTTGACAACCACAGTTGAGTCAGGGCCATCAATTGAGCCAAATTGAATAAAAAAAAAAACTTAAATGAAAAGCCCCCATTGGTTTCTGCTGTAGCTAAAGATAGGTATATAGTTCATATATGCATGTCGGATCCTCAAGATCCCTCCGAGCGGCAAAAGGCAACTTAGGGGCTTTCCAGTGGGTCTCGTGCAAATGAGGAAAATTCAAAAGAGGTTTCACTAAGATTTTATTCAAACTGACTTTGAACTTGATTTTGTATTTTGTTGATTAAATCGTGTGCACTCTGCCAACGCCGATGTAATAATGAGCTCTGGCGCTTTCGTACGCTCCTTTTATATCCACAAACCACACCACAAACCTCTTCTTCTCAGAGCCTCTTTTCTGAATGTATCTTGCCTTAAATCTCAGTCCTATTTAAAATATTCTTATAACAAAGGTGATTATTTATCTATTAACAACAAGATCGCGGACATGGACTGGAATGCTGAATAGTTTTTTTATTCGATTTTAGATCAGCTTAAACACCAATATGTCCCGTCTAGGTTGGTCAGTGACAGCTCTTACCCTAAGTGGTTTAGCCGGGCACTCATTAGATTAACTAAGGAAAAATATAGGCATTATAGGAAATATAAAACTTATGGTGGACTTACAGACTTAGCCACTTACAAACTTTTACGTAATCGAATCCAACTCTTGGAAAAGAAATGCTTCGCCGATTATATGTCATCCATTGAGAATAGTATTGAACAAAATCCAAAAAAGTTTTGGTCCTACATAAAAAGTCGCTCGAAATCAAATGGTATACCTTCACATCTAAATTATTTAGACGCTTCAGTAGCTACAGGTGAATCTATCTGCGAAGCATTCTCTAAGTATTTTCATTCTACTTTCCTTGTCCCCTCTAGCATCTGTTCTTATAACGTTGACTCATTAGTCCCTTCAGAGGCTGTGAAATGCGATATTGGCAGTATTGAGATCGATCCTGATGAGGTGTTTAAATTGATCTCTAACCTTGATTTATCCAAGTCTGCTGGCCCAGACCACGTTAGCCCTGTCTTCCTCAAGTCGTGTGCTAAGTCAATTTACATTCCTGTTTCATTTTTATTTAAGAAATCAATATCTTTGAGTGCCGTACCTAAGCTCTGGAAAGCAGCATTTGTATCGCCAATTTATAAAAAGGGCTCTAAATGTGAGATTATCAACTATAGGCCTATCTCCAAGCTATGCTTAGTTGCTAAGCTATTTGAAAGGATAGTGTACAATCAGATTTATTCAGCGCTTCATCAGCACTTCTCCCCCTTCCAGCATGGGTTCCTTAAAGGGCGGTCGACTGTGTCTAACCTTATTATTTTCAATGAGTTCTTGAGTGAGTCAATGGATAATGGTCGTCAGGTTGACGTAATCTATACTGATTACAGCAAGGCCTTTGATAGGATTGACCATAGCCTTCTGTTGCTTAAGTTATTTAGTATGGGTATTAGAGGGGATCTGCTCCGTTGGTTCTCGTCGTACATCTGCAGTAGGTCGCAGGCTGTTGTTGTTAATAATTATATGTCCAGCTGGGTTCTTATTCCTAGTGGAGTCCCCCAAGGATCACTGCTCGGACCCTTGCTCTTCCTGATATTTATTAATGATATCTCTTCCTGTTTTGTCAACAGTAACCTGCTTTCATTTGCTGATGATATGAAGATTTTTAAGACTATAGTTACTCCTCGGGATGTGCTTGACTTGCAGGCTGATTTATATCGACTTGACACGTACTGTGCTAGTAATAAACTAGATCTCAATCCGTCTAAATGCTTTACTATTACATATACTCGCAAAAAAACTGTAGTCAAATCAGTTTACCTATTAAAAAATCAGAGGTTGCAGGATTGCACGGTTATGAGAGATCTAGGCGTGCTGCATGATTCTATACTTCTCTTTGACTCTCATATCGATTCCATCATTGCTAAAGCGTCCAAAGCTTTAGGCTTTATAATGAGAAGCTCCGTTCGTTTTAGTAGATGTAAAACATTTAAAATTTTATATTGCACTTACGTGCGCAGCATACTTGAATATGCTTCTCAAATTATGAGTCCACGTTATGATACCTATATCAACAGAATTGAGCGTATTCAAACCAAATTTATTAAGTTTATTTGCTTTCGCCTTAAGGTTCCGTATAATTCTGCTAACTATGTTGACCTTTGTCGTAAATTCCACCTTCTGCCACTCAAAAAAAGGCGTGAAATTGGTGACCTGCTTTTCTTGCTCAAAATCACTAATAATCATATTAATTGCCCCGAACTTCTTAGTAAAATAACACTTGTTGTTCCCCGTACAATAATTAGATATAATGAGATTATTCATGTACCAATAGTTAGAACGAATTATCGCCAAAACTCCTATTTATGGCGAGTTGGTAACCAATTTAATAAATTATCTAAGCAAATAGGTCTAGACCTATTCTACTCCAGTGTCGGTTCCGTGAGGCGGCGGCTCAGTTCTGACTTTTTCTCGCCCTCCGCGGAGGATGATGAAATTTCGTCATGAGATAGGTGTGGTTTACTTTTTTGGTTCTTGTTCTTATTTTTTTTTTGTTTACTATTATTTATATCTGTTTCCTTCATTTATACTGTTTGTTTTACTTTTACTGTTATAGTTATACTGTTGTTTTCTGTTTTGTATGTATTCATCATTTGTATCTCTCATTATTTATTTTTTATTCTATTTTTCTGCTATGTGTTTTGTATACCAGATTGTAGTTTATAGTAGTTTTTAGTCCACTCAGCCTGTTCTCTCTTTTTATGTATCTATTATTATTTCTAAACGTGAAAACCTTTTAATAGCCTTCTGCTTTAACTTCTTTTATTTATTTTGTATGCATGTGCTGCTGGTTTTCCTTATAATAAATATAATATAATATAATATCCGAGCTTCGATCGCTTTGCGTCTTTGCGTAAACAAGACTCGGGCGCATTCGTTTGGGTGGCGCGACACGACAGAATACGATTGTTCGCAGCCGTACACATGGTGTTTATAAGCCTTCAATCTCAGTAGATCTATTCTCCAGATTCATCATATGACTTCTCTCTCCGACATACATGTGTAGACTGTTGGTAAACCTAATTTTTTTTATATTAAATAAGCAACTGTTAACAATAACTGCCTCAATGCACACTGAAACAGCTGTGTGCTCATTTAACAGTTTTTTTTATTTCTCAAAAATTTCTGTATGTGAGTTGCCCGTGTTTTCTTTTATACAACTAAATTAGTGATGTGCCTCAATAATAAAGTAGATTATTTATCGATAAAATAAATGCTCTTTTAATATGTTTTACAAGCTATTGAAATTTGATTTATATTATTCGGGAGCCATAGCCTAGCCTAACCTAACTTTCTAACCGTTAATCCAATCACCATGAAGGTATTGGTATGTAACAAGGTAGGTAACTGTTATGATTTTAATTTGAAATTATTCATTTTATACCATAAGTTGACGACCTCTGTGGCGCGGTGGACGAAGGTTCGCCTGTGACGCAGGAGGTTGCGGGTTTGATTCCCGCCTCAGAACAAATATTTGTACGATCTTCAGATATTTGTTCAGGGTGTTCTGGGTATTTTCTATGTTAATGCAAAATAAATATCTATGTAATGTACTGTACTAGGGATATCAGTTATCTAGTCCATATCACAAGCTGTGCTTGGCTTGGGGCTGGATAATCTTGTGTGAACTGTGTCCAGCATCAAAAAATAAAATAAAAATAAATATACTTATATATATAATGAAATTCACTAAGGTACAATGTGAAAGAAAACACCATCTTTTCGTAAATTCGATGTTCCAGACCTTGATTTAGAGCTGAAAATGTAACGATTCGACATTTCAGTATTTGTAGCACTGTCACACTGTTTTACTCTATGCGTCACACGATCGGTTCAGTCTGACAGAGCAATCGGCCCATCATGATACAATTTTATTACTAGCAAAAGCAAAACATGCTTGGTGAGGGCTAGCAAGCTTTTTTTCCGTGATTATTTATATTTAAACAAAGACATGAATTTAAATTACTATGCTAAATTACAACGGATAATTTTTTCGTTAAGTGTACCACAAAATTGCATGGGATAGTAGAGGACTCGCTTCGCTCGCCCTAATGATCGGGCGAAACCAGTTTTACTAACGCGTATGCCCAAATGAAATTGTGCATAGCCAGAGGGGAATGACATCTTGACATGAATTTAAATTACTATGTGATATTACAAATCTAGAGGTGTGATAGTTTTTCGTAAAAAGTTGCATGCCTACCTAGGTTGTGGGATACGTGATCACGATAAATTAACAAAAGCATTTCCCAGTTTGAACTCATTTACTCATTTTCAAGAAAAGTCGTGTCATGAGTGTCCGTACTGTGTCGTGGGATTTTCCTATTCAAATCCTATTCTTTGATTGACCAAAGAATTAAAAAAAAATTGCTAGGTATAATATTTTCAACGCGATATTCTGTTCACTAGGTAAAGCGCTAAGTATTACTTTACCTACCATTGTTTAACATTAACATAACTTAACACACCCAACACATACCTACATAGTTGTGATCCCACACTAGGATCCCATGTGACGTGGGATAATTATGCCTGAAATGTAAAAAAAAAACTATTTTACATTTTAATGACTAATGTAGTTTTTTGGCACTTAGGATCATGATTTTTGGTTTTTGACAATAACAGTGACTGACAGATATAATACATCGTATATTTCGTGGCCAGAACCGACATGGATTATGTAGGTTAGAAGGATGACGGCAGCTAAGTAAAGCGTTTTTTCCTTTCCTTTCCTTTCGTCTCTTTTGACTTGCCGACCCGTAGTTGTATGAAATTATTGTATGCTTTGAACAAAATTCTAATTAAATTTTCCTAAGAACTAATCATCCCATGAGCTAGTGGTTGTACCTGGGGTACTCAAAATTTTCTTGATTTTTTCTCTATACTCTAAGTTTCCGCGTTTACCCCCTCTCTCTCCAGCCTACTACTACCTTTTACTAATCTAAAATTTCATAGTGATCCACAAAATGATCTGTATGTTATCCTCGATAACAACTCCGGAACTCCTCCTTCACAGAGAGCGTTCAACCCTTCCCCCCATACCTAGCCGCCCTTAAATCCCTTCAATGACCCTTGATGGTAGCACAGAATATATACAGTAGGCAAAGTAAGTTCCTACCAAAAAGTTATCGATACTATTAATTTATCGACTTGAGTGCTGGAAGTCCCTAGAACGGGTGTTACTGTCAATTTTGTGACATAACATGATGTTTGTACACAGAAAGCATCTATGTGTGTATAAAGATTTTTGACGTGTTGCTGTTTATAGATGTGTGCGTTTATAGCGATAGAACGACTGGTTACAAAAGTGTGCATTAAACTGTAAGTGAGTGCGTGAAGCCCCCCCCAAAAATTTCTGAATAAATATGTATCGGTTGACAGCTCTAAGGCGTCTCCCCTCCGGTAAGGAGGCCTGCGTTGCTCGATGCGCGCCGGCAGTGGCCAAGCATATTGTGTGACGTATTCTCTTTACCATCTATTTGTACATAGTATGTTTATGCAAATAAATGATCTTAATCCTTATCTTTATCTATAAAAGTTACATATTTTATCGAATTCTGTATGTTGTCTTTGGAGTTTACAAGTTACGAAGCGCGTTGTGTTTCATCTGGAGTTTCGTCTTGAATACTGTATTGAAGACCTTCAAATAACATTCAGTCATACTCTTTGTTATTCTTCTCTTTGACGTCGGAATGATTTCGCTGGTATATCGGAATTATTCATATTATCTGTACCTACAGCAGTGACGCAGCTGCGAACATTCCATTATTTACTTAACTTCACATCATATTGAGTTCTCTGAAATTCAGATAGGAATGTGGTGTAAATCTCAATCGGTGCTAGTATGTTTTCATAGCTACAAATTAGTATTTTAGATTATTATAACTCAGATCACATTGCAGTAAGAATGTCTTCTACGGTAATTCAACATAGGTTAAAATATAATAATTTTATTTAATACTTTTGAAGCGAGCTGAAGTGGCAATGGGCTGGCCTTATATGCCGAAGAACCAGTAAGCGAGTTCTTGAGTGGAGACCGCGTCTTGGCAAACGTAGCGTGGGGTACCCTCCGGCAAGGTAGAGCGATGACTTACGAAAGGCGGAAGCAGAAAGTGGATACGATGAAATAACGCTGGCCTTAGTGGCGCGTGTTGGGAGAGGCCTGGCCTATATGTGTACCTAGCAGTGGAATAATACGGGTTGTTGATGATGATTATGATATTTGACGCTAAAAACAATGTACCTCTAACTGATTGCTTTAATATTGATTAAATAAATTGTAATAGGTTGTTGACGTAAAAATCTAATATTATAGACGAAGATTATGGATTCCAGCTCTAGGGACATGTAATAACGATGCTTAATCTTACCTTAACATACTCAATAAATAAACTATAAGGATATGATTTACTATGCGAAAAGTGGGTGTTTTGATGTTAAATGTTTGTTTGTTACTCAGATACGAATGACTGAACTGATTCCAATTAAATTTGGACATATATAGTTCATAACATTAGGTTGAGATATAGGCAACTTCATAAATCTATATAACGCGAGCAAAGCCGCGGGTAAACACTAGTTTATAAGACTAGGGAATAGCTGAAGTATAGTTGTTGTACTTAATTGTTTAGTACCTAGACTAATCTGAGTAAGCGTCGTGTGGTTGAACGTATACCTTTATATAGAGTACGAGTATCACAATATGCTGGCGACCGCAACATAGAGACACTGGAGCTCGTAGCGGAATGGTTACTGAAAACCGCTGGTTTCCTTCACTAAATAACGAAACTAATAAACTATGTCTAATTAACAATTACTCTAATTGTGCCGTATCATGTGGTGCCTTCCATCTCTTCCCGTGGATGTCGTGATAGCCGACTCAGAGATTACTCCAGGAGGTGGGCAGCAGCTAACACCTGTAATCTACACCAATACTGGTGACAACCAATCCGCCTGCCAAGCGTGGTGATGATGGCAACTTTCTCCATTGCATTATATTTTTTTTTTTTTTTATACTTCTTGAATGACGGAACAAGCAGATGGCCCACCTGAAGTTAAGCGGTAACCTCTGCCTATGAACAACGCATTACCACATAGGTCACGTCCACCCAGGACGCGCCCTATGTGGCATTGCACTGCGCCCGCCACCCTGAGACATAAAGATGAAAAGTCTCATGTGCCTGTAATTTCACCGGTACCCTTACCCTTCAAACCAGAACTCAGCAATGCAAGACTACTGTTTTTTTTTATATATATTTATTGGAGGCATCGTCTACATGCCGCTGATGATGAGTGATGAAATGATGAGAACGTCCCTGAGGTAAGGGAGCAGTACGGGAGGGGTATTTTCGTCTCTAAAATTATTAGATGACAGTGACATAATTCAAACGAAAACACCCCTCCCGTACCGCTCCCATACCTCACTGACTGATTCAGTTTAGCGCTAGACCTGTACTTGACGGATTTTATTGTAACTTGGTACAGTACCTGCGACGCAGGAGGTTGCGGGTTCGATTCTCGCCTCGGAACAAATATTTGTGCGATCTGCAGATATTTGTTCTGGGTGTTCTGGGTATTTTCTATATACTTATAATAAAAAATATCTATCTATGTAATATATTGTATTAAGTATATCAGTTGTCTAGTACCCATAACACAAGCTCTGCTTAGCTTGGGGCTAGACAATGTTGTGTGAACTGTCCAGCATTATTTATTATTTATTATTATTATTATTATATCCTTACTATGAAAAAACATCTAGAACATATATTATCCCGACAAACTAAAGTATCTGTAGGATAGGTGGTGTTATCTGGTGGGGACAACACCACACAAGCTTTATATTAGTCTATCATTAAATATCCCATATCATTGTCGGAATAAGCCATAGCCAGCCAGACTATGAACTCATGCTTTGTGTGATGTTTGGCTGCGTTTTACTTCTACTCTAGAATAGTACCTACCTACCTATCTCTTAATCTATATATATAAAAGAGAAGTCCACTCAGTCATCACTGACCACTCATCACGAAATCTCGGAAACTACTGGGCCGACAGGTCTGAAATTTGGCACAAGCATTTATTAAGGGGTGTAGGCGCGCACTAAGAAACGATTTTTGAAAATTCGCACCCTAAGGGGTTGAAAAAGGGTGTTAAAGTTTGTATGAAAGTCTACGCGTCGACGAAGTCTCGAGCGGGTCAGCTAGTTATGCATATAATAGGTACGTGTCTTAGCACATGATTGAGTCAACCATCTCCACTAGACTGTGACAAAGGCGTAGTATTACTCAATTTAGCGACATGCTAATACAGATTGCCTCGGGTAATGTGGAAATTTAGAGAAATAAGACCCACCACCATGTTTGTAAACACGGCTTTATCTTAGAATTTAGTTGTTTGACGTAGAAAACAAATAAACAGTGTATTTCTTGCATGAAACTCTTGGCAGAGGATCTGAAGAGATTCATAAAACCAGAATAATGTCCAAATACACAGTTAACAGGTCTGAACAAATACAAATACACAGTTAACAGGTCTGAACAAATACAAATACACAGTTAACAGGTCTGAACAAACTGTATTCCGTAAGATGCTACTTGGTGAACCCGTTAAAGATTGTTTTAATATAAATTTTATGACTGTGTGTGCGTATGATTGTTTATTTTTGTTAAACCCTCACGCTGAAACGGCTGGACAGATTTGGCTGAAAGTTGGAATAAACAAAGCTGCCCCCCCCCCCCCCTCAACCCCCAGCTAACCCCTGGAATAACAATAACAAAAGGCAAATTTATTGCGACATTTGACAAAAGAATTTCGAAACAGATTGAGGATTAGTGGAAGTGAAGTATCGCCGGCGTCATAAATCCAACTGACCATAACTCAGGGTTGTCAGCAAGCGGAAGGATTATGTATTGTAACATTCTACCGACAAGCAACTTAGATTTGATCGCTTTCTGTTTGTTGGTCATCGAACAACAAGTCGCAAATGGGTCGTCCTTCAAAATAAAAATAATACTGTGTCTGACTGGAGAAGTTAGTGGTAGTCGTTTTTTGGATAGCACAACCTATCGCGGATAGCGTTAGCTATCTTGGACACTTACAATTATTAATGTAACGTTATTATAAGTTGTTTGGTTTATTACATTTAAATCACAGAAATGGGGCATTTCATTCTTGTTAATACTCCTCAAGGAAACAAATACCTAAGTGCCTTTTTTTTGTCTTTTTTTTATACTACCAAGGTAGCAAACAAGCTTACGGCCCACCTGTTGGTAAGCGGTTACCGTAGCCTATGAATGCCTGCAATACCAGAGGCATCACACGCGCGTTGCCGACCCTTTAAAAATTTCCAAACACCCCTTTTGAAGAACCCCATACAAACACAAACAAACAAACAAACAAAAGTTTTTATTCTGTTTACAAGTAATACAGTAAATTGGCTTGGGATCTCTTCTGGTAAGTTGCAGTAACCTGTGTTAGAAGAGTCCCCTCTTTTCTGTGGTCGGTAAGGAACACTTGAAACATTATAAATAATAATGTAATTATAGCAGCATGCAAGTAAAACTAAATATTAAATAATATCATGAAGCTACAAGTATAATATATACAATATATAACACATATTAAAAAAAAAAAACATCGAAAAAAGAAAATAAAACAAAAACAAATCTGCACAAAACTCAAATTCATAGTATATGTATGATATATATTAATTTATTATCTACTGGGGAGAATCAAGTTTGAGAAATTTGTTGAGTTTGAGTAAAAGCCATCAAGGAATATAGGTTGTTAATTATAAAATATAAAAGGGTAGGTATCTAAATGTTAGTGAGTAAGGTTATACAAATAAAGATAATAAGAGATCTTCAGTTTGTTCGTAAGTCAGGGATTTAAGCCAACTTGTTACTGTTTTTTAACATTGAGGATAAATCATAGTACAAATGTTTAAACTTCTATTAATTCTATTATAAATATTTATTGGTGGGGCATTAAATTGTTTTGAAGCAAATACTGTTATTTTTATGGCACTGGTTATAATAAAACGTTGATTGCGTTTGTTAGATATATTTGGGACAGTAGTTATTTTATTTTTATGAGTTTTTAGTGTACATTGTAGAATATATAACTGTCTGACAGTTAAAACATTAGCTTCACTGTACAGTTTATCAGTGCTAAATCTTTTTTTTTTCCGCAACATAACTTTTAATATGTGTCTTTGTGCCCTTTCAATGCTGATAAATTTAGTTTTGTGGGTCCCACCCCAGATTGATATGCAATATAAAAGAATAGACTGAACCAGAGATATATAAATATATGTTATAAGTTGTTTATCAGCAATATTACGTAAGTGTTTAAAAATCTAGATTAATTTTCTTGCTCTGTTTGCAACTAATTCTAGGTGAGGGTGCCAGGAAAGATTTTTATCTAGTATAACCCCCAGATATTTAGTAGAATTAACTCTTTCTAAATTAAGGCAATTGCAGGTATTAGGAGCTATATTTCCACAGAAATGGGCAGTTATCTTTAGGTTAGGATCTGGTTGTGATGAGTCTAGAATTGAAAAAGCTATATAATTCGATTTTAACGTGTTGAGTGAAAGTAAGTTTAAGTTTAGCCAATTGATAACCCTCTGAAGTCCTGTCTCGGCTAATTGAAATACTTGGGGCCAGGATTTGCCGTAAAATAGTAAGGCAGTATCGTTGGCGTATGAAATAACTTTACCATTCGTTAGTTGTATATTGGTGAGATCGTTAATGTAGGCTAAAAATAAAGTCGATCCAAGGACACTACCTTGTGGGACGCCGTAGTTAGAGGTACTTTCGTCAGCGCTAAAGATTTTATTGTCCAATTTAACCCGTTGAGTTCGGTCTTCTAAGTAGCTGGTAAGTAGTTCAAGAAAGGGGCCTCTTATACCAAGTTTTTCAATTTTACGAATAAGAATGGGCACAGAGACGGTATCAAAAGCTTTTTTTAGGTCCAAAAATATACACAGGGTTTTGTTCTTCTGATCCAGATGCCGAGTTAAATTCTTCGTAAGTTCCAATATAGCATCTTCAGTACCAATGCCCTCACGAAAACCGTACTGAGATTTTGAAAATATATTATAAAGATTAAAACAATTTGTAAGCCTACATTTTATTAACTTTTCCAAAATTTTTGAAATCACTGGTAAAATCGAAATAGGCCTATAGTTGCCAATATCGTCTCTGGCCCCACTTTTAAATATTGGATGTATTATTGAGCGTTTCAGTTCCAGTGGAAAGATTCCCTTTTGAAAGCATAAGGCACTAAGGTGCGTGATAATGGGAACAAGTTCCCGTTTTGCCATTTTAATAAATTTAGTTGGAATATTATCCCATCCAGCAGCGGAGTCCGATTTGAGATTGGAAATGATTGAATCGATCTCAGGTGGTTCTGGTTCAATTATTCCAACTGAGTTGAGCTGTGAGGGAAGTGAAACAAAATAATTTTCAGCTAGGGCCAAATTAGGGGTAATTTTTTCAGCTAGGAATTTTCCTATACTATTAAAGTGTTCATTAATATAGTCAGCAGATTGGTTAGGAGTAATTTTAAGGTTGATGAGCTGATTATTATCTGATTTTTGTTTATTTAAGTATGTTATGTTCTTAATGCAGTTCCACAGGGTCTTGTTAGTCACCTACCTAACTAATCTAGAAAGATTCAAAGATCTAGTTGCTCTGCCAGCGTAAACATCAGAAAATCATGCAAGTTGCTCTCCCGGCGCAAACCTAGCATAAATACCTAAGTGCGAAGTCGGAAGGTGTGTCACATTTGCAATTCAACGAATGTACCGTCCATACCGAGGACAAATATGGAAGGCAGTCCCTGGAATAATGAAAGTTAGTGCTCGCAGAGGACCGATGAGCTCGTTATGATAAGTCACGTTTCTATGAGTAATGTTTATTTTTTCAATTATGACAACATATTTGTGTGCTCTCACCACAGGGACACTCATATATCGATATTGAAAGCAACCAGTCAAGTAACAAAAAAAACAAAATGGCTTCTACGTTCCAATCGCTACTCTCACTCACTCGACCTTTGTTCCACTCAGGGGTCTTCGCTTCACGCCGGTCTCGTGAGTTAGTTTCGCTGCAGGATCTCCGCACGAGCTTCTGGCTGTATACTGGTTTATAAACCCTATAGCCTATACCATATACCCCTTATTTTATATGTGCCCTTGCTTAACTTTTATAAAACTTAATTTTGTTTTCAAACCACAATATTCATAGCAAAATAACTAATGAAACCTCATTTTTCAAAAATTGCAAGGCCTTTCAAACGACAAATCGCACCATATGGTACATGTAAAACAATGGTGCCCGTTTTAGGTTTCGCCATGGCTTTATTTAAATCCAAGAACCACCCCATGCTAAAAACGAAATGATTGGCACCTCATTTGTCAAAATCGGTTCAGTGGTCATCCATACAAACATATATGGAGGCCAAACTCGTTACAATTCCTTACTGAAACGAGACAAAGCTTCGCTATGCCTCACTAAAGTAGCCTGGCAAAATAGCAGCAGCTCTGCCTTTGATTTCTACACCATACTGAAGAAGCGAGTGTACATTAGTAACCTACAGGAGTATAATTTGGGATTAATTTAATTGGGTTAGTTGGGATTTACTCTTATTTTCCTACGTAATTAGCATTATAGTCACAATTAGTATTATAATGAAAAGTTATGAATAATGTGCTTATTTATTCTGATCATCCAATTATAATTACTACTTGTACTTAGCTAGCGAATGATATAAGTATACCACACTATTGGAACACTCAAATTAAAAGCTCAACATTTCTACAAATAGGTATCTTTATTTTGTTTCCTAAGGCCGCACACAACATGAATGTTTCATTTCTGTTTCACAAAAAGCGAACTAGCAAACAATACGCGTATTTCTGCGTGACGCAACGTGACAACACAGTCGCATCACGTATCGTCATATCCGTATTGTCACGCTATAGAGTATTATTTAAACTGTCACGAGAAGGCGCGTGTTTTTATGTTTAACGTTATAGCAGTGGAATCTATGTTGAGCATGAAACGTGGATGTTGACATACAACTATATTTTCTGAATGGTCCCAAGCTGAAATTACCTAATTTCACTAGTTCGAATTATTTTATGTAATGTAATTATTATTTTCAACTAGATAGGTCCAACATCGTCAAAGAGATCTCGTATAGACCGCGTTCGGGAACAATTATATTCTCAAGAAACTCGAGTCGGGTGTTTGACTCGGAACAAGTACCTACGTGAGTTATTACCGGGTTTTTCAATTATGAATATTACTCACGGAAGTTTTAATAGTATTATTATATTCTCATCACAAACCTCAGAGCCTCAAGAAAAAAAACTATAAATAATCAGTGCGTATTGCCAGTGATATAACTCACAGTACTTACGATTTAGTAGTAGTAGAGCTTTTTTGTGTAATATTTCGTACGGGGAAGTACTACCACCATACCTATTTCTGCCGCAAAGCAGTAGTGCTCGCATTGCTGTGTTCCGGTTTGAAGGGTATAGTTGCGGGTGAAATTACAGGCACATGAGACTTTCCATCTTTATGTCTCAGGGTGGCGGGCGCAGTGCAATGCCACATAGGGCGCGTCCTAGGTGGACGTGACCTATGAGGTAATGCACTGTTCATAGGCAGAGGTTACCGCTTAACATCAGGTGGGCCATTTGCTTGTTCCGTCATTCTAGTAGTATAAAAAAATTAAAAAAAAAAACTCGCAGAATGAGCAAGTTGTAGTGACAATGGGCAGGCCATATAGCTTGCAGACCTGGTAAACGTACAGGAAGGCCCCCCTCTCGATGGGGGACATTATAGAGGTCTTAGGAAGCCGGTGGATGAGCGTTCATCGTGGCATTCTATGGAGGAGGCTTATGTCTAGCGTACGGCTTATAACTTCTGTAGAATATGGATAATGATGGAAAAAATATTACTGTTGTGTGGGTTCTGCCATTTACTTAATTAAAAAGAAAGCAGGTCGCATGCACAGAGAGGGATCGAGGACATAAGTCGTGGAAATAGCCGAGACATTAGCGCGTGATGGAGCGCGCGCGTGACTCCTGACTCCTCCAGCGTTTTTGTACAGTTTTGTTGAGACTTGCTGGTGTAAGGTACAAACTAATGGCAATTTTTATTATTATTGTTTTACTATTTAGTATAGCAACTTGTAAAATGTTTTTGTGCAAAAGCTTGGACAATTAACAAGAGTTCTTAGTTTGTAATATTCATCATCAATCATCAACCGCCTTTTGACGTTCACTGCTGGACGAGGCCTACATCATAGAACGCAATTGAGGATTTGCCAATTGCGGTGATCGTAGTGTTGGTGATAAGTATTCAGGTAGATTCTGCTTGCTGCCCATCCCTTGGTGTCATTCCCTCCCCTGCCCTAGTCAGCTTTTATGACTACCATGAGACAAAAAAAAAGAAAAAAAAGACAAATTAAATAGGTAAGTATATCACATTTTTTTCCAATATAAGTAGATACACAGTAAAAATATTCCGCTCATTCACACAACTTGCGCCACCGCATATATTTCCGGTGGATCAGTGTTGTTTTTATTTCTCCCGGAGGTCCGCGGCTCATCGCGTATTCCGCTGCGTCCGCCGGCTCCAGCCTTTTGTCGATCCCCGGCAAGTGTGGCGCGATCACAGTCTCACCAGGAGAGTTCACTCACTCACGGCTGCTGATAGAATCCACTCAATACAGCATGTACTACAAACGGGGATCAATTTTTGAAAGTCATACCCTGTCTACCAACTTGCAAATATTTCACATTCGTTGTCTTTGAGATACGACGTATCTGTCCATTATTAGTTTGCACTTAGTAGTTCCACTATGCTAAGTCCTTGGTTCCACTCACCACAGACAAAATAGTGTACTACGTTCGGACCATAGATAATAATTATGTGTGGGTGGAATAGGAAAGCCACAAGATAAAGAGTAAAATTGAGTAAATACTATTCATAAATGTCAGTGCCAAAACAGTCACGGAGTGATTTCAAACCGAGTGGGTAGAGCCACTCGTATTGATATCATAGTATGACAATTTTAGTCAGCGGTGATTTTCAAAAATACGAACTTTTGGAAATCGGTGACTAATAGTCATTTTGCTGACTTCTAGTCACTCGCTGACTTTCAAAAATCGATCCCCAGGTGTCTTCACAACCACACAATATATTTTGTGTAACAGCTTAGCATTGAGTAATATCATAAGATTGTGAAATGAAGATGATGATGTAAGCTGAAATGGCAATGGGCTGGCCATAGATTCCAAATAACCGACAACCGCTGGTAAACGTGTTCTAGAGTGGAGACCTCGTCTTGGTAAACGTAGTGTGGGGCGCCCCCTGGCGAGGTGGAGCGACGATCTGTCTAGGCGGCTGGTAGAAAGTGGATGGGAAGAGCTGGAAATCGGTCTAAATGGCGAGCATTGGGAGAGGCCTGTGTCCAGCAGTGGACTGATACAGGCTGATGATGATGATGATAAGATTGTGCATCGTCCACAATTAGCGCCACCACTGTTATTTGCACCGGTTGTTTCATAATATCTTGGAAGTCCACGGCCCATCACGTATTCAGCTGATCCAGCCTTTGTCAACACAACCGAAGTAGAGGAGTCGACCAATTTTTTTATTTTTTTTTATACCACTTGAATGACGGAACAAGCAGATGGCCCACCTGATGTTAAGCGGTAACCTCTGCCTATGAATAGTGCATTACCTCATAAGTCACGTCCACCTAGGACGCGCCCTATGTGGCATTGCACTGCGCCCGCCACCCAGAGACATAAAGATGAAAAGTCTCATGTGCCTGTAATTTCACCGGCACCCTTACCCTTCAAACCGGAACACCGCAATGCGAGCACTACTACTTTGCGGCAGAAATAGGTATGGTGGTAGTACTTCCCCGGACGAACTCTTTCACAAAAAAGCTCTACCAATACAAAAATATATATATGTCTAAATATAAATATGTCTACATATACTATCATAACACACCCATGTTACATACATTGACCTCACCCCACAAATATACTGTGGCGTGGGTATCAGGAACTTAGAGTACCATGGTACCACAATACCCGGACTCGGAACAAATATTTGCAGAAAAACAAATATTTGTTGCGCAGCGGGAATCGAACCCGTAAACTCTCGCATTTCAGCCAGCTACTCGCCCGCCGCTCTACATACGTCATCTCAACCGGTCTCTCAGGTCAAGTATCAACTCAAAACCAATACAATTGGTTACAAATAATGATCCAATAAGTATTTCGCTTAAGAATAGCATTTTCTATTTTATCACCTTTATTCCGTGGTGTGTCTGGCCTAAGAATAGACCCCTCCGTCTCCTCCCGTGGATGTCGTAAAAGCCGACTAAGGGATTACCCGGACTTGTTGATAAGATTCGTTGGTATAAGATATGTCCTGGTTGCTAGATAATTGTAGAATGTGTTATTACTGGAAGTTAGTGTTAGGTGAGTCAGTCGTAGGAAGCAATGGCGGCAGTGAGCTCACCACTTGTCACGTCTATATCCCACGATGGTGCAACCCACTGGCTCTGCCTACCCCTTCGGGGAAAGAGGCGTGTGTCTATGTGTGTGTGTGTGTGTGACTTGCAAAATTGACATGTATCTGTCACGCGAGATTGCAGATACCTAATGGAATCCCGCTATACTATGTGGTTCCAGTTTGTGGTGATAATTATACCATTGTTCGTCAGCATTACCACCAATAAGTGTGTATAAATTCCACTAAGACAGCGCTGACGCGCCCCACGGGCTGCAAGCAGTTTGTTGCCATGGGTATGAACTGACGCAGCTGATCCCGCGCTCTGTGGTACACTGAGCTGATGCCACTTGACGTTTAACAGGGCTAGACTTTATTGCGATGTAAATGCTAGGGCCGGGCCGGATGCTCGTCCCGTCGTCGTGTCGCCCAGAGTCCGACGGCAAAATATATATTACCTACCGACTCCTCATGTTTTTGTTTAGTGATAGATTTGATTTTGAAATTATGGTTCAGAATTTTTTGTCAAAAAGTAGTATTTCTAAACAAAATGCCAATGAACTGCCTTTAGGACAAACTCGAGTAGGTGTCTTTTAATAGATGGTAGGTCAAGTATTGGCGATACAAAAATGCATTAGATACTTAGGTACTCAGAGATTTAAACTCAAGCCAACAGAAACAAAGAAATTTAAATAGGTTTTTGAGTATTTTTCCTACAATTTTACTATAAAAACTTACGTGAACCATATCATAAAATAATTATAAAAAAAATATCGATAAAATTTCCCGTTTTTATAAAATAATTTTTCCTACAATATTAAAGCTTTGAATAGTATCTCAAGCAAACTAGGTACCTGCGTACCTATGTGAATAATTTAATCAACCAACTATTATTGATGGAAGCTAAATCTAGTCACCGCTCTGACATTCCGAGATTGATGATAGTATTGTTGATTTATTACCAATCATAATGCAGTAAGCGCTTTGTTATAGTGTGTTCTACTATTCATTATTATGTCGTGTTGCTGCAAAATAATATTGCAAATTCGGTTATACTTATCTACCCACCTACTGCTAATAACTACGTGTGTAGGTACGTCAACAATCACATACTTACCAATTAGTGGTTTGTTGAATGAATGACTTAGAACAATTATTGCAGATAAAATACCTGTTTACCCTAGGAGCAATGGATTCAATATGGTTCTATGTTGAAACTATGAAAACTCGTGTTGCAACGCTGACACCTGTCAGTTTTTTTTTTTTTTTTTATATTACTTGTATGATGGAACAAGCAGATGGCCCATCTGATGTTAAGCGGTAACCTCTGCCTATGAACAGTGCATTACATCATAGGTCACGACCACCTAGGACGCACCCTATGTGGCATTGCACTGCGCCCGCCACCCTGAGACATAAAGGTGAAAAGTCTCATGTGCCTGTAATTTCAACGGCACCCTTACCCTTCAAACCGGAACACAGCAATGCGAGCATTAGGTACTGCTTTGCGGTAGAAATAGTTATGGTAGTAGTAATTCCCCCGACGAACTCTTTCACAAAAAAGCTCTACTACTTCTAGTGTTGGAAAGCTGACATCAGTCAGACATTTTTTTTTTAAATTAACTTGTGTTAATATATTTCAAACGATCAACGCCGACGCAGCGATTGTTGCACTGAAGGTAATGTTGTGTAAACTTGGTTAAAAGTAGTCCATTACTCACTTGCACAAAATAGTATGTAAAAATAAGAAAGGAAAACTGAAACCCATTTCCATTATTTCCCGTCACCCGTCTCGTGGCTTGCCGGCTTGATAGCTTCGGCTCCCCGGGCGCATGGCGTCTGAATTTTCCACGTAAGCGATTACACATTAAACCATGAAGCAGTGGGCTCAGAGGTAAGATATTATGGTTGGGGTTCTCCTATGAACATACGAATCAGGGGGAAGGTATGAACACTCGCAAACAATCCTAATGTCACAGACACAAAGTACCTACGACACGTAGCTTGTTTCAGTCTTCTGTTCAAGACTAGATTCAAGATTCAAGATATTTATTTGCATAAATAAGTGTAAAAATTGACAATTATGGTATTATTTTCTAAATTTAATAAACTTCAGATTATCATAATGCAATATTTTTTACTATTCTGAAAATACAGTGCTGGTTTTAGGGTTCCGTACCCAAAGGGTAAAGCGGGACCCTTTTACTAAGGCTCCGCTGTCTGTCTGTCAGTTTGTCTGTCTGTCCGCCTGTTACCAGGCTGTATCTCATGAACCGTGATAGTTAAACAGTTGAAATTTTCACAGATTATGTATTATATTGCCACTATAACAACAAATACTAAAAAACAGGCTCCTATACAACAAAAAAGTTTTTTTGCCGTTTTTATAAATAATGGTCCGGAACTTTTCGTGCGCGAGTCTTACTCACACTTGGCTGTTTTTTTTGTTTCACGATCTGCGTAGAGTAAGAAAATCTAAACAACTTGTAGCTTATGCTTTGAATAGACATGAGTCATGCGCGCTCTACTGCATTGTGTCTCTGGGCAGCAAGTTCTCACATGATTAATGTTAGGTTTGGCACTTAATACACCCTTGTTTACCTTACCTTACATCGTTTTGTACATGATTTCATATCGCGGAACCCTAAAAAAGGTGTAATTGGAAACGTAATGGTGTGTAGCCATGCGTAATCGGTGAGAATGTATATTATTTATTTTTATATCGGTACGGAATGGAATCAAAATAAATCTGACGGAGATGTATCAAACCACGCCTAGTTTTAACATCCCATGACTCAAATACCCATCGCTATCATATAAATTCTGTCAAAATAACAGATAAGCATTCATTTAGTTTCATATTTAAATGGTATTATAAGGTAAAAAAATATGAGGCCTAGCCCTCTGTGGCGCGGTGGGTGAGTAGTCGGCTGTGATGCGAGAGGTGGCAGGTTCGATTCCCGCTGCAGGACAATTGTTAATGATCTGAAAATATTTGTTCTGGGTCTGTGTGTTGTGGTACCAACGTAATCAAAGGTCCAGGACAGGGAATCCTAGTGTGGGATCAGGGCTAGTATGTGACTGTTGGGTGTGTTATGTTATGTATAATAGTTTCCAGTTAGGGTTCCGTAACCAAAAAGTGCCAACGGGACCCTATTGCTAAGCCTCCGCTGTCTGTTCGGCCGTCCGTCTGTCTGTCAGCGGGCTGTATTTCATGAACTGTAAGAGCAATAGCGCACTAGCGGCTTGGCCGCTGTGGTTCCGTTACTCAAAAGGTACCAGCAGAAACACCATGGGGATTGATCTCGTGTTACTCTGTCTGTCAGTTTATGTCAGCCTATTTTCACCGAATCTATACTTGATGAAAAAAAGTTGAAAGGTACATAATTATACAGAATTAGGTGACCCAATCACGAAAGTATAGCGTAAATAAACGAATTCTTTTCTCGGGGGTTAATCAGGCGAGGGGGGGGGGGAGGGGGGGGGGGGTCTTGCAAAAAGATATCACATATATATTCTAGTATATATTATAGTATAATAAGTATTCGAGAAAAGAAAATGCGTTTAAAACGCGTTGCTTAATTTCACCTTGACTAATAAGTTTAATAGTTAATGGCAGAGGGTTACGCGATGTGCTTGTTCCCTCATTCAAGAAGGTACCTAAAAAAGTTATTAAAAAAGAAAAAAAAAAGCAGCCAAGTACGAGTCGGACTCGCCCATGAAGGGTTCCGTAGCAGCAAGTAACATAATATAAAAATTCTTGGATGGATTACAATTAATGACGTATTAAAAAAAAACTACTTACTAGATCTCGTTCAAACCAATTTTAAGTGAAAGTTTACATGGTAATGTACATCATATTATGTATATTTTTTTTAGTTATAGTTAGTTATATTTTTTTTTCACTTTTTACCACTTTGGAAGTGTCTCTCGTGCAAACTATTCAGTTTAGAAAAAAATTACATAATAAACCTCAAAATCATTTTTGAAGACCTATCCATAGATACACCACACGTATGGGTATGACGAAAAAAATTTTTTTTAGTTTCATTTCTAAATATGGGGAACCCCAAAAATAAAAAAAACTACTTACTAGATCTCGTTCAAACCAATTTTGAGTGAAAGTTTACATGGTAATGTACATCATATATTTTTTTTAGTTTTATCATTCTCTTATTTTAGAAGTTACGGGGGGGGGGGGGGGGGGACACACTTTTTACCACTTTGGAAGTGTCTTTCGCGCAAACTATTAAGTTTAGAAAAAAATGATATTAGAAACCTCAAAATCATTTTAGAAGACCTATCCATAAATACCCCACACGTATAGGTTTAATGAAAAAAAAAATTTTGAGTTTCTGTTCTTAGTATGGGGAACCCCAAATATAATTGTTTTTTTTTAAATTTTTGTGTAAAAATCTTAATGCGGTTCACAGAATACATCTACCTACCAAGTTTGAACAGTATAGCTCTTATAGTTTCGGAAAAAAAAGGCTGTTTCATACACGGACAGACAGACAGACAGACAGACATGACGAATCTATAAGGGTTCCTTGTCTTTGACTACGGAACCCTAAAAAATGGTCTAGTGGTTAGTATGGTAGCCTACTTGTACGGAACCTTCTCCTCGCAAGTCCGACTCGCACTTGACCAGCGGTTTTTTTACGACTTTATGATATAATCTATAATCTATCTGTTTAATTCTTAAAATTAAAATTTTTATTTGTACTCCTTCGAACATTGAAAATAGAACCCACATGATTTACGTTCACAATTTAAAAAGAACATCGAGCCTCCGGTACGGAGGCCTGCGTTGCTCGATGAAAAAGAAGCATGGACTGTCAAAAAAAGTAATACCTATTACTCGTAGATAGAAACTAAAGAAACGACTAGCTATAAAAACGCAAATTCATCTACTCGATGATGTAGCCCCATGCCCATACATCAATCCTCGTATGAATAGCCATTAAACAAACTTCCTCGAGTTCGTTTCAGCTGTCAGCACAAACCACGTATCTATCCGCGTGGTGCCGTGACGGACGGGACGGCGCCGATAGCGTGACGTGACGGACACCTAGTCTGTACGTCGGCATCCTAGTTCAATGCGTATTTTGCACACACACACATCTTAGGGTTCAGAGATTAGCAGTCCCAATCCCTGGATTGAGTATCCTTTTAAGGAAGCATAACGTCGTAGTAGAGTAGTAGAGCTTTTTTAGTAGTAGTAGAGCTTTTTTGTGAAAGAGTTCGTCCGGGGAAGTACTACCACCATACCTATTTCTGCCGCAAAGCAGTAGTGCTCGCATTGCTGTGTTCCAGTTTGAAGGGTAAGGGTGCCGGTGAAATTACAGGCACATGAGACTTTTCATCTTTATGTCTCAGGGTGGCGGGCGCAGTGCAATGCCACATAGGGTGCGTCCTTGGTGGACGTGACCTATGAGGTAATGCACTTTTCATAGGCAGAAGTTACCGCTTAACATCAGGTGGGCCATATGCTTGTTCCGTCATTCAAGTAGTATAAAAAAAAAAAAAAAAAAAAGTGACTGATTTGCATTTGTTATGGTATCACTCCTAACATGGTTAGGTAGTAGTTATGTTTTAAGCGTACCCTTCATGTGATATATTATTGAAGGTCTCGTTAAAGGAGACAGTTTTTTCAAATCCATTGTTTTTACTAGCCTTACCGTTAGCGAGATTTCATTTCATTTATTTATTGCGAGAATGGGTACAAGAAAAAGTTGACAAAATAAAATTACTAAATAAAAAAAAAATAAGAAAAAAAAACAATTATATTATTATTTTTATTTATTATTTTTATTATTATTATATTATTATTATTATTATTTTAATTTATTATTTTATTAATTTAAATTATTGATTTACTCCGCCAAAGTAGTTGAAATTCCCCTATGTTAGTGGATCATGGATATTCAGCGTCGAAAACATTTAGAGTAATGAACACTGTGACGGAGAAACTATAACTTAACTTGTTGTGAACCCTACACTATACACGCACTTGGCCAGTTTTATTTTACTTTAGCAACCGATTTGAAAAAATGAAATTAAATGAAAAACATTTATTTGGCACACAACAAAAAACAAACAGAACAAACAGAATACTAGGAATACAGTAGGACAAAAGCAGAAAAATAAATAAAATACACCAATAACATAAAAAAACAGATACAAAAACATAAATTAGACACTTAAGTTAATTTGAGTTGCTTAAACCAAACATGGATATTTTTCGGTATAATTGGAACTAACTAGACTAAATTGTTACTATGAGGGAGCAGAATACTAAAATTGACAGTCAATTCACAAGTCAGTCTCGATTCGGTCAGTTTTCAGTACCTATGGTTTCTCGTATATATGTATTTTCGTTGATAAAGTGTAGTTATTGCAACCCTTGCGATCAATTTGTTGATTGGCAGCCGTAAAGTTATTTGGTGCGCAGAACCACTGAATGATTATCAAAAATATTTGTTAATTGTTTCGCAATATTCCCGTTAGGAGCATGTTTCCAACGCAGGCTGCGCGATGCTGCGACGTGCGGTCTGTGGCCGCGACGTGACGTCACAACGTCGCGGCATTTCCACCTCCTGTTCAACAATCCAACTCTACAACTATTTTCAGCCACAAAAACAAAAAGGATAATTTGGTTGTTTTTCTGTTTTTCCAACCGTCCTAGCTGCGTGAGGGATTTTATTGGCAGCACGGTACGACCAGGTTTAGCCAGATTAAACTATGTTTGCTCTGCGCATGTTTTTTTGGGTTAGTTCGTGCAGATAGGAGGACTATAACATGTTGATGATATAATATCATGATGATGATAATTTTCAATTCAGTTATCTGAGGCATACTGTTAGGAATTTTAGATTATGTACTATTTAACAAATATAATTAGGAGAGACCCAAAAAAAATATCTTCTACTGCCTGTACAAGTCCACTACAAGACATTGGTTTTGCTCATAGAATACTCCCAGGGGGACCATCGTGAGCCGCCTCCATTCAACCACTTCCAGCGACCTATAAAATGTTGTAAGTCCTTAAAATAGAGAGAGGCACCTTATCGTCCGTGGCCAAAAACAAATTATTAACTAATTTATATAAGAAAGATGACTTGATTCCTACTAGTGTTTCTCCCCAAACTGAGAACTCGCAAATACATGCGATGTAGGTTACCTACTTTCTTCACTTTTCTAACCAACTTCTAAAAGTATTTCTTAGATATTTTCACGAGACCACCTCGAGATAATTTCCTACACATCATCGAAAGAACGATGAATACGATAAGCAACGGGGCGTAAACATCGAGCAAACGGAGGCCTGCAATTCTCTAAGGGGCGTAAACATCGAGCAAACGGAGGCCTGCAATTCTCTAAGGGGCGTAAACATCGAGCAAACGGAGGCCTGCAATGCTCTAAGGCGCGTAAATACTACATAATACCTATAAAAACATTCGTAAATCATATCAATTATTTTATAAAAACGGGAAATTTTCACGTACCGTTCTCGAAACGGGTCGAAACAATGTCGGTGCTTACATCAATTTAACGGTACGTGAAAATTTCCCGTTTTTATAAAATAATACATAATACCTGTTAGTATTAATTGATATCTAAAGAATTAATTAATTGATAATCTCCTTTTGTGAAGTCAGTTATTATATAATCTCAAAAGAATCTAGGAAGTGTATATCATGATGGCAGTATTGCAAGAAAACCATATGCATATTGTAAAGTTTAGTGTATCGAAATAAATTGTGTCCAATATAACTTATTCGCTATGACCAAACGTGACATAACGCGGGCTCGTTACGATATCATCTTAATAACTAAAACGTCATTCAAATCCCTAGAAATGTCACAACAACTCAACAAACGATGTCATACCTAATGGTTAATGTTGTATAAGGTACAGTGGTGGAATGAAAATGTTGTCACCTTAGGGCCTATTTTGGTTGTTCAATGCAAAAAGCATAGGTACTGTTTTACCGACATAGTATTGCATTGGTACTGTTTTACAGACACAGGAACTTATTCTCGCGCTACGTATCGGAACTGCCAATGTGTCAATATTGCAATATTACGAAAATAACCTTCAGTTACCATGACAACAGATATTAGCTGCGGTTGAATGACAGATAGTCTACGAATAAAATGTCAAAATTTCTGGCTATCTCAATAAAAAACTGGCCAAGTGCGCATCGGACCTCGCGCATTCAGGTTTCCGTCGTAGAAACTATTATATAATTTGTGGTTCCGTAACAAATGTAGAAGTTATAAATTGCCTAAGTTAAGTTAATCCACACGCAAAATTAAATCTGTTTGTAATAGAAATATAAGAAAATTCTCGAAATGTTTCTATTTTCTAAAATATTATAATTTTTTGGTATAATATTCATAATAAGTATGTTGAATATTTCAAAAAATCTAGTTCCTGGGTTAAATGGAAATTAAATTGAACTTAGTAACAAAAATACAGTCTTATTCTACCTAATAAGTTCTAAAATTATACTCCACATGCTAGGGTACGACAGATTCATTTTTCCCTCCCCACTTTAACTTGTACGGGAGTCATACTTCAAAATAATTTTTCGTTATTATTTTTGGGTTTGGGTCAGTAAGATACATAAATAGTACAAATATGAATACTACTATGGTTTAGCCGCTATAGACCCGTGTGATAGAGAGACGGACAGACGGATGAGCGAGGGCAATAGGGCTTCGTTTGGCCCCTTTTGGGTACGGGACCCTAAAAAAGTTGTTCCAAACTTAAACAAGCAACTGACCAAAGGTGTGCGATTTTGATCTTTATAATAAACATTTAAATGTTTCAACATTTTCAGAGGCCCTCGGGCGGCTTCACAAACTCCGACACCAGAGGCCAGCACTACCTCATACGAAACGAAACGAAACCTTTAAATTATGTTGTTCTTTACAGCAGTCTGCTACGTAGAATAGTTGAAAAAGGTAATATGTGCTCGCGACTAGCTAATATATAGGGCCTATTCCTTTGAAAACTGACGACCGTTTTCATTCCGCCACTGTAAAAGTATGGAAATTCTTCAATTTATAATTTATATCACAAAAACTATAAGCATACCAAATTTCAGCAACGCGGGAAGTAACCTAGATGTTGTTTTTTTTTTATTTTCCCGAATATCTCAAAAACTGCATAATCTAAAATTAAATTAAAAATAGTTTTAAAATATCCAAGCAATACGATTTCATATGACACCTCAGTTGGTCTGTCTCCCTTATTTAGAAACAAACATAAAAACGCCGCATCTTCCAAGTTGACTCTGAGAACTCGCTTCACTCGTTCAACAAGTATCTTCCTACCTACGTTTCAACAATGTATTAAAGTATTCACTTTGTTTTTGTTGCAGCTTCGATGTCCGCGGCAAGCACCTCTCTGAAGCCCGTCACTGGTCCGCCCCCGAGGTGTTCGGTCCACGAGCTCACTTCTCAACTTCTCCCCCTCCCGCTGCGCTTCTCGTGCGAGACGTAAAGAGAAGGGACGAGGGGGTGTACCGCTGCCGGGTCGACTTCCGCAACACGCAGACCACCAGCTTCAGATACAACCTCACCGTAGTTGGTGAGTCATCGACAGTGTCTATAACACAGTGCATTACGCCTCAGATGTATCTACGCCGTAGAGGGCGCGTAGAGTGTACGCTACAAATGATGCAACGAGTCTACGCCGTGTCCTCTACGGCGTATACTCGTAGATCCGACGGATTACCTACGCGTGAATAAAGGCTAACACGAATGAATGTGAGTAGGAGTGCTTAGTGCAGGTGCTGAGATTCGTACTAAACAGTATTTGAAAGTACTCGCAATACACGTTTTGTATGCACCAAGCACTTGCAGTAATGAGAGTGTGACTACTGACTACAGACCGCACCTTGTAGCCCGACGTAGAATGTGGTAGCAGCTACCGAAGACCTCGGTTGCTCTTTCCACTTTCTGCATTTAGCTTAAAAACTTAACATCAAAGGAGGATTGTTTGTTTTGAAAGTGTTTTATTGGTTAAAAGTGAATATATTTCATACAAACAACATAGCAATCCATACAACAGTGACATTGTCGTGATACCACACCAGAATCCCCTGTATCGTGGGTATCAGGAACTACGAGTGCCATGGTAACACAACACCCAAACAAATATTTGCAGATCATACATTTGTCCGGCAGTGGGAATTGAACCCGCAACTTCTAGCATCTCAGCCGGCTACTCGCTAGCCGCACCGCGACACAGAGGTCGTCAAAAACACGTACATGCGTATACAATAAAAAACAACAAAGACGGGACAACAACATCAGGTTTTCCGTCCAGAGTTAGCTCTCGGAATTATAATCATTTCAATTAATTCACGCATGTTTTTATCTTTAATTGTTTACTTGATTTACCTCATAAAGTTTTAATCTTTAATTGGCAATGAATGAAATAAATAATTAATTAAATCCGGATTAATACTATCCATTAGCAGCAATATTTTATGGAAATGATTTTCGAATGAATAAAGCATTCGAGATCAACCACGAATCACCTTCCGAACGTATCATCGAAGTGGCTCGTGCGGATCGCACAGACATCCAGACACATCCAGGGGCCCAATTCTACTAAACCAATTGTATTCAAATTGTTAATGAATCGTCTTTTACTTGTCACTTTTGACACTTTTAGTATTCTACTTACATCAATAGTTTTTCAATTGCATTATAATTCAAATATTGTGACCATTTAGAAACAATCGTAAAATCTTTCTTCGTAAAAATTCGTAAAATCGTAAATTTAGCAGACTACCATTTTTAATAACAATTGTAATTAAATTGTAATTGCATCGTACAATAATGGTTTTTCTTTTAAAAATAGTAGAATTAATAAATAAATAAATAAATAATGCTGGACAAATTCACACAACATTATCTAGCCCCAAGCTAAGCCAGAGCTTGTATTATGGGTACTAGATAACTGATATACTTAATAGAATACATTACATAGATATATATTTTTTATTATGCATAGAAAACACCCAGAACACCCTGAACAAATATCTGCAGAACGCACCAATATTTGTTCCGAGGCAGGAATCGAACCCGCAACCTCCTGCGTCGCAGGCGAACCATCGCCAGCCGCGCCACAGAGGTCGTCCAAATTGGGCCCCAGAGTAGTTGTGCAGCAGTGGTGCACGTTCATTTTGCGCTCTACAAGTACTTGTCTGAAGTCAAAGCCACAGTCAAAAATATTATATTCATTCATTTCACAGTGATCATTTTGAATCTTATAAACTAGGTAAATTTACTCGTGTTTCATGCGATGTCTTTTTTTGGGTTCCGTGCCTCAAAAGATACCAACGGAACCACTGGGTTCTGTGTTTCAAAGAATACCTACAGAACTATTGTAGGATCGCTCTCGTTTCTGTCTGTATGTTTGCCACTTGCCACAGCCTAATTTCTCGAAATCTATGGATGATTTTTTTTAAGTTTATTACAAAATAAACAGAGTAAATTAAGGCGTGAGAATAATATTTGTAACGAGAAAATGCGTTTAAAATGTGTTGCTTAGTTATAATGAGGTTTGTTAAGTCAAATTGGTCTAGAAGTTACTACATTATGATAGCCTACGTACGGAACACCCTCCACGCAAGTTTTACTCGCACTTAAACGGTTTTTACTTAGAACTAGTTGGCAACTAGCAAAGCTAATATTTGAATTTTGCACTCGTGCTCAGATCAATAAGCAAACTTCCAGTTTTAATTAAAAAAGTGTGCATTCTGGCCATAAAGTGGCGCACAATGTACCATTTTAGTACGACCGATTTTATTGTAGAGCAAATCAATATGCTTGCTCTTTGAGAACAAGCCCTTAACTTTGGTTCCTGTCGTGAACTTACCTGAACAGTACATACTACACAGCCTGTTGGGGTACATATAGCAAAGAGCGGTATTGTGCAGACGACAGATATACGGCGCTGGAACACGCCCGCATCTCGTCGACGATACCTGCTAACTTACGGCCCAGTCTTGGGTTTATTACCACCGCATTGTTGCCTAGAGGTAACATGCTTGGGTAACATGCGCATGTTGAGGCAACATCGACGTAATTGTTTCGAGGTGTTAATTATTGGGGCTTGGAATTCTATCTATCTATGTAAGGTGTGCCCGGGCAGAATGAAGGTGTGCAGAATAGAGGTGCTGTTAGTAAGAACGTGTGCTTACCTGACCTCTCTTGTGGATCTCTCTGCAGGTAAGAGTAATTTATCTGTGGTGGGGTCCTCATTAGACTTAAGGCCTAGCAGAGCATTACGATTGTTTTTTTATTCAGACCTTTGACTTCATGAATTCTTGAAATCGGTTGAGCTGTTTCGGCATGATTGAGTATCAAATATACAAACATGCAAACATCCAAACATTGAACAATACAGAAAAATACAGTCGAATCTGAAAAAAATAAGAAGTCTGTTAAATAATAAGCAGGTGGCAAAATAATATGATGTCACTTATATTTTATTTATAGATTTATTTATCAAAGAGCAGTAGTGGAATAGGTTGTTGGACTGACATTATGTGCACCTCTCACCTTCAGTGCGAGGAATGGAGCGATTAGCATTTCGCTGGCATTTCCTGAGGCCCCGATGTTTGCTTGTTTTATTTTATTTTCCTTCAGCTCCGACCTTCGAGATTATTGCGTCTTGGAAAAGCATACAAATTGTTATTGTACATTATAACACTTTCCGTACCTCTAAACATAGCCCACAGTTAGTCGAGGCGATTGCTGTTACAAGGACACTAATGCAAGACTCACTGCAGATCGTTACTCGGGTCCACCCTCAATCTGTAGTAGATACTCGTAAACGTTGCTTTCTTCTTCTTTGGTTATTCCATTTATCGGTATTTATGATAATGTGCAACTTCATCTGACCTCCACTGTTTACTCATGACCGTTGGATTGTAAACAGAAATACCGCGTCTCAGTTCTACATCTATTTATTTAGAGCAGACGGGTTGGCGTTCACGGTTGAATCAGCGGCTGATGAGGCGCACTAATTACCCCCCGGAGCGATGGCTTTGGAAACTCGTTATATCGGGCCCGAGGCAGATTTACGCCTTTACGGACTGAAAAGATTAAGAGTTTCTTTGTCGAATGTACTAATTATGTACCTACCTTGCCGTACCTTGAGACGTTCAGATCAATGTTTTGATAATTTGAAGGTAATAGATAATTGCAACATTGCGCTTTATAACCGAGTCCTGTACCTGAGTACATACATACAATTATATCTGGACAGATGAAAGCAAATTTTTGCCAGTTGTTGCAAGCATGCTTTGGTCGGTCAAAAACACTTCTTCCCAATGGTTGTCCACTCGTAACAATGGTGGTAACGATTATTTTGTAAATATATCTTTAAAACCGAAACGAAAACATACTGACTACATCCCCTGATCTCCAAAACTCAGAATTCAAAACCTACAATTTTAAAATATGTCATGACTATTGGCTTATTGTTTGGTTTAAAGGTGGACTCAGGATTTATTAAATTCAATCCCTAAAAAAGGGGGTGTTTAATTTTTCCGTGCGTATCTGAGCCAACCTGAATTTTACGATAAAGCGTTACTATAAAGCAAAAAAGTTAAATTCTGTTGAAAACCAATGCAATTATGTGTTTTTGGGAGTGTTTTATATCCAGTATAACACTTAAGTATTTAAGTGGATGCACGTAAGCTCACCAAATCCATCGTTACGCCCTATATCGTTCTCGCAAAACTCATTACAATTTTAACATAACGGCAATTTTGTTTAAAAATTAGTTGATGTTACTTGTTAACGAGTCGCCGCGGGGCCCTATCTGACCTAATTTAATATATTTTTAACGAATCCTCTTCGCTGGTTGGTGGGATGGTGTTCGACCATGGGCCGCAATTCCCATAGCCGTGTAATTGTGCGGCTGACATGCCGCATTAATTGGATTGCTCCCGGTGGGATATCGCCATCGATTGACCGCTCCTCATATATTACTCTACTGACAGCTACCTACCAGCTAAGCGATATTGCTTGCTGTAAAAACCATCGATCTGAATGCAGCACCTCAATCGCGCTCATTTTGAACGATAAGCACCAAAACATACACTACCAACACCGTTTCGATATGCACATTTCGTAACGCGCTAATCATTTAAATGCAAAAATTTAAAATTTGGTTTTGTTTATAAATAATACTATTTTCAGTTAAAAATAATTTAACCCTATTATTTCTTATTATTTCTAAAACCCGTTTTAAACTTTAAATCACAAGAAGGGTCCATCAAAGATCCCTATCTATTGTTATCTTTGTATTACCGTGTCGTCTTGAGCCTCTCCTCGATGTGGATTATGTCACTTCCAATAGCGTAAGATGGTTAACTTTAAATTGATTTTGCTTATCGACATAATCGAGTAAGATAACTTCCAAATTGTAAATAGAAATTAAGTTGGGAGCTTAAATTCGGAGGTGCTGTTGTTTTGTGCGTGAAAATTGCAAAATATAATCTGATATTATTCTAAAATCAACACTGAATATGAATGGGTTTTAAATAGTCCGGCACATGACAATATAGAGATAGAAGATACAGACACAGGGTCCATCACATGCAGGGAAGCTGCATTTCGTTTACCGCGAGTAGGTACGTTTGAGATTAACAGTCGAAAGATGGTCTTCAGGATCACGAAGGCGGCCGGTGACTTTTTTTGGCCACCCCTATAATTCTATTTACCTGAATAATGGTGTCGATTCTGAACAGCATTCTCTAATTTTAAACCACGTTAAAGTTGTCGCGTGCCCTTTCTTATAGACTGAAATAAAAGAGAACGCGATAATTTTAATGCGGTTAAAATTAGAGAATGCTGCACAGAATCGACACCTTATATATTACTACCTATTAACGGTATTTTGCCATCAAGTTTGATTATGAATAAGGGGGTTATTGTCTAACATTACCATGATAACATGGTTACTGATCAGGAAGTCTAATTTACAAAATGCCTAGGTGAAGTATTACAACTTGTTTGTGGGCGTAACTGTAGGTAAATGTAGCGTAACTTGTACAGAACTATGATATATGTCTGATAGTTATGAGTTAAGTTTAACTTTTGAATGCCGTGGTTGTTTATCGCATATACTATGTGAAAACAATTTTGAGTTTTAAAACTTCTGTTCTAAAGGTCAAATTTTGGAAATATATTTATGAACTTTCACCAACTCTATGCATACCTACTATTTGAATTTACAAACTATATTGCATTTTGAACGACCGGCCCGATCTTCTGCCGAGTATTAGAGCTGAAGTTAGATTGAACGCCTCTATGTCCGATATAAAACCCAATCGGGCTTTGATGCTTTAACGGAACCAGCCGAAATAGCAGAGTCCGGCAACCTTAACTTTACCATCCGGCCACTGGAATTACAACCTTAAGCATTAAGTTTTAGAGATCATTATGGTTTAAGGTGAATTTGTATCGGGTTCAGGGATGATGTTAATCGGACGAGGCTGTTAGCAATCACCTGCGTTGTATTGAGCTGATTAATTGCTATCTGTTTCGGAACTCTTGTGGATATTGCTACGCGTACGATTTAATTAATTGAATCCTTCAAGCTGTAGTGATAAGAATATAACTTCACTAGAACAAGGCCACTTTCATTACTCACCAAATAATGTTGCGGCTGTGAAAACAATCACTGAAGGTGTCGCACTAATAGTCAGGAGCTTTTGGGAATGTAATGAAAATAACAAATAAAAAAAAAGGGCATTTATTCTTTACACTATACTAATAAACAAAGGACATAAGTATAAAAATAACATATTTAGTCTAGTGTAAGAGAAAAGGTCGAGGGCTCAGCCACTAATATCTATACTTTATGGTTATTGGCCTGAATCTTGTTTTGAATTGCATGCAATGGGAGGCATTTTAGTAATATTGAACCAAAATATATGAAATCCTTCGTGACTGTCTGACTACCGTTAGCCGTAGAGACCTACAATTTGGAGGGTATAATTCATTGGTTCCTTGTGGTCTAGGGGTGTACTAAGAAAGGGATTACAGAAAATTTCTAAGGAGTTTTGAAGTATGCATGGAAAAATCTCTACGCGGACGAAGCGACGTACCACCGGGGTAATTTTTTTTTCCTCATAGATCAATAAAAATACCTGGATCCAAGAGTTGATACGTTAGAAATAGGGTGGGGGTTGCGAAGGTCAACAAGCCTTTACTCGTATATATTAAATCTAGCTTGCAGTTGGCACGACTCAGGGTTGCTGCACTGTTTCCAATATCTATACTCTATGGTTATTGGCCTGCATCTTGTTTTGTATTCTATTTATCGAATTGTAGAAAATATAATATCTCTCCCCCCCTGAAATTATTTAATATTTTAATGACCGAGCGTGCGAAGTCCGTGTATCTTCTGGCAAAATTTACTTTCATCTGTCCGGATGTATGCGTGTATGTTGGTACTCGCCTACAGGTCGTATTGTTCAACGAATTTTGACGAAACTTGATACACAGCTTCTACAATTTTATTGAAAGTTTTGTATTCAGCTTATTTTGATTGGAAGGTATTTCCCCCAAGAAGGGGAAAAGTTTGCTGCGGCATTATTTACTGCCCAATTTTGATAATATTTATCACAAACATTTGGTACGCTGTTCTAAATATGACTTTCAAATATGTGCAAAATCAGTTTAAAGGTTTTCAGGGTATTTATTAATTTATTTATTTATTTATATTTACTTTAGTTAGAACGACAAACAGTTATCAGTTATACTAATTAAAGGGTATCTACATAAAAATAGGTACAATAAAATAGACCTATAGAAAATAGATTTATTGTTATAGATTATGCAAATAGATTATTAAAACACAGTTTTAATAAAAATAAAACGGCATTTAAATCTAAACACCCGTTACACTCTAGATCCTATTCATCGTGTGACATTAGACCCTGGAGTGTGTGAGATTCAGTTATACCCTAGATCCTATTCATCGTGTGACATTAGACCCTGGAGTGTGTGAGATTCAGTTATACCATAGATCCTGTTCATTCCATGAAATGCTTATTAACAAATAGGTTGGTAGTTTCAACGCCAAAAGAGTATTTTTTATAATTATAATTTTAAATAAATAAAGCATCTCAAATAAGTTAGCTCAATGACGCGTAAATCCATAGGTATCTGAAGTAAAGCAAACACCGTTGCAAAAATAAAAAATAACTGTAATATTTTGTCCACAGTGCCTCCAGAGAAGCCCGTGGTGGTGGACCGGTGGGGGCGCGTCATCAACACCACGACACTCGGCCCCCACGAGGAGGGGGACGACGTGCTGCTCACCTGCAGGGTGCTCGGGGGTACGTCAGCTCTTACTGTGTACCGAAACTAGCTCCGGAATAGATCTATAAGATGTTTGGATGAACAAAACTCGAAAGATAATACTAAATTATGATGCATTGAGCTAAGTTGGTAGTTACAGTCGAGGCGGGATTGCATCCCGAGCGCAGGTAAGGGCGGAATGGAGCCGAGAGTGTAGTTACCTATGCTCACGCGATTCATACGAAGTTTTTTAACACACGTGCGAGGAAAAATAATTAAAATTTCACTGTTTTATTTTAGTTTATTATTTTTCAAATGTAAACCACACTTTATGGATAACATAAAATTTTAATGTAACCCAAAAATTTAGTTCCAGCGGGACTCGACCCCGCTACCTCGTCTGTGATCGGCGAATTGGTAAAGGCATCGCCGATCACAGGCGAAGTTGCGGGTTCGAGTCCCGCTGGAACGAAATTTTTGGGTTACATTTAAATTTACTGTTTTATTTTGTTAATTGTATGTATCAAAACAAGGCCCAGGTTATTATTATAATTCTAACATAGTACACTGATTGGAATAAACTTGATAATCTCGGTAATCTGTACTCCAAACAATATCCGACAAGTAGACAACCGCACAGTACCGCGGTGTGACGGATCCAATCAAAACGCGCAACCTTGAAAATTATAGCGCGTACAACAATAGTTCGAAAGCTTGTCATGGTTTTCTTACATCATACTTTAAGTTACCGTTGTGGTCAAAATTATTCATTTCATTCGTAGAAAAGCTCTACGAGTTCAACGGCCCTAACTCGGAAGCTTTTATTTCTATCACTAGTATGCAGAACAAAGACTAGGTAGAAAATAAAAAAGCGGCCAAGTGCGAGTCGGACTTGCCCATGAAGGGTTCCGTAGCAGCAAGTAACATAATATAAAAGTTCTTGGATGGATTACGATTTATGACGTATTAAAAAAAACTACTTACTAGATCTCGTTCAAACTAATTTTGGTTGGAAGTTTACATGGTAATGTACATCATATTTTTTTTTTAGTTTTATAATTCTGTTATTTTAGATGTTATGGTGGGGGGAAACACTTTTTACCACTTTGGGAGTGTCTCTCGCGCAAACTATTCAGTTTAGAAAAAAAATATATTAAAAACCTCAACATCATTTTTGAAGACCTATCCATAGATACCCCACACGTATAGCTTTGATGAAAAAAAAATTTTTGGGTTTCAGTTTTAAGTATGGGGAAACCCAAAAATAATTGTTTTTTTTTCAATTTTTGTGTAAAAATTTAATGCTGTTCATAGAATACATCTACCTACCAAGTTTCAACAGTATAGCTCTTATAGTTTCGGAAAAAAAAGGCTGTGACATACACGGACAGACAGACAGACAGCATGACGAATCCATAAGGGTTCCTTGTCTTTGACTACGGAACCCTAAAAACGGTAAAGAAAATAATGAAAAGATAAGCATATCAAAGATAAGATAAGATAAGTAAATATAAGCATTGCTTGAGTAGCTTTGTGACAGTGATTGTGTGTGTGTGTCTGTGTGGGTGTGTGTGGGTAATTGAGTGAGAACCATGTTTCTCATTCATGCGTCCAATGAAGCGCAAGAAGCTTCGATTGCTGGGCCTTAGCCGTATGATAACAGCCGTAGCCGAACGTATGATAACAGCCGTAGCCGAACGTATGATAACCCGTAGCCGAACGTATGATAACAGCCGTAGCCGAACGTTATCACTACATGATCCTATCTATTACTCAAATAAATTATGGTATGTACTCATAACTAATTGATTTACTCAATTTGTATCCTTGTCTAATCCTGTAAATGTCTTATAGCGTAATTCGAGATGATTTTGTAAAGGCACGTTTTCGTAAACTGTTTGCGTTGGGGATTGTGTCTGTCTTGAAGATTGACAGACTCTACATAGTAATTAGCCTGTTGGAAATGTTAAATTGTTGACGGACTGCCACCGAGAAAAATAAACGGGAAGTTTTTTGTAAGTAGTTCGCCTCTTGCGAATAAAAATGGGATATGATCGGTTTCGCGTCATCGGGCAGACATATCCCTCAAAGTCCTCCTCCTCCTCAGTCGGTCCTCTGTTTAGGATCATGTCTGCTTGCAAGTACATCTTCAATTGTTTTCCTCCACCTTTCACGATCCTCGGCTTGTCGGAGTGCGACGTGCACTGGCAATTCCAAACTGAGTCACCTGGTTTGAATATCGCTTTAGACATCTATCTCTTAGTCTGTGTTTTGCTACCTTCAAAATACCGTTGCGTAATGAGGGCCCATACACACGGAGAACTCAGATTAAAAAACTAAATGCTTATCAACTACATAACTCCTCAGGTATTCTCAGAAAGTCCCGACTAGTTTCAATCGGTTATCAACTTCTGGGCTGGATTTAGTGCTCGATCTACGGTGAGCGCGTACCTTCAGCACTGAAGATGCGCGTCGCTCGGTGCGTCGCCGCACTAAACGCGCGTACATCGCAATAGCGCGTCGAATAACATGCATCGACGAGCTAGACCCACGGTCAACGTCAGCGCGACGCGACGTAGCGTACGCGCGTATCAATATATCTGGAGGCCAATTCTCGGATTGTAGAGATTATCTCTAAATTAGAGATAATGTCGAAGCATGAATGTCTACAAATAATGTCACGAAAATGTCATAATAACCATCAAATCGTTTTCGATTTGAATGATTTTGGTCGACTTATGTCTATTTGTGACATCACGAGAATAGCAAATTAAGATTTTATTCGACATTCGCCATCTTTTTTCGACATATGTCGAATTCGACTTAATCTCTAAAGCACGAGAATTGCCCTCCAGCGCTGCACTGCTTATGGACATTCGTATCTTTTCATTATTATTGCTATGAGCGCTGACGTCATAGGGCCTACAGACGAGACACATTTACGTTGCAATTTATTGTGCCCTAGGCCCTTTGACAAATCATAGACCTAGCTGCGCAGTAATATTGTATGCAGGTAGGTACTTGAATGAAAGAGCTGCTCTAAATAATTGTACAACTTTAAATGCTAATAATAGGTAGCTAAGTTAGCGTTGGTTAGCAATTAGGTTATGTATGTATGTACCTAATTAGTAACAATGGTATTGTTAATACCAACTCGTGTTTATTCTGTGTGTAATGTTCCCGCTCCCCGCGCAATTACTCTCACTTACGGCTGATTATTATTTATGTGAACGGGCCGAAAGACAACGGTAATTTGGTAGGTATCTAGTTGCCTACATATTATTGTGAGAAAAGCAGTTGATTTTGTGCGAAAAGTTTGAGTTTCAACACATTCCTAACATATAAGATATTTACAGAGCACATGTGTGGTACAGATAGATATAAGTTTATTGCGTGTCTTTTCGGAATGGTGGATTTTGTCCTCCAAAACCTTGATTTTTCTGCCACCATTTTAACATGGGTTATGACTTGGAGACTCTTGACGACTTGACTTAGTTTTAAAACTCGAATTTATTATTACTTGACATTGGATTAATTGTTGGGAATAATCCTGATAAGCTGTTAAAAAAAGCCTTCAGTCAAGCATACGCTTACATCCTGAACCAAACGCCATAGTGTAAGGATAGCAGTAGTAGGCAATCTATCTGGTGGACAGCGACTATCGTCTGTACGAGGCGGGATCGCTGACATAAGAATGCTTTTATCTGAATTGGCAGTGCTCTCTAAACTAGCTGGTTAGACTTGAGATAGTGAAAAATGCTGGGGAAGACATACAGGAATCAGATTTGTGCTCTTTACGGTACGAAACCCCGTTTTCACCAAATAATCACGGAAATAAAGCTTAAAAGACACAAGCTTGTCGCTAGTGTTTAGTGAGTTTTAGGTATCCCGTAACTAGTTGGTAAAGACAGCATAAGTAGTCTATAGACTCAGAACCCTCAGAACCTCTGAACTTTACCTTAACGGCCATCTACCTATTTTGAACAGAAGTTACCATCAATGAGTACAGATCATCAAACAAGCTAATATAATAAAAACATTACAACCCCTGACTATCGCAGTGGGTACACGGGTAAACAGGAATTACCCCTACACCCACCGGTGGGTGAAGCCAGTGGGTGCACGGGTCGCGGGTCCTATTTTCTGACTATTAAAGTTTCTAGCAACAAATATGCCTGAGTTCCCTTCAAAACACGTGTTGCGAGCTGATTATTCTGGAAACGACTGCACCAATATCCATCAAAAATAGCTAAAAACCACTTCGCGAACAACATCTTTTATACAAAAAACCGCATTGAAATCAGAGCACCCGTTCCGAAGCTACGATGCCACAAGCAGACATACTTATAGACAAACACACTATGGCCTTAACCTTGTAACACTCTCTTTTTATATAGTCAGGGGTTAAAAAGCTATCATGTTACAGCTGTGTCAAGGGTGAGAGACGGACACAGTCCGACAGACGTTTATAATATTTGTAAGTCGGGGTGACTTACACATTATTGTTAATGTCATCATCTTTTTAATAACGAGCCACGTATATTTTGAGAGTACAAACTGTTCAACCATTCAACTAAACCACGTCACATTCTACATCGTATACGACCTCAAACACAAAAGAATGCAATAAGAGCATTTTTCCCTCCCCCTCCCCCTCACCAAGTCCACGTCCGGCTCTAGACACAGAAACGCTCTTAACGACAAAACACAATCCACTTGATACGATCGATACGATACGCGTATCGACATATTGTGACGTCACCGAAGTGTCGATACATTCTGACGTAGCTTGGGTGTTGTTATTGCACTAGGGCATCCAGTGCTTTCAAAGGAAATTAGATTGGTTTTTTTTATTGAAAATGCTAATTATTCGGGTTTTCCTGTCAAACAAGAACAGCAAAGTCCTATTGTCTCCTTCTTGCAGTTTAGGACCAGGTGCGTTGTTATTAACTTATAGGTCAAACAAAACATATTAGTAGTAGTACATAGTAGTAGTAGAGCTTTTTTGTGAAAGAGTTCGTCCGGGGAAGTACTACCACCATACCTATTTCTGCCGCAAAGCAGTAGTGCTCGCATTGCTGTGTTCCGGTTTGAAGGGTAAGGGTGCCGGTGAAATTACAGGCACATGAGTCTTTTCATCTTTATGTCTCAAGGTGGCGGGCGCAGTGCAATGCCACACAGGGCGCGTCCTAGGTGGACATGACCTATGAGGTAATGCAATGCTCATAGGCAGAGGTTACCGCTTAACATCAGGTGGGCCATCTGCTTGCTCCGCTATTCCAGTAGTATAAAAAATAAAAAAAATAAAAACAATAGTGGAATTGGTAAATGATTCACCGATTCACCGATTCAATGAGTCAAAGTATATCAACATTCAGACTCAATTGTATCCAATAGATAGAGTTCCAATTTGCAAGTTGACGTCGTAAAACAAACAAGAGTGCACCTTTTAAGACTGTAGCACAGAATAAATATTAGTACAAGACTGTAGCTAGTAAAACACAATAGAGAACCTACCTAGCTGAACTTCAGTAAAGTTAGATCGTGTCTTGTTTAGGGCCCCGTGCTGTAATTTATAGTCCTGTTGTATAACGCCTGACACGTTAGTGCAGTTGGCTCACTGTTACATTATTTGGCGAATAATGTGTGAGTAGGACATCATTCATAAAGTTGAAAGGATATTTTGAACCAATTAATTAATTTGCGGTCACGTGACAGAGCAGTGGCTCTTTTCGTTGTAATAAATAAATTTTCATTTTTTTTTTCATTTTCACGTTTTTCTTGCATCAAAGATTAATTTATCCAAACAGATTACGAGAGGAATTTCAAACATTGTAATTATTACATTCAATTGTCTTCGAGAAAAACACTTTACTTACCTAATAAATTAATGCTTATTTTTAACAAACAATAACCTACGGTAGGAAACCAAACGTTTACGCAAACTTGTACATTTTTCATAGAAACTTGAGAAACGTTCAGGCAGACATGTTTTCAAAGATGTTAAAATCGGACTGTAGTAGACGTCAGCTAATTAAACAGTACATGCGAAGCTCGTTAAAAAGAGTCACGGATGCGAAATTACGAGTCCAATCAAAGCGGATCTCATACGATTACCCGTGTACCTACCTCCCTCCACACACCCCTCTCCTTCCTGCGTACAGCCTCAAAGAAATAGCTAGGTTTCTAAAAGGCTACTCGTGATTATAAGCACGAGCGTTTAATGGCTGTGGAAACGTCGATTTTGTTCTAAATATAAAAAAGACGTTTTTTTGTAACTAAACGTTTATTTGTATCCGATTGATGTTAATGCGTTTAAATACAAGTACATAGGTTATTATATCCCTTTAATATGGACACTCAAAAGGTCGGTTGTTCAACTAGTTTCGCGTACTAAGAAGATATTTAAAGCATGCATGTTTCTCGATGGGTATACTCGTACAAGAAGGAATACAATTTAAATCAGCTACTATCAGTTTAATAGATTTAATATGTTGGCTCGAACAAACACGAGGTACATTTCCATATTTAGTAACAGAACTTTCTGTTCTGTTTCGCTCTAAGCTAGGTATACACCGCGAGACATTCACATTGACGGCGCCACCTTATTTGCATAATCGAGAAATTGATTGAAGCGTATTTCCGAAAATATGGAGAAAAATTGGATTTAGTCGGCGCAGATGCCCTTCTAATGACGAGCCTCAGGATTCAGGTCAGGATCCGGGATATTAACTAAGCAATTGTTCAGTTTGATTTTACCACTTTTGAGAAATAATTATCTAGGTATATTATTTAATGCAATAACCATTTTTAGAATTGGACAAATTATGATTAATTCTCTCATCTTTTAACTGACTTAAAAAAATGGAGTAGGTTATCAGCTTCGTTTTTTTTTGATCTGGTTTTGATAATGGGATCCATGAGGAATTGAGGTAACTCCTCAAATATTATAGGCACACATATATAGCAATTTCGGTATTAAAAATCAGTTTTTAAAACGTCACAGAGTAAACTCAGTAGTCACGTCACAGAGTAAACTCAGTAGTCATTAACTCAGTTGGAGTTGGAGGAATCTTGTGCATAAGCCTTGCAGTAGTCGCATTTCGGTTTGAAGGTTATGTGCCGGTCAAATTACAGACACACGAGACTTTATGTCTCAGGGTGGCGGGCGCAGTGCAATGCCACGTAAGGCGCATCCTAGGTGGATGTGACCTATGATGTAATGCATTGTTAAAGGCAGAGGTTACCACTAATATTAGGTGAGGCAGCTGCTTATTCCGTCATTGAGGAAGTTAAGGTGCGGTATAACGCAAAATTATCAATCTTAGATTAGATTTTTAACTGAATAAATCAAGTAGAATATTCAAATTAAAAATATGCACAGATTTATACATTATAATACCGAAAGATCACCCAGACAGCAACAAGATAAGACAATATTTTCTCGATCGAAAAAAATCCAAAGTTACGTCTATTTTTTGCCATTATTCGATTGTTTATTAAAATAGTCCATATTATTGGGTAAACAATTAGAGAAATAAAGTCAATACAACAAAGCCGAGGGTTTACTCTAGGGATTTTTGTAATATTGACTATATTTTACGAGATATTCAATAAAAAACACTTTTTCAAGCGGCGCGAGGCGTTTTTTTTTTGTTTGAAGATTTCTGCCTGGTGTTGGCGTAGTCTTAAAAAAAGTCCGGGCAATTTTCATGAAGACGAAAGCCTGTTGCTCGGACTGAGCCAAGCCTCGCATTATGCAGTTTGAAGCGCCAAGTGGGGTGAATAAATTGCCGGAGTCAAATAACGTTACAAGTTACGCTCTTTTAATGTTTTAAAGAAGTGTTTATTTTATTTATTTAGGAAACATTTATATTATGCTCACAATTTAAGTACTTTATTTATTTACAACTACATTATGTATATTTTGTAAATTTCGACTTTCTTTTTTTGTCCTGGAATGGGATGGAGGAGTATGTTTTTTTTTTTTTTATATACTACTTGGATGACGGATGAAGCAAGAGGCCCACCTGATGTTAAGAGGTAACCTCTGCCTATGAACAGTCCATTACCTCATAGATCACGTCCACCTATGACGCAACCTACGTGGCATTGCACTGCGCCCGCCACCCTGAGACATAAAGATGAAAAGTCTCATGTGCCTGTAATTTCACCGGCACCCTTACCCTTCAAATCGAAACACAGCAATGCGAGCACTACTGCTTTGCGGCAGAAATAGGTATTGTGGTAGTACTTCCCCGGACGAACTCTTTCACAAAAAAGCTCTACTACTACAGAGTACTGAGTATGTAGGAAAGGCATGGTACAAGTTACACCAAAATAACGGCACGGAAACCTCAAGGCCCTCAGACCTAGTGACCTAGTCACCTAGTGGGGCCTAGTATAAGAATCATCTTACTCGCACTTGTCCATATTCATTTTAAATTCCCATACCTTACTGCGCCAGCAATGGGCCGTCCGTATAACAGTCTATCTACAAATCGGAGTTACAATTCTATTACAATATTAGGTTAGGTACACAATTGTGTAGCAAATTAAATAATGTACAATACACAAAGCGGCACGAACCAGTTGATTGGTTCATTACAATCCCAGCGAATAAAATAAATCTTAATTCGGGTCGCCGGCGTTTATTAACCAAACAGCCAATACAAAGAAGCGTTGTTTATCAAAGGGAAAACAGTCGAACAATAAGTCGGAAGTGCCCGACGAACCTCCGGCGCTACTCCGACTTATTCTGTGCCCGACTCGTAAGTACGGTACTATACATAGTGAGTGTCACTATCAGTAATGCAACTTGGCCAGCGCAGAGTAGTTCTCACACACACGTTAATCATCATGTTACAGAAATTGATAAAGCCTTAGTTCAACTTTTCCATGTAGGTATAGGCACCGGCAGGTCTTGTCTTGAATTTTGAGTTTTTTTTCAAGATTTGAACGCAACGCACTCCTTCCGCGTCCCACTTAGGAATCAATGCACTCCGTCCGCGTCCCACTTAGCACGCAACGCACTCCGTCCGCGTCCCACTTAGCAATCAATGCACTCCGTCCGCGTCCCACTTAGCACGCAACGCACTCCGTCCGTGTTCCACTTAGCACTCAACGGCAGAAATATTGATATAAAACAAATGCCTAGTGCCACTCGAAAAAGCAGTTTTTATTGAATATAGATAATTTAGCAAAACCCGTACAGTAAACCCTCAGTTTTGTTGTATTGATTTTCTTTATCAAATTTGTTACTTAATAATAAGCATCATTTCAATAAACAATTGAATCTAGAAAAAGTTAGATGTAACTTTGTTTATTTTTTCTATCGAAAAAATATTGTCCTATTGTGTTTCTGGAACAGTGATCTCTCGGAATTATAATGTTGTATCCATGCATATTTTTATTTGAATTTTGTATAGAATGGTGAAAATGTTAGTGGGTATCCGAGCGAAGACGAATAGGGAGCCGTTAGAGCTTTACACGAAATTCAGAGATGTGGTCAAAAGGTGCGCCACTGGCTTAATACCTCTACTCTGCGGCAGTAATCCGCCGTTGACTCCATCACAGAAAAGGCTATAAATTAGGCCGCAGCGCGCACTACAAGTGCCGCGCGGCTTCACTCGACCCACTTCCGTAATTATAGAGAGGTGAAAAATCACTTCAGCCGGTAGCGGTGCAATTTACACCGAGTTCGGAACTTGGAGTGGATGGCAAATCGACGTCTGTCTGCTTATACCTACAAACTATTATATTCTTACGAAAGAGAAGAAAAGCTCGCACAAGCATATATACATACTTCACTCCTAATACCAGCTGTACCTACCCCAGTATCGGTACATGACTCATTGGATCACTTGTAGTTGTTGGAGTTTAGTGGGAGCTGACCACCCCTTCAGATTCATAATATGGTCATGGGTTCTTTCCCAAGAAAAGTCATGGATAAATTCAAGTGTTATTCAGGCATAATTCTGCTCAAGGAGAATAATCGGCCGACAATCACGGCAAAGTACAATTATTATTGACAATATGTGACATCAAAAAAAGTTGCGTAATAATTCTTCAATCCTAATTTCCAACCTGTATTTACACAACGCCGAGTGTATCTACCAGAAAATCCAGATTACACTCATTGACGTACAGAATTAGTAGCAGCTCCATTCAGTAGATCTAATTCAATTCGGCTAAAGTGGATCCAGGATGGAGTACGGTCGAACAAAAGCGCACACAACCAGAGCCGGATCCAGGGTCTGGACACCGGGCACGGGCCGAGGGCTAAGGGGATAAAGGGGGAACAAAATGTAAAAAATAAAATAAGAAACTCTTTGATCCCATAACACAAAATTCAGCTCGCTTTTTGACATTCTCAGTTCTGAGAGGGTAAATTAATCATCGTGACGTTTCTAAATATTTTAAATATTGCAGAACACCAGTGACACTGGATACGGCACTGGCACAACCACAGACTAAATAATAGCAAGGACAAACAAACAACGGACAAAAGGATGGGAGTCCTTCGTTGAAAATATTTACGTTCGGACGACGGACGAGTTGAAAGCATCGGGATTGCGTTGTGAAGGAATCATTACAGAATGTAGTAGCACTTGTAGAAAACTAACTTTACTGAGCGACGTACCTAGTAAAATAAAGTTTTATCGGGTTTTTCCTCTGTGTCATACTATTATGTCACATGACTATTGCGAATAAATAAATAAATAATGCCGGACACAGTTCACACAACATTATCTAGCCCCAAGCTTGTGTTATAGGTACAATATAACTGATACAATTAATACAATACATTAAATAGATATATATTTTTTATTATACATAGAAAATACCCAGAACACCCTGAACAAATATCTGCGGTCGCACAAATATTTGTTCCGAGGCGGGAATCGAACCCGCAACCTCCTGCGTCGCAGGCCACCCTTCACCCGCCGCGCTACAGAGGTCGTCGATACGTATCGAATGCGAATGGCCGGGATGCGTATGTCCTGACAGTCATACTCAAGTTGAGTGGCCTCCCTGTATTAAGACAAATCACAAACAAGCTAGACTTATTGAACGTATTTTTAAACAGTCTGGTAATAGTAGGTAGGTACCTCATATCTTCAAATTTGTTGGGCATCAAGCTTTAGGTTCCGTCAAAAACTGCACTCCATATAATTGCACGATAACCTTATATAACAAATACTCAGAAATCATAATTATAAGAATAGTTTGTAAGGTGTGCAATAAAGTATTTTCATTCATTCATTCATTCAGATTATGTAGTTAACAGTCGGTCATTCTCAGTCAATCCATGAAATAAAAATCAGTGGATACTCTGCCCGTTTTGGGCTTAGGCGTAATTTTTTTAACACTCCTATGTCACCACAATTATAATAAAGGAAACCGCATCCAAATCTGCTCAGTGGTTTCGGCTGCATGGTTGTCTGTGGTGTTCACCTACTTCAGTTTATCATGCAGGAGGTGCAAAAATTATTATTATAATAATAAATAATAAATAATGAAAAGTGAAAACGAAAAGTGAAAGTTAATCTATAAGTGAAAACTGTTTAAGGCTTAATTGTTTTACATTTCCATTATGTATCCTTCCTAGTTTAATAAGCTGTTTGTTTTCCATGAAAATAAATAAAATAAAATAAATAAATAAATAAAATAATGCTGGCTCGTTCACATAACATTATCTAGCCCCAAGATAAGCAGAGCTTGTGTTATGGGTTATTATTCTAATTTTGGAGAGCAGTATGACTGTCAGGATATGCATATCCCGACAGTCATATCAGTATCACAAAATAGTATGACAAAGAGGAATAACCCGTTTTATCCGGTAGCGCAACTTGGCAACTTAATATTTAAAACTCATACTCGACCAATTATCGTATTGGTTGGTTCAAAATATATCCCTACGAATCTATCTTTGGTAGTCCTATTGTGTTGGTCACCTTTCACAAAGATATCCCTACGAATCTATCTTTGCTAGTCCTATTCTGTTGGTCACCTTTCACAAAGATATTCCTACGAATCTATCTTTGCTAGTCCTATTGTGTTGGTCACCTTTCACAAAGATATCCCTACGAATCTATCTTTGCTAGTCCTATTGTGTTGGTCACCTTTCACAAAGATATCCCTACGAATCTATCTTTGCTAGTCCTATTGTGTTGGTCACCGTTCACAAATATTTTTGTAACAGATGTAGGTATGCGCAGCAAAATAAGTTAATCATTCATTTGTATGAACACCACTTTGTAAGTCTCTGTTGTTTTTTAACCAATAGCTTAATTAAACAAAATTAAGGTTTCCAGTGAATTTTTCAATGTTGCAATATTTCTATAAAAAGTGATTTTAATAAACTCAAATTGTTGGAAACCTAGCTGTTATCTGCAGCAATAGTAATTAGTTTATGCACAGTAGGAGCATCAAAAGATGTTTTTGAGCTATTGGACTGGTATGGCATCAACGTCAATGGCGAATACATCAACATCCTCTACTTGCCAATGCTATAGTCATTATGGCAGAATCGCTGGAAGACTGCCAAGTGGATCTTAAGGGCTAGGCCAATGACGTATTAAATACCTATTTGGGACCTATACTGGTACACGTTGGGAACGATATTAACATCGAAGTTGTTGGTGACGTAGTTGCTATCGCGTGGTAACTATCGCTCATACCATACACTAGCTCGAAGTCACACAGCGGGCTATGGAGAAGGCTTGCAGTTTCACTACGTGATATAATAAAATATCAGGAAATCCTTTGAAGAGCCAAGATCACCAACGTAGCTCTCAGAAATAGCAAGCTGACGTGGCAAAGGGCAGGCTCGTAGAGCTGACAAGCTGTGGGGAATAAAGGATCTTGAGGGACGCTGCAGTGTAGGAGGCCATTTACATTCGATGGACCAATTACATTTTAAAGTTCTCAGGAACCCAGGGATGGAGGCGGTTCAAGACTGTTCGTCGTGGCATTCTATGGGGAGGCTTATGTCTGGCCTATGAATTCTGTAGGCTGATGATGATGCACTTTATAGCTTGTAACTATTAGCTACCAACTTATAAGAAAACTGTCATTTTAGATTTATCCCTATGTCTCCATTTCCTAGAACTCTAAGGCTCCCGTACGATTAATAGTGGAACTTCACGCGTACACATGATTGTGTGCGTAACGGATGTTTTTATAAAGATGATGCTCCGATAACGAGCCACGCTGGAGCTAAGAGGAAGATAAACGGCTCCAACTCGCTGCGAGCTCTAAAAAGTTATATATTCACTTTGTACTGTCTTTACATTATCTGTTGAGTTTGTTCCATCGTAAGAGAAACTTACTTTTCAGTTTAGATTGTAAGGTATAAATTTTAGTTTTTCTGTACCAAAATGTTCTCTAATACCGTTAATAAAATGTGGCACAATGTAGTTGACGCTGGTGAAGAGTAGGGTACGAAAGAATAGATCAATGAAAACTTCAGAAACTTAGTCTAGTTGAGATGAGAATCGTGAAGCGACACTACGGGTAGTATAAATAACTAGTTCACAAGTTTGAAACAGTCCTGTCTCAGATAGATAAAACAGAGTACGAACCAATGTTATCTGATTCAAATCTTAGCTTAGCGCAAACTATTCAGAATATAATGAAACAGCACCACTGAGAATTGTTACTATTTAGTGTACCATGTCCGTAGGCAGTTTAGTGAAATCTTTGTCTGCATGTTCAGTACTAAGATGATCGGCAGTTCAAAGGGCAGTGCATTACTGGGCAAGTTAAACCTTATCTCGTACGCGTCCGTTAACTTGATCTATATTAACATTCAGGGCTCGTATTTTCGTATAAATCCCGTGCACAAGATGACATCACAACTCTAAAGACGATCGTATAAATGGTATTGATTTGTCGTCAGGATATTTTTTCGAGAAACACTTTCCCGTCAGCCTGTTAGAAGTCCACTGCTGGACATAGACCTCCTCTCCATAGAATTCCACGACGAAGGGTTTTGTTCTTTCTACAGTCCCAATTCGCTACTTCTTGGATGGCGTTTGATTTCGGCTCAAAAGCAAGGTTCTAAAAATTGTTTATCCACACAGGTCGCCCCGAGCCCTCGGTGCGGTGGCTCGTCAACGGGGTCCTCGTAGACGAGGAGTACGAACACAACACGGGTGACGTCATAGAGAACAGACTCCTTTGGCCAGCAATCAGAAGAGGAGACTACGCAGCAGTCTTCACGTGTCAGGCAGCAAATTCACATTTAGTGCCCCCGAAGGAGGTGTCACTAGTATTGGACATGTTCTGTAAGTATTATCATAATTTTGCCTTTAGGTGACATCATCGAATAAGCTGAATTGCTTGCATCAGTAGGAATAACCACTTATATTTGGGTGCCTCCTGAAGTGTTGCTAGTACCCTCGTATTCAATAAGTTTTATAACTGATATACCTAGACCCACTGGATCACCTATAAAAAACAATTTTGAAGTTCCTACTTCAGACTCCACGTTCTAATAATTGAAGACTGTGGACCATGATATTCCACCATCTCCACCATCTCCGTGTCGTGAGCATTTATTGATATGCTATACGTTTGGCATCTTCTATTGTCTTGTTTAACTACCATAGACTGGCGGATGCTCCGCTTTTAAAGAATCGTTTACATCTCGTTATGTATTTAGCTAGGACTGAACAAATAATAATTTAGGTATGCTTAAGCATTATTGGTAAGCTTTCTTTAGAAAATAAAAAACAAATAAAGAAGTTTCTTTATTATAGTTTCACCTTACTAATGTGAGTTCTGCCCTTCCGCAGTGAGGCCTCTCACAGTAGAGATCAAGAAGCCTGCCGCGCTGGGCGAGGGCGGCGTGCTGACCGCCGAGCGGCGGTACGAGGTCGCGTGTGAGTCAGCCGGCAGTCGCCCGCCCGCCCTCGTCACGTGGTACAAAGGGAAGCGCCAGCTGAAGAGGATAACGGTGAGTCATCGTTAGATGCTTGTAGTTTGTCTGACAAAAAATGGTTTTATAATACAAATATGTTCCTAGTTTGAGGGATACTCAAAATAACCAAAGGCTGTAGTAGTAGGTACAACACAAAAGCAAATTAAATACATACATTTGGTACGAGAACATCAGTACTTCCTATATTTAATGAGAGTTACTTTTCGCGCTGCTAGATGCTACTCTTCCCTTCAGGCAAAACGTATAAATCTAGTTTGCACTAAACTTTAAAAAGTAAAAAGTAAAAATAATTTATTGCTTATACATAGGTTACACTAGAACTACAAAATTAAATTATGGTCAATAGGTACATGCTAACAAAAGAAAGTTTACAACATTGGGTATTAAGTACCTAGGCATTATCAAGCTGCATGAACAGATTGATAAAGCCTGTAATGAATTATGAAAGGTGACAAGTTCGAAAAACCCCTACCCTCCGAACTAGTTTGAGACTGTATCTCGTCGGGCAGTGTGCCTCTCACTTAGACACCCACCAATGCAAAGAACAAAAGAAAAGAAGTGTTATGTATAAGTACTTGACTAGTAGGTAGACACTATTATTTCTTAGCAGTTAGATGTGTATACTCATATATTATGTTATTTAAGAATTACTTGTTTTACATTTTGAATACATACACTAGAAATATTGACCACAACGGTGGGTTCCACAAAGGATAAAAACAAGTAGGTAAGATACCTACTCGTTGACTTAGGACTAAATTATCTTAAAATAACTTGTCATACTAACAGCACTTTTGCATCTTTATGCAAAAGGATTTAATATACCTTAAACATAATAGTTGAAGTGTGAAAGATGCAGGCAAGAAGGTAGGTATACCTACCTATGCGTGAATTTGAGTGTGTATGAGTATGTGTTAGAGTTTATGTGTGTGTGTATGTGTGTGTGTTAGAGTGTGTGTGTGTGTGTGTATGTGTGTGTAGGTGTGTGTGTGTGTGTTAGTGAATGTGTGTATGAGTGAATGTGTTTTTGTAAGAATGTTGTGCATGAATGTTAAGTTGATTTTGTTGAGTAAATACGTTGACTGCTCGCTCTAACTAAGTAAATTATATTTGAATATAGACGCGAGAGACCTCTCTTGTAATTAAATACATACATTTGGTACGAGAACATCAGTGCTACCTATAATTAATGAGAGTTACTTTTTGCGCTGCTAGATGCTACTCTTCCCTTCAGGCAAAACGTATAAATCTAGTTTGCACTAAACTTTTGTTGAGTAAATACGTTGACTGCTCGCTCTAACTAAGTAAATTATATTTGAATATAGACGCGAGAGACCTCTCTTGTAATTAAATACATACATTTGGTACGAGAACATCAGTGCTACCTATAATTAATGAGAGTTACTTTTTGCGCTGCTAGATGCTACTCTTCCCTTCAGGCAAAACGTATAAATCTAGTTTGCACTAAACTTTTGTTGAGTAAATACGTTGACTGCTCGCTCTAACTAACTAAATTATATTTGAATATAGACGCGAGAGACCTCTCTTGTCTAGATACTTAGATTAGGGTCAGTATAATTATTCATACCATTATTGTATGAAGTGAACTAACATTCGGTATTACCTACTTATATATGTAATTTCAATATAATAAACTTTACTTATAATATTAAAATTTTATTTTAGATTGGTAATTCGGCATAGATTTTGTGGTTTAGCTTTTATCTACGCGTGGATGAAGTAGAGATCGGAACTAGTAGTAAACATAAAAAAAGATTAGTATCCAACCAATTTGACAGAGTATTAAAATATGTGCATTGATTACGGTGCAATATGTGCATTGATTACGGTGCAATATGTGCATTGATTACGGTGCAATATGTGCATTGATTACGGTGCAATATGTTTATTGATTACGGTGCAATATGTGCATTGATTACGGTGCAATTTCGTAGGAATATATTCACCGAACAAAATATTATGAATCAAAACGTTAGGTTGACTGGCTCATTGTAGGTAGACTACACATAGTTGGTTGTTGTTTAGGTCGATAAATATACGAAACGATTGTGCAGATACGCACATTAACAAATAAAGGTTTTAAAAGTAAAGCATTTACATTGCGCAATAAAACTTCTTAAAAAACCTAGGACCACCTCATAAGTTCCCAAGTTCCTCAAAACATATCGCAACGTTCTTGTGGAAGTGTCAGCTCACTGGGCGCTAATTGTCGGCTGTGTCCCGCGAGCGCACACATCCGATTAGAGCTACCAAACATTACACTGCCTCGCAATAATCTCGGCTAATAACATTAATAGGCGACGTGATCGCGGCGAATGCACAGATTATGTTATAAGTACCAACATACTCCACGTACGAACCTAATTAGGTGTAGTAATTCGAACTTGAGATTATGGTAAATGTAAATAGCTGGAGTGTGTTACTCGGAGACTATGCTATCGACACAACACAGGCAGCTAGATGTGGTCGCCTCTACAGAGTGAGCACAGGGAGTGCACGCCAATTTATAGATTCTTTTAAAAAAATATGTGTTACTGAATGGCAATTCAGATAAATATTGAAATTTCTGTTAGTTTTTTGAGTAAAACATTTAATTTGCGAGGCTTTGTCTACCCCTTTGGTGAAATCGGCGTGTTTCTATGTATTATTATATTTAACTAATTAAGTAACTGAAATTGAAGTAACGTGGCTGGATAGCCTCTCGCACGGCTCTGCCTGCTTATGATAGTCGCTTACTAATAGCGGTAATAAACAGACAAAGTTTGTCAGGTTTTTCCAAGGAACTACTTACGTCCATGAGTTTCCGCAAAACTCGCCTTAAAAATATTTTAGTAGGTACGGTTTTTTGTGATAAAGTGGATGGAGATAATGGTGTAAGTCCTGAGGCCATAATGCTCTAAGGTGTAAGTGGAGGAAAATCTGTCAAAACGGAAAAAACAGTTAATGTTTTAGTTGTTGTTACTAATAATACTCAGAATTGAAACTAACCGCTTAATTGTTCCGAGGCGGGAATCCAACCCGCAACCTCCTGCGTCGCAGGCAAACCTTCGCCCGCCGCTCCAACGAGGTAGTAAAATCTTGCGACCATGACTGTAAATTTTACATCTCTCAACAGAAACTTCCGTGTCTTTATCGCTAGCTAGAGACACCAGAAGTGACTTGTTTATAGGACCCCATTATGTCTGATGCCGATACATCCTACTGCGTACTAATGGCCCAAGCCTTACTCAGAGCTATTTGCCGGTCACCATGCCGATGTGCGCAGCTCATTTCGAGACAGCCTGTCTTCCTAATAATACCATTCAAATTACGAATCTACAGATTAGAAAGTAAGACGAGTTGGGGAACGAAAATAATTCAATTTTGCAATTACCCAACTGGTCTTACGTTTGACGATGACTTTGTGTGGCCAGTTGGGGATCGACTCACATATATTATCAATAGCCGGGTCCTGACTGAGTGAGCAGCCTCGCGAGGCAGCCTCGGGCGTTTGCCGCGCAACGTTTGCCGCGCGAGGCAGCCTCGGTCTATAATTTAATGCATGAGGCTGCCGCGCGCCGGAGCGAGGCTGAGCCAAAGTCGAACGCTCAGTTGTGTGTCACAGGTCGAACAGAGGCCATGCGAGCGAAACGCATATTCAGTTCTGCTCAAGATTGTCAACATAATAAACATACCTGACCCTGTGATACGGCTTTTCTTTTCACGAGACCTTTCCCTCCTATAGGATCCTAACAAAGACTCCATTTTTTTTTAAATTCAGTTATTGGAATGTTCACTTCTTTTGTCACATTTCTCCAGGCATCTTCTCTTAGTCCTCTGTTAGTATAATCAGGACATTGCGCGTCCCATAGTAATCTATACTCGCCATTTAATTGAATTAACTTGAGACACTGATCTTTATTCATGTCGAACAAGCGAGGCAAAACACGACCGTCTTGAGTACGCGCGGCAAACTTACTGAGGCGCTTTTGAGCATGGACAAAAACCGACAACGTTTGGCTCGGACCGCGGCTCGCTCGGGCGAGGCAACGCGTACGTTTGCCTCGGGTGAGGCACGTCTTGATCGATCGAGGATTTTCCTCAAGAGGCTGCTCGCTCAGTCAGGACCTGGCTAATGACAAAGTGTAGGTAGCTATCTACACTGCAGACTGTGATGGGTGTTTGTCGTAATGCACGATTGATTCTGGTTAGTTACTCACGGTTCGAAGGTATTGGGAGACCTTAGGATAATTATGGGACATTGCAGAATGACAGATCGGATCTTGGTTTATAGCTACTCGTTGAGCTCTCAGTGCTTACCTTGGTTTATGTATCCTTGTGGCAGAACGATCTTCAGTGAATTTATAGTGAATTTTTTTTCAGTGAGGTTCTATTGCAAAAGTCTTTTTCTGTTATTTTGATGTTATGTATATATAAACCAACAAATATCTTAGACGCAAAAGTTAGTATGTTTAGATGTTTGTAACTCAATCACGATGAAACAGGCAAATACTATAATCAGGTTTTTTAAATCCAGTTCAAGTTCTAGGTCTTCTCATATTATGATTCCACCCCGACATTTATAGAAGCGAGCCCGCGATGGCCCCAAGATCCGATATTTGCCGATAGTCTACGAGGGTATTCAAGTAGCGACTGCTCGTGAGAGTATTCAAATCGGATCAAATAAAACTTGTATCGGTATTCACCGCCGCTTTGAGCTGGACTGAAGCCAGGCGGGTTATACCGCCTTGTGTGCAAAATTAGTTATGGAACAGTGAAATAAACTAAGTATTTATAATTTTCCGCGTAGCTAATGATTATAATACGAGTAATTTAGACCGAAGGGAATGGTCATAGTTGTTTTTTTATAATAATAAACGTGACTGTTAGAACCATGACATTGCAGTACTTACAGAATTACTCTCAATGCACGGCTAGTCAGTAGCGGCTTGAATAACAGCGCTACCGGGTTAGCTAAACTGCGCCCTCACAGAAATAGCTCACGCCGCATTGTCCAAGATACATGATCTAATAGATATGACCCGTTGCGAAGCTTGCAAACTATTTGCAGTCAATGTCGGATTGGCAAAATAATTTGTTACTAATATCTATTTAAAAGTGCAGCTGATATTGATGTAGTTTATATGCAATAAGCAGTTATATCCTGACACATTATAAGGACAGTTATTTTTTTATCTAGAGTAAATGCATTTGGATAGGAGGTGCAGAAAATCGCTTTACTGGGAAGTTAGATGAAAAAATAAAATGTTGCCAAAAGTACATTATACTTACATACATTGTAACGTGACATTTTCCTTACGTCTTTCTACGTCATGGTCACTGGTTTATACAGACCGTTCACCGTAAGTTGGCACCTGCCATGGAGTATTTACAGGCGCCATCTTACGGTGAACGAGCTATAAGTATAACTTGTGTGCTGAATGTGAAGTTCAAACGTTTTCCTAAGCACCTGTTGCGAATAAGCAACATTTGTTATTGCATATAAATCTGAAAAGAGCCGTTTGAAGCATTGTTTAAAATGAATTATAGGTAACGCGAACGTGATAGTAATTGTACGGTCCGCACACCTTGGTAGATGAAGTTAGTTAATATCAATAAAACTATGTTGTAAATTTGGACTGATATATATTGATATAACTTTTGATATTGATGAGATGATATGAGCCGCCTGACTGGGTTAATAGCCAAACGCGAACTGATTGCACGTGTGGCGTAAAGAGCTTAGGATGCACAATTTTAGTAGGTCAGTGTACGGGCTACTGGCTCGTACATACTCCCGGGCCACACAATGCGGATGAAAGGATGCTGCTAACAATGATAAGTGATTGATGTGAGTTACAAGGTGATAAAACAATAGTTTATGTTAAAGTTAGTGATTGTCTTTGATTGTCTATAACACTATTATAAGAGTCTTTGATACTAAGTCGTTGATAAATTACAACGTACGATCGAACTTATTGCGGAAAACTACGGGCGAGCTAGCTTTATTCGAGAAACGCGCACTGCAAGATTGGTTCTCTGGCTCACTAAGAACACAGCACTGATTCACTGCACTTTCACTGACACATTTGATGGCATGAGGCTCAAAGCTAGTTGCTCGAAGTTCTATATCTGCACGCGCTGGTGGAGTCAGCGACGACGGCGCCGCGGCGGGCGCTCCCGGCAGAGGCGCTGGCGCCCGCCGGCGGCGCCACACCAGGACCGCGATCCCGATGACGACGCCCGCAAACAACACCAAATAGATGACGACATAATGATGGACGTCATGATACGATAGACGCTCTGTCAGCACATCAGCTGACGCGCTATCTTTCAGTTGTTTAATCTGTCGGTCGATCTCCTCAAAATACTCTTGTTGATCTGAGTACAGCGATTTATTTTCGACAGAAGTAGGTATTGATAGGTTAATAATATTGTTGATAGGAGGAATCTCGATCTTTATGACATCGGCTTCCCTCTTTAACGTATTTGATTGCGTTTTATGAGCATAAATAGTAAGAGCGTTACTCTTTATTATGCATTCTTCGTTTATAGTCATTATTCCGGACTTATGTAACTGTTCTGCGGTAATTTGATGCTCGCATATGATACGTACAGAGCATTGACCGCAACAGAAATATAGGTAGGTATTTATTGAATTCAGTTCAACCCAGGAATCTATGCAAGATGACGTCATTGTTTGACACTGGTTGGATAGCTGGCTTTTGACACACAGATGTTCGTCTAATTTCATCTGGTAAATAGGCTGTTTTAAGGAACATAAATGAGAGTCGTTATCGAACTCTATACAGTTATGTAGATCTCTCTCTGTAATGGTAACATAAGAGTCCTTTTGCATGTTCACCGCGACGTAATTTGATATAGGTACTAAGCTGATCATTCTGTTTTCGATTTGCTGCGGGATTGGTATAAGGTGGTATAGTTCGAAGTTATCTCTGCTCACTAAAGGTATTTTGATCTCAAATATGATGAACTTATTTGAAGCTCTTGCTTTTACGGTGAGAAGATGATACATTTTTGATAGATCAGATTGAAGGTTATTTAAGGGCAATGTCATGTCTCTTGATAATAATCCTGTGATGATAGTCATCTCGTCTCGTAACTGCTCAGGGGTAAGAAGATGAAAGTTGAATTTTCCAGCGTATACATTTGTTAATGAATCGATGATTGTTTCTTGAATGTTGTGTAGACTCAATAGGACACCTTGTGCGATAACCGATGATAAAGTGAAGTCACCTGAGTTTGATACTAGTTGGAGATCATCTTTCTGTGTGTTCAGCGATTTTTCGATATTATTCAGATGCTGATTGAAAACTTTTCGTTGTTTGTCGATAGACGCTTCCACCCTCTTAATTAAATTGAATTCCCCTTCGACGACTGAAGTCTGGTTTTTCCAAAGTAAAGATAGATGTTTCTCATTTTCTCTGATAGTTTCAATGTCGTGCTCGTACTGTTCTGCGAATTCTTGATCGAGTACGCCGAACAGTTTATTAGCTAGGAACCCGACACCATTGATAAGGCCGCGAGGTTGTCGCGTGCGCTGGGTCCGTGTGAACTGCTTACCGAGTAAAATATTGTTGTAATGCTCGAGTTCATTCATCCCGTGATGTAATTGGAGAAGTATGATGTCACATTGTGATATCTTTTTCTTTGTTTGATCGTGGCAAATACTGTCTAAATGATTTATGTATTTTGCAAGTAGTTCTGTGCTTTGCCAATACGGAGTCATATCGTAGTAAATGACTAGATTCCATTGATCTCGTTCTAAGCGAATGTTGGTGATTCGATCGAAGTAAATTCCTTGACTGATATTAAGGCTTGATATTTGATATGCACTGTACACAGGCGTTGCCATCATAAATAGAAACATGAATGGCACGAAATTAAAGTTGAATAGGCTTGGTTTCTTCGAGCTATTTTTTGTAGCCGAGGCCGAGACTTGTCTTGTTGACTTGACTTGTTTCGGATGACGAGCTCCGCCGTGATAAGAGGCTTTATGAGCTTTATCTATTAGAAGCTCTGCCAAGCGACTAGATCTTGGTATGATGATTGGTTGTTTCATTTTGAGAGGCAAGCTTGCATTTCTTAGGCGTCCTCCAACTCGTTGGATTCCATTTTCATCCAGAAACGGATTCAGCTTTGATATATTGCTTTTGGCGTGAACATGACTGTTGTCTTTGATGCTCTTAATTTCCATAGTAAAATCAAATTGCTGTATTTGTTTGATGATAAGAACTTCTGCATTGCTTAATTCTGATACTGATAAGTAAGCTTGCTTGGTGTCAACATTTACCTGATGGACTTTTTTCACTTCTTGATCTGTTATATATTCAGGCTGTTTGCCTTGTCCATCGAAGTCTGGTAGCCAGAACGGTCCTTGCCACCACAAACTATGCTTTTTTAACTGTGAGGCTGTTAATCCGCGGCTGGCACAGTCCGCCGGGTTTTCCTCTGATTTGACATAAGGCCAACATTCTGATGGCATTATTCGGGTGATATCTCGCACTCTGTTTGCGACAAAGGTTTTCCATCTAGTTAGATCTCCGCTGAGCCATCCTAATACGATCATAGAGTCAGACCATCCGTATAAGATAAGTTCGTAGTTACTCAAGCACTGTTGTACTTTGATTACTAGTTTTGATAAAAGATGAGCCGCGGCTAATTCTAACCGAGGTAGAGAAATGTTTTTTCCACATGGTACTATCCTTGTTTTGGCGACCAATAGGGTGATAATAGGCTGTTTACCTCTTTTTATTTTACAATAAATAACGCAAGCGTACGCTTTTGTTGACGCGTCACAAAAGCCATGCAACTCGATGACGTCACGTTCGTTTGTTGATAGCCACCGCGGTAACTGCAATTTATTTATATTTTTGATATCATTTTTGATTAAGATCCATTCTGATAGAATTTCCTCGGGCAGTGGGTCATCCCATTTAATTTCGGACAACCACACCTTTTGAAAAATTATTTTTAATTTTGTTGATATGGGGGCAAGCCAACCGAGTGGGTCAAATAATTTTGATATATCTGATAAAAGTGACCGCTTTGTTTCTTGCTCCGTGGATGGCTCAATTCTTGAGGCGAAAGTAAACACATCCTGCTGGTGATTCCAGCTAAGTCCCAATGTTTTGGATGTCTCTAGTTGCTTGAAATCAAAGCTCTCTTGCTTATCATTCATATTAATTTTAGTATCTGATAGTTCAGGGATATTTGATTTCCATTTCCTTAGGTTGAAACCACCTGATTTAAGTAGACTGATGAGGTCTTCACGCAATTGTTTTGCTGCTTGAAGTCGGTGACATCCATGGTCCGCGTCATCCATGTAGAACGAGCTTTCAAGGACATCGGTTGCTGGGCTATTTGGATAGTTTGTTTTCTCATCTGATGCCAACTGTCGAAGGGTCATCATTGCTAAGAAGGGAGCAGCTTTATTGCCGTAAGTTACGGTCGCCAGATCCCAATCTTTGATATTTTCAAGTTTCATGACATCATTCAAGCTGTAGCTTGACGATGTTTTTGCAGAGCCATTGAATACAACTCTAAACTTGTTTGTTGTTGATAAAAACCGTTCTACCCCGTGATGAATGAGATAAAAATCAGGTTTGGTGCTACTTGTAGCGAGAGTCATGTGGCCCATGGTTTGATATTATTTCATGAATGATTTATAGGTTTTTTCCATTTGCTGGTTCTTTGTGAATTTTCTTTTTAATGATTTGAACTGTGCCACTCCTCTATTTTTTGATAAACCTTAGCTGGTTTCGTAATCTGATTTTAGAGGTAGCCGTACTCCATAACGACCTTCCTCTCTCTGAATGGTAGTACTTTTATGGTACTCTATGCACTCTTGATCTTCCATTGATAAATTTGATTCTTCTGCTATGTCTTCTATTTCCCATTTAGTGATCTCCTCCAAGTTGTTCAAAATTATGTTACATTGCAATGTTCTTGCGCACCCACTCAAGATCCACCCTAAGGCCGTGTTTTGCGCCATAGGAGAATTGTTCTGCTCGCCTCTACAAATTCCTTCTAATAAAATTAAGGAATAAATATCGGCTCCGAACAGAATGTCGACAGGACGACTTATGTTGAATTCAGGATCTGCTAGAGTGATATGATCTAGGTACGACCAATCCGGCTTAGAGAAAGAATAACTTGGTAGATTTTTGATGAGGCTTTTCATTACAAAAACGTCAGTGTGAAACTCAAACTTACGATTCGTTGATACACATTTGATATTGATAGCTCCTTTGCAGTTTGATTGCTTTGCGCCTATTCCTGTGATCACGCCCTGGCATCTTTTGCGTGGTAACCCGAGCAGTTGTGCTGCATTTTCGGTTATCAGGGAGGTCTGTGAACCCTGATCCAGGAGTGCACGCATGTTAACGTAGGAACCGTCTTCCTTTTCAACTCTAATCACAGCTGTTGCTAAGAGAATTTCAGGTATTTCAGGTTGTAATGACACGTGCGAGCTTCGAACCGACGGCCTTTGTCCTTGTTTAAATGTGCTGACATTCGCACTGCTTGAAGTCGATGCCCGCGCCCCGGTCTCGTTGTTATGCTGCGTAAACGCTTCATGTAAAAGTGTGTTGTGTGCCTGGTTGCAATCACGGCAGCGTTTTTCTGAAATACACTCCTTGCCATAGTGACTATAAAGACAGTTTTCGCATAACTGTAGCTTCTCTGTTGTTCTAAGTTTCACTGACGGTGACAATTCACGAAATTTAATGCAATTAAAAATTCCGTGGCTATTCGTTTTGCAAATTGCACATTTAAAATATTTCGTTGCGTAGACGTTTCTGTCGCTTACTGGTTGCGCAATGCTACGACCGGTCGATGACTCCTTCATATGCTCTACATTTTTATAAGTTTTTTGATACTTATAATTTTGATTTGATTTTGGTTCAGATTTTCTTCGAGAAGTTTCCATGACCGTAAAAGTCTTCTCTAAAAATGATAGAAACTCATCAAGTTTCGGTACCTCCTTGATTTCTTTTACTGATAAGAGGTATTCGTTTAGCGTCTCAGTGTCCAGTTTTTGGCACATGAGATGAATGATAAGTGGATCCCACGAATCTACGTTTACTCCTAAGTTTTTGATACCGTTTAGAGTTTCGCGAGTAACGTCGTGGATCTTTTTGATGTGATTGAGAGATCGCTGCTGGACCCCTGGAATGTTAAGCATTAAATCGAACAGCGAGCTTAGTATTAGCATTTTGTTGTTATACCGATGGTTCAGTAAATCCCAGCTAATTAAATAGTTATCTGATGTTATCGGCAGATGCTGGATCAATCGTTCGGCTTCACCCTTTACTTTGGTTTTCAAAAATTGCATCTTCTGCGCGCTTGATAAAGTTGGGTTCGCATGAATGGTCTCGGTAAAGAGATCTTTAAAACTGGACCATTGTTGATAATTTCCAGAGAAAGTCGGAATTTCCATTTTAGGTGTGGACTTCTCCCTGTGCGAAACCGACGACAGCTTTCTATTAACATCTTTGATCGTATCGTTAAATTTTTTCTCAGCTTGGAAAAATTGTAGTTCGTATTCCGGGCTCTTGAGATGCCCCCCCCCCTGTGTGCGCTCGCTGCTCTATGCGCATGGACTCCGCTCTCTGGCTCGCCCGGACTCTGCTCTGCTCTCTATCTATATATATGGGCTTATCTTGGACTAGGTCTGCGTGGCTAGGTCTAGGTCTATGTGGCGCTGGCACGCTATATGGCAAGCTGTGGCAAGCTCGCTCGCTCGCGAGTCCTTCCTTCCTTGCTCTGCGTATGTGGAGTGGTGAAAGCACCCAACAATAAATGTCAAGTCTGCTTATCCAATGCAAAAATGCATGACATGTATATCTGTCTGCATTGTCCAACACCATGTATAATGTATTCAGGCCGATGAAAGCCTGGAGTCTCATACACTTCTATGTATGTTTAAGAGTATAGCAAGTAGTAATACATATGCCAACCAACTGTATTGATTTAATCAGTGTGCAATAAATATTTATAGGCCAACTTGTTTCAATTCTAATCAAGAGTTAGGTATCTCAGATCATCAACTTCTCAACATCACTGCTGCTGACTCCATTCAAGTTTCAGGTATAGCCTGTCTTATAGAGTACAGGTATCTTATATCTTTCAGGGATCAAAGTTTTTTAGCGGAACGCCTTAGGGCCAATTCCGCAAACTTAACAAGCGAGTTAAATTCATTAACAATTAAAGGTACTTAGTCCTGGGTTAGTCTAGAAACAAGGTGTGTTCTGGCTTAAGCCTAGTTGAGATAAATCTGTATTTAATGTTGGCTGGTAAAGTATTACTGATTTACCTACCTATGAGTTAATGGGACGATGTAGGAAGGTTTCAATAAATTTCTGTTAGCGAATTCATGTGATTTTGTATTTTTAGAACTCGCAAAAAAGTCTAACGAAACACTCGATTAATTAGATTAAGTCTTACTGATAAGCAAGATCTTAAACCCTTGATTTAGTTCCTAACCCATCCTATGAGGAGGTTAAAATGAATCAAGGACAAATAAAAAATCCCCCTCGGGTTGATTAAAGCTAGCTTAGTCTAGGTACATACAACTAACACCTTAATGTATTAGAAATTCCGCTTCAAACAATTGGTAAGTCCAAATCAATTGTCGTCTCTCCTCTGTACCATAGCTAGTACATAATTACACGTTGTAATTAGGTGCTTTTGGCTAGAACAGTATCGTTGATTTAGTCAGATGCTATTTACCCATAATGCATATTTCAGTCCTGTATATTTATATACAGAGCGTCACGTCGTCTGGTCAGCGAGCTAGATTAATCTGCGAGTTATCAAAATGCGATGCATTTAGATACCTTTATGCTGATTTTTAGGCTCCGAGTCAGGTCACCTGTAGGGTCTAGAAATCTATATCGATATCTAGGTTATAGAAGACACATTATTTAATTATAGATAAGACTTAACTTAAGTATTCCAGTATCTGCACTCGTTCCGAATTTAAAACCATACTTTTGTATGTATTAAGAACTGCTTGTGTTATTAACTTTGAACTTGGATAGGTTTATTCACAAGGCTTATTTTGAACGGATTGGCGTTTTTTGCTAAAATCGTCCAATCAGTGTTTCTTTAGGTACAATTTATCAATTAATTGTTGAGTTTATTTTTAAATCCAAGCTTCCAATGCATCGACCATTCGGTCTCGTAGCCAAAATTCGAGTGAGTTAAAAATCTCTAATAATTACATATTTGAACACAATACTATCGCTTATTATATAATCGCTCTTAATATCTAGGCCATAAGGTTCCGTTTTCATCGTTTACGTGGTGTCTATCTTCGCGGAAATATTCAGTTGTCTTGTAATCGAGCCGCCTCCGCGGGTGCGAGCGAGGTAGTTTCCATTGTAGTTCTGCCTTGTTAGACAGAGACGAGACATCGCCTCTTTTCACCAATACTGAAATCAACAAATTTACCAAGTAGTTTCTATTTTGAACCTTATATGCTCAGCACAAGATTCCCCTTAGTTTTAACAGTTCCTGTGGAACCTGGCAAAGCATATACTTCTGTGCTTAAGTTTCTTTTCGATATTCCAAGAACCCTCGCTCTCAGAATATGGTGTAACTAGGTACTTCAAAAGTATTGCCAGATGATGCAACATACATGGGAACCAGGATTCCATCACACTCTTTTGCCCTATTTCGCTGTCTAGCTCCCAATGAAGAGTGTCGATTGTAGTCCAACGTGACTGTATGCTACGCAACAAGTGATCAAACTCCCATTTCTCTGATACGGTATTTAAATCGATGTTTAAAATCGTATGCTCAAATGCCTTGAAATTACTACTTTGTTTTCGCAGCAACTCATCGGTCTTGCTATTGCTACCCCGAGCTTGAGACGAGATATCCTGTATCCCTACTCCTATATGGGTTGGTTTATTGATAAGAGGGGTGGAAGGTCTGATATCTTCCCTAGACGTAGTATAGCTCTGAATAGCTGCTTTAATGATATTATACCTTTCTTCGGTTTGCTCAATCTGACTTGATGTAAAATACGAATGAGACTTAGTACCTATTTCGCACAGCTTTTTATCATTTGATTGATATTCATTCCAGTAACTATCTAGTGTGCCTAGCCTTCGCTTGATATTATCGGAAGTTTTTCTATCCGATCCGTCTTTCTTAAAGTTCGAATAAAGTTGCTCAATAGCAGTCGAGATTTGCAGTTGAGCGGATAGTAAGTCTTCCATCGACATCTTGATATGATGATACGGTGATAAAAGAAGCAAAATGGAAAGATCTTACTTGATATGGATTGATACTCGGTAATCTCGAGCTGTTCCGCCGTGTGCTGTGGTATCTGTTGATACCCTGTGGCTGATGAGGTGCACGCAAGTCGGCTTGGCTTACGTCCCCTGGTTGGTAGCTGATGCTGCCCGTTGATATGATAAGGTGAGCTGTTGCCCACGTTGATTGTTGATAGTTCCACTTGCCAGTGGATGTCCTCAATTGTGGCACAGAGTCACGTATAAGTTCACGATTCACTAAGTCACACTTGAGGGAGGTATATCAGTATTTAAAATTTAAAAAAAAAAGATGTACGGTCCGCACACCTTGGTAGATGAAGTTAGTTAATATCAATAAAACTATGTTGTAAATTTGGACTGATATATATTGATATAACTTTTGATATTGATGAGATGATATGAGCCGCCTGACTGGGTTAATAGCCAAACGCGAACTGATTGCACGTGTGGCGTAAAGAGCTTAGGATGCACAATTTTAGTAGGTCAGTGTACGGGCTACTGGCTCGTACAGTAATAGTATCAGTAAAACACTCACTCAGCATACTCACCTTTATCAGACAACATCCACACTCCCTCACTATAATTAACGTTATATCAGCGCATTTTTTTTATCGAAATCATGTTTTGTGCTCTATGATATCCTTGAAAATATAATAAAGATTATCATATTTTTTGCTGTCATAAACTGTGTACATTTTGCTAAAAATACATTTGAGAAGCATATTTGACTCATGACAGCCTTCATAACAACTGGCGCGTCCAAAAAATTTAAAACATCTCCCGACTGCCCATTTAAAAAAAAAAACAACTGCTCAACGCCGCGGGAAAATTCAAACACTTGAAAAACTGTGAGGAACGGAACTGTGAGGAAACAAAGTCAATGCTAACAGGCAATAAAACAAAAACACGAACCCATTACTAAAAATTAAAAGCGAAGACCTTTGGCATTATCACGGGACACTGTGATCTCAACCACCATCTCCTGAAGACAGGGACCACGTAGTGGAGCATGCACTGCACATCCACAAATAAAGCCGGGAACAATCAGGACTTCAGTAACAGATCAAGTCCTGTTTCACTTCATCTCTAACAGCCCCGAGGATACTGGGACATGGCTGCCATCAACACAAAGTTTTTATCCGTTATTTTGAGAAGAAAGGCTGGCTGGGGCCAATTTAGCAGGAGGACAAAATGCACGATGCACCACAATGCACGATGCACCACAATGCACGATGCACCACAATGCACGATGCACCACAATGCACGATGCACCACAATGCACGATGCACCACAATGCGGGACGTCATTGCAGATCTAAATCTTCCCCATTTTGAATTAGAATTATACGGACCAATGTATGAACTACGCTTACGGTACAATCCAGGGTGTAACAGCTAACAACTAAATACCTAACAATCATTATTGTAGACAATGTTCGTTGAAGCGAGTAATCGTATGCACGAGTGATCATGTGCCTGTCGTCGTCCATGCGGAAAACTGTAGATAGCGTATCGTACTACAATACTTACTGCATTATTTGCACCACGAATATATCCTGTAGATAAAGTCATTCATGTTGGAGTTAAAACTTCTCATATATAGTTATTTATACCTAAGTATCGATACATCACCGATAATTTTCTGATTTGAATACGACTATATGTTACACTTTATATAATACAAATATAAGGCAGATTGACGTCCTTTCCACTTCACATCTCTTCAAAATTCAAATGATTTATTAACATCACGTACACTCGTACTTTTACAATTCAAAAGAGGAATGTATTTTCATTTCAAAAGAGATTATATCAATTCCAATAAAGAGGAAAAAACCTGTCAATTGTTTGGTATCAGCTTCCTATCTTTTTGCCGGGTCCAGCAATTTGGCTGCGAGATTAATAGGGGATAATTATGTGGAGGCTGGCAGCGCGCCAGACGCGGCCAGAGGACGGGCTTTCAAAGAAATGTGGGGAAGTTTAGTTAACTGGGTTCTGCAGCTTTAGTTGTGGTACTGATGTAAGATAGTAGTGACAGTTTAGGTACCTGTTAGGGACTTTCTTCTGAGCAATCTGTGCACGAACATGCTCTGTTTCTGTTAAAAGATAAACGGCTAATTACCACTATTATTCGTCACTTTGCTGACGTTTCGAGACTGAGTTCAGAAGCCTCTTCATCATGAGCACCGCCCGCGACCGCGTTCGACGGTGGACCAGCGAATACTGCGTGCAACCGCGCGCTCAGCTCGCTGGGACAGCGGCGGCGGCGGCGGCGGCGGTAGGTTCGTTGCGCGCGCGTCGAGAATTAGTTCATCTACGTCACTAGCACTACCTACGTCGTCGGTATAAGGCTGCGTACACACTGCACTCACGGTATCACTCTCCAGACCGATAACAGTACTACAAACAGTAGTGGCGGAGTGGAGTATAGGTTGCCATGCCGGCGAAATACCCCATCCCCGATCGCGATTGAAATTTGGATGTCGGCTAATCTCAATTGCTTCCCGTATCTTGCGAGGAACAAAAAACTTATCTTTCGCAAGAACTGAAATTTTGTCAAACCGTAGGTAGTGGGACGATTCCGAGATCATTGCATGCTCTGCAACCGCCGACTTTTCTACGTCCATATTTCTAACACTCCTGATGTGTTCCGTCAATCTAGCCGATATGTTACGCCGGGTTTCACCTATGTAACTCTTGCCACAGTCACATGGTATACTGTATACACCGGGCATACCCAGAGGATCCCTGTCTTTTGGCGAGCGCAGAAATTGTCTCAGCTGACCTGGCGGTCGGAAGACCGGTTTGATATTATATCTACCACGTAAGTAGTATCCTATCTTGTCTGTTACCCCCTTTATGAAAGGCAGGTAGACCGGAGACCGTCGAACGCGGTCGCGGGCGGTGCTCATGATGAAGAGGCTTCTGAACTCAGTCTCGAAACGTCAGCAAAGTGACGAATAATAGTGGTAATTAGCCGTTTATCTTTTAATATGATTCCCAACCACGATAGTTTCAATTCTGTTTCTGTTGTTCGATGAAAATCAACGAAGGTACAAAAAGTAAACAAAAATTATGCCTTGAGTGAAATGAAATATGGTGCTCAATTTCGACCCAGAATAAGTATTCCGTTTGAGCCATTGGAAAACTCACCACGTTATTTACAGAAAGAAATCACTTTAATTTACAACAACGCATAATTTAAAGAGATGTCAATACAACAAGGTAGCTGGTTGCCCTCGTTGGCAACCAAAACGTCTTTCCAAATTGCTTTCCGAAAATTAAATGCCAATGAAAGTAAACAGGAAAATAGGCGCATAAATAATTTGCAAAGTCACAACTCTTCTGCGGCGTCCAAGAGAACAATGAGGTGCAAGTTGCAAGCGCCAGCGTTTCATTTAATTTATGCACAAACATATGTTTGTTGCATTTTTGCTGTTTTTTGATAGGATAATCAAGCAGGAGGGTCTGTCAGGATGGCCTCTACTTCAGTAGGGTTCTGTGTCCGTTCTCGGTATCATTACTATTTTCAGCGTCATTATTTATGTCCAAACTATTCAGTTTTCATAGCATCAACATTTTCCAATGATGGTTCATTCGAGAATAGAACTGATACTGATGCAACCTCCAGGTTGAATATTATTTTGAATATAGTCACAATCCCAGTAGGTCCCAATGGTTCTCATTCTGTACGGGTCGAGATGGGTTATGATGTCGGGTATATTCCTTAGCCTTATCTACATTGTGTGATAATTTTTATTAACTTTCAGAAGGATTCGTCGGGAACACATAAGTTAGACTTTTTTCTTCAAGTTTAACAAGATTGATTGGTCAAAAAACTTATAGTTACCGTTATGCAAACAATAGTAACATGACTCGATAGACGTGACGAGTTTTTGCGTTCCCCCTCACAAATTGCTAAACGACTGTCTATCAAGCTCTAAAACTATTGTTTTTCACACATTTCCATAATAATGTCATCCCGCTTGGGACAAATTATCGCACACCATTCAAATCATATTTCGAATAATCGTTTTTACTTATTCCATTTTCAAATTAATGTTTGTTTGACCGTTGCAGAAATTCATACCTCATACTGATTGCATCAATACAGGGAAGCGAAATATCAGTTACCGATTTCATCGGATATTAACCAACATAGGAATAGACGGAAAATGGTCTTCAGGATCACGAAGATGCGCTATTTCCAACTCTTTAGCCACTCTTATAAGCAACACAAACCATATCGTTACATAATAAAACTTATTAACATTCTAATATACTAGTGTGGGATGGGCAGAAAAATTATGATGTCTGATCGGCTACGGCGTAGTCAGTTTCGTAGCGAGCTGCTACGCGCGTAGATTACTCTGTTTTAAATAGTTTATAACGTTTGTAAATTACAGAATTGGCAAGTCAGTGCTCATCTGTGATGTTAAGCGGTTACCTGTGACAATGCAACTGTAATACCTTTTATTTCACACGTGAACCTAGAACGTGGTATTGCATCGCGCCCGCCCTGAGATATGGAGATGAAAGTCGTATGCACTTGAATTATTTTACCTGTAACGTTATACCCTGCAAATCTGAACACAGCAATGCATGCCTTGCTGCTTCGCGGCACAAATAGGCTATGTTGGTAGTACTTCTCCAGGAACCACTAGTACTACTTAAAACTCACAGTTTGACCACGTTTTACTCTAAAATAAAGTTGATAGTTATGCAAAATAAACGTGTAGAGCATCTTTCGCTAATAGCCAGCTCTAACAGTGTGGCCGTTACTCGTAGCAGTCGTCGTAAAACTGTATGGAGCTACGACGTAAGTTTTTCAAGTTTTCGCTTTCTGCCACAACTCGTCGCTGGAATTATGCAGCGGCAGTGAAATGTTTTATGAGGACCGAGAAATAAGTTTACAACGGGGCTGGTATCAGGCCTGTGGCACACCAATGCAGCAATCACACCAGTGTTTGGAGTTGTGTGTATGGTTGATAGTTCGTCACGCTGAAACGGCTGGACGGATTTGCATGAAAAACAAGACCACCGAAATAACACACAGGCACATTTTTATCCCGTTATTCCCGCTATCTTCCCGTTTTTTTTTTTTATTTTTTTCATCTCGACGGGATCGAGACTTATGCAGGTGAAACTGAGGGAGCTGCTAGTATTCAATAAGACTAACGGTTTAGGCTGTGCGTTGATAGCCAGTCAGTTTCTCAGTCAGTCAGTCAAGCAAAGATTTTAATATATTGATGAAAAAAACTGTCAAAAATTATGCTCAAGCCTTGATTCAGTTTGATATTAGTTCTGTAATTATACGTTCTCTCTCTTTTAGTTTCAGTATGACTCGCGCCTGTGACACAGACTCATACATAGTGTCATACATAGTCTCGTCGTCAGCGTGAAGTACTGTATAGAGTAGGTACTATCATTTCTTCGTTCGTCGTTATCCTATTCAGCGCGGCGCGCGGCCGCTTCAATGTTTTACTTGTTTTATCGGCGGCGGAGATATTTGTAAACGATGAGTCTCGCGACGTGACCTGCGACGCGCGACGTGATCTACGACGCGCGACGTGACGCGACGGAAGTCTTGTTTGCGGTTACTTGGTTATGCTTACTTGAATAATGATTGTGAAAGCGTTGGGATATCTTTCTTTAAGGTTCAAAAGTTATTGTTTTTCTAAGTTGTAAATTTTGCGAGTAGGTAAGTTGTTGGATTTATTTCAATTTTTATTATTATTCAGTTGAAATAAAGATATCATTTATTTATTTAAGCAAAACAACAACAAATCTCATCTGTATTTCTAACCATTTGCTCCTGCTAGTCTAGGATATCTTGGCTGTCCTGAGCCCAGAGCGGTGGGAATGTGAGGTACATGCTATCTTGAGCCCAGAGCGGTGGGAATGTGAGGTACATGCTGGTGATGATTGTGAAATCATCTTGGAAGAATTATGCAGAAAAGATTACAGAGTTGTGTCTGACCTAAGAATATACCCCTCCGTATCTTCCCATGGATGTCAGAAAATCCAGGGATCCATAAGTGTGTCAGTATGCACCTGAATACCAATGGCCGAATATTGGGAATATTAACACTGCAAACCAGTACACCTGCTCAGCGTTAGAATGATAGCAAATCCCCTATCGCATTTATGGGGAAAACTCGTTCAGCGGTAGACGCCTTCCGACTTCAGCTATTGATGATGACGAAGATAGTGAATATATTGTTGTGTGGACAACGATAATTTAAAATACATGAAAAAAGACATGCCGCGCCATCCGCCGCGCGTCGCGTGTCACCCGCGCGCCTCCACAGCGCACCACGTGTCACCCGCGCGCCGCCCACAGTGCGCCACCCGCCGCGCGCCGCGTGTCACCCGCGCGCCGAACGCCGCGCGCCGCGCGTCATGCCGCTGGCCTTCCGCCAGCGCCACAGATGCTGCGTACGTGCCGTGCCGCTGAAATCGATACCAGATATTACTGCTCATTAATAACTGCTAATGTGATTGAAAATTTGAACCCTCTATTCGTTTGTGTGTATAAAATGCGCCTTAAACTTGAGGGGAAACTTAAGATAAATCGGATTGAATGGTTCTGTTGTTATAGCCATTTTCACCAACCTATACATTTTGTACGGGACTCTTAGCGTATTTCAGGTTGTCATGTTTTTATGAATAAACCAGACATGCGTCCCCCCTCTTCCCGCGCATAGTGCGGGTTCCAAAGTTAGTCACAGTCCCTCCATAACACAAAAAGTGTTCATCGCAGGTTATCCCGGATATTTTGTATCAATATCAAGTTCATGATTTTATCACATAAAACAATATCTAATTTCAAAAATTACAGTTGTGAATTTATAAAAATACAAATTTATGTTTGATAGTGGCAGTTTGAATTACAACTATCTAATAAGGTTTTATTCCGTCATAGCAGAATTTCTTGTACCTATATCGTACCTCCCGTGGTATTTAGTTTTTTAAATTTTTATTATTTGTAGGTATATAGGGTTCATGCCAAAACATCACTTATGCTGTGAAAATTGTAACTTGCTTCTTCTTACGGCTGCAGAGTTATATTACGAGTATGTGGCAGAATTCAGACAGACCGTCGTCAGACTGCACAAGCTTGGTAACAGGGTATCGTTAGCACACCTCGGGTACAGATCTCTAAAACTGTAAATTGATCATGCTTTATTTATTCCGTAAGCGTGACTCGTAATTCGTTTAGTAAAAAAAAAAACTTATAAACTGTCCCAACACATAAAACATGTAAATATAATAATTTACGGAAAACTCATAAAAGAAACATTCACGCAATAGCTCGAAACCTTTTCTCTCATAAAAAACATGTACTACATACTCGATGGCGCATGTACAGTCGCACACAACTGTGCGGCGCTTTATGATGGGAAAATACATCAACGGACAAAAGCAAACGATGAGAACCGTCCGCAAAATAAGCCATAAACGTGTCGGGAGAGAATTGTATGTTTTCAAAGGCTACCTTCAAGAGGCACTGAGATGTTGGTGTATTTTCTTTTAATTCAAATAACATTTTAGTTTATACTTCTCATGCTCGTAAAGTTGTTGTTTAAGCTGGGTGCGGCCTAAGACTACATTAGAAAGTTTTTACCATAGGCGCTATCAGAGGTGCTATATTCTGTAACAATCTATTCTCCCTGCAGCTTAACACAATAAAACTCCATAGAAAAAAAAGAGCGGGCGTACAGTAATCGCCTACGATGTGTAACATCTGACATCTCACCTCCTTGGTATTATGCAACATGGCTGATAGTACCAACCTCTCGGTTTTTTCTTTGCTCAAGCAGATGGCCCTTCTGATGTTAAGTGGCCCGATTATTTTGAGATGATGATCCTGGAAACGGCTGCAACAATTTCCACCAAACATAACTAAAAACACTCTAGATCAAGTCACCTTATAAACAAACAAAAAATACTAAAATAAATCAATTCGGTTCATCCGTTTTGGAACTCTGATGCCACAGACAGATCCACATGCTAAACTTATAACAAACCTCATTTTGGTTAAGGGTTATAATATTTTAAAAATGCAAGATTTTAATATTCAACATGTTTCTTTAAATAAACTTAGAATTACATCAAGGTTTAAAGCTCCTCGGGAAGATTACTTATTGATTATTATTATTACTTAAGATTATTATTGTACATGAGTGGTTGCTCCGTATTAATTTCATCTATATCTCTGAGTTTAATGTCAAGAGCTTACTTGTTTTATGGCCTCATCAATATTATTTGAAACTGTCAAAACTTCGCGCAATACAATGCTCACATCGTCTGTTAATTTCGTAATATCAATGACATCTGTCCGTTTGCAAGCATAAACTGCAAACTTTATGTCAGCTGTCAATTTCACGGGCCCTGAAGGGTGAAGTGTGGGATGTTGACAAGTGTATAATACGCCTGTATCCACCGCCCCTACAACTGTTCTGTCATGTCTAATAAGCAAAGTGTCAAACTTGGAACGTGTGAAGATGCGCATCATCCATCTATTCGCAGTTTGGTTAACGATGGTTCCTGAATCGGAAACTTATATACTCGTTAATGATCTGAACTAAGGCTCTGTTGTCTGTTCAATCATTTATCAGGCTTAGCTTTTACTAAAAATCATTACAATTAATAATTACATCTTCCGTAATTTGTACTGCCAGAAAATCGGGTGAAAAATTCATCCCACGAGCTAAAAGTAATAAAAATTATTCCGGATTCATATCATTCATATTCATTTAATTTTTAGAGTCCGTATTTATCCCACCTAGAAGTACCTTCATCTAAAATGAGCGGAAGTAACGTCAGCAAAAAAATACGTTATTATGGAACATCTATTTATTTCACAAAATTGTAAATCATAACACCCAACCGTCACACAACTACTTATTTATTTTATTTATTTTAGCGGTAACCTCTTCAGACCTATGAAAATATATTCTTTCTAATAAGTAATTAATAGGTCACTTCTACCTAGGATGCGTCCTATGTGACATTGCACTGCGCCCGCCACCCAGAGACATAAAGACGAAAGTCTTATGTGCCTGTTACTTCACTGGCACCCATACCCTTCAAGCCGGAACACAGCAAAACACTACTAGTAAACACTACTGTTCTATGGCAGAAATAAGTATAGAGGTAGTACTTCACCGAGTAAACTCTCACAAAAAAGCTCTACTACTAACAAACATACATAATTATATGAAATTAAAATGTATGCTCTGCTATATTACGCGGTTTGGGCCAGTCACCGCGTAAGTACACCCAGGCTCCTTTACTGTCCTTCATAAAGGGTCGGTTCCCAACGAGTAGCACTGCTCCGTAAAGGGACGGTTCGCAACGAGTAACACTGCTCCATAAAGGGATGGTTCGCAACAAGTAACACTGCTCCATAAAGGGATGGTTCGCAACGAGTAGCACTGCTCCATAAAGGGATGGTTCCCAGCGAGTTACACTGCTCCATAAAGGGATGGTTCCCAGCGAGTTACACTGCTCCATAAAGGGATGGTTCCCAGCGAGTTACACTGCTCCATAAAGGGATGGTTCCCAGCGAGTTACACTGCTCCATAAAGGGATGGTTCCCAGCGAGTTACACTGCTCCATAAAGGGATGGTACCCAGCGAGTTACACTGCTCCATAAAGGGATGGTTCCCAGCGAGTTACACTGCTCCATAAAGGGATGGTTCCCAGCGAGTTACACTGCTCCATAAAGGGATGGTTCCCAGGGAGTTACACTGCTCCATAAAGGGATGGTTCCTAGCGAGTTACACTGCTCCATAAAGGGATGGTTCCCAGCGAGTTACACTGCTCCATAAAGGGATGGTTCCCAGCGAGTTACACTGCTCCATAAAGGGATGGTTCCTAGCGAGTTACACTGCTCTATAAAGGGATGGTTCCCAGCGAGTTACACTGCTCCATAATAAGTGACTGTTCATCCATCTTAACTAATTATTTAGTCTGACAGAAACACGAACCATCTGCTCAATAGAGTAATGTAAATAATAGAATGAATACAACGATCTTAATTAACATTGAATTTAGCTTTGCTCCGGTTCATGCTAGACTGACATTGTAATTATACTCGTAATACTAACCTCCCATTTTGCATAATAGCACCTGTACACTCTCGACAATACTACCCCGGATAATACAGGGTGGGGAACGTGGAATGTTACTGCCGACTGTGCCTCGACGCGCCTCGCCTTGCCTCGGCCGCTCTTAGATCTGATATTGAAACCCTGAACAAACGAAAACCTTAACAAGAGCGTATCTGGTCGCACTCAGTCCAACTGCTTTTACCCAAAGGCCTCGTTTGTAAGCTTTTAACGAAGGCGTACGTACGGCCGCCATTATAAGCTTAAGGCTGCATGTACAAGGAACTATGTACCGCGGTAGCTGAACGTGGACTCGTGTAATGCAGGGTCAGTCCGCGGCCACGTGGACTCGTGTAATGCAGGGTCAGTCCGCGGCCACGTGGACTCGTGTAACGCAGGGTCAGTCCGCGGCCACGTGGACTCGTGTAATGCAGGGTCAGTCCGCGGCCACGTGGACTCGCGTAATGCAGGGTCAGTCCGCGGCCACGTGGACTCGTGTAATGCAGGGTCAGTCCGCGGCCACGTGGACTCGTGTAATGCAGGGTCAGTCCGCGGCCACGTGGACTCGTGTAATGCAGGGTCAGTCCGCGGCCACGTGGACTCGTGTAATGCAGGGTCAGTCCGCGGCCACGTGGACTCGCGTAATGCAGGGTCAGTCCGCGGCCACGTGGACTCGTGCAATGCGGGGTCAGTCTGCGGCCACGTGGAGTCGTGTCGTCTAGTTATAAGGCATCCTATTTACATAATAATGTGCCGCTCGCTCCACTCGCGTGTATTCGTCAGTAAATGGAAAACGCTCAATGAATACGAAAGCGCTTGCTGTGAATATAGTGTGTGTGTGTATACAGGGTGTAACATAATATCCCTATAAGACCGGGGAGGGGGTATTCTACACATCATGGCGAATAACTTTAGTTCTAGGACTTTTTAAAATTCGAAGTTTTTAATTCATGAAATGCCTTGTAAAAATCCTGAAAATCCAAAATAAATTCCTGAAAATCCTCCAGAAATGTTCCTAACACAACGTGAGGCAGCCCTACGTAAGGTACCATAACGTACCTTAACATCCTCATGCTGTGTTAAGAACATTTCTTGAGGATTTTCAGGATGTTTGCGTGACATTTCATAAATTAAAAATTGCGAAATTTAAAAAGTCGTAGAATTAAATTTATTTGCCTTGATGTGTAGAACACCCCCTCCCCGGGCTTATAGGGATATTATGTTACACCCTGTATAGTGAAGCCCATTTCAAAGCGAAAGATACGGACAAACTATATACAATACTAATAATAATTTACATTATTTTACTTTTGTTAGCTACATATTTATTCTGATCAAAAGATAATATAAGTGATTACGAAATAGATTGAATTTATTATTTTTTATTACGTAAAAAATCTGAAGGATTTGCTTTTCTCAGAAAGTTTGGAACAAGAAATTTAAGAATTATCATAGACTAACTAAACACAATAGACTGCTAATCTCATACAAGAAAACGAAAGGTCAATTCCAGGCTATTTCTAGATGGCGCTGGCCAAATTCCAGGCTATTTCTAGATGGCGCTGTCAAATTCATTCAATCAGCATTTTAAACCTATTACCTAATCTCTTTAAAAATAAACATTTAAATTTCTAATTTAAATTCATGTCGCAAAACATGTTTTATCGATCTATTTGAAATACATGTAAAAATGATTTTAATCGTTTATAGCAGATTCAAAACAGCGACATCTAGCGTCATTGTAGGCAATCATTAATCGATGCACGTTTTCTTGTATGAGATTAGCAGTCTATTGTGTTTAGTTAGTCTAAGGTATTATTTAGTAAAACAAATTGCATTAATATCTCCGCAGTAGAGTCGAGATCGAGTACTCGTATCTTCATCTCTTAGCTTTGAATAATGTAAGATACCTTTCTGTTGGTAGCTAGTAGCGGCCTAAACCCTAATCTGCGACTATATATTATTACCTTACCGTAGGCTGTTAGTCCACCAAAACAGAACCGAAAATCTGCTGAAAAAACATGTGTAAATGTTGTGTAAGTAACTCAATCTGTTGCTTTTTCTCAACTCCATATTTGTCTCGTCTTTCAAATTGCGTAAAAAATATTAGTACGTCAGCTTCACGTCGCCGTCCACAAGCGATGCTACTAGTCAATGTTTCTCATTTCAGTGGACGGCCAGCTTAACACAGGTATGGATATAATCTCATTATTTTCCTGTTGTCTTGTAGACTAAGGATCTGAAGTAGGTAGGCAGTGAGGAGGCAGTGTAGCTTACGCAACGGTTCAGTCAATTTTGCCGAGTAATTGGTGTTCTCCCATTTCATTTGCGTGGTCGACATTAATGATATTGAACATTTCGTCCTAAGCTTATTTTCTTATTAAATTCATTACGGGGACGCCTTATTTCCCAGGAGAATGTGAGGTCTGGTTGATGCGATTTGAGGTTACTTGATTGTGCCGCGGTCGATAGCGCTGATAGTCTGTGTAAATTCAAATTTACCGTCTTCACTGGGGACTGGGGACATATTTTCTGATTTTCATTTTCCTAGATTTATCTATTCCAGGTGGTTTTCATGGGATTTTATCGCCTGGGACGTTGCAGTAGGATGGCTTTTCACTCGATAGATCGCTGACATCATGATGGTCGCAGGAAGTCGGTGGATGGAGGCTACTCAGAACCATTCATCGTGGCATTAAATGGACCTATGTACAGCAGTGGATGTCAACGAATCCTCCCTAAAATCCTTAACATAAAATAACCTTGAAGTAATGTGTCAATCAAAAATGCGTAAGATGTGTAAAACAATCACTTGAACAACAAATACAAACACAACAATAAATGGCATACACACACACATACATTTTACCCATAAAGTAGAATCAAAGAGCGTCCTTAGTTCTAGTTGTGGGGACTTGTATCCTAATCCATTAGCTCGCCGTCGCCGCTAGCCTCGCGCTCAATATATTTTAATCATTGAACGAAGGCTACTGGGAACTAACTCGAACATCAGCAACATTACACATATAAACTGCTACTTAAATAGTTGTTAATTCAGGATAGTAAGACATCTTTATAGTTCACACTCACAGACGCACGTGCATTAGAACATTAGTACAGTACATTAGTACAGTAGGACTCTTCAGTTCGATGCGAGTCTCGCTGAGCCACTCCAGGCTAGTTTGGGCAAGTTGCCGCGCGCCAGCTTTTCGCGTTATATAAATAAATTAAATAAATAAATAATGCTGGATAGTTCACACAACATTATCTAACCCCAAGCTAAGCAGAGCTTGTGTTATGAGTACTAGATAACTGATATACTTAATACATTAGATTATATATATAATATACTATTTATTATACATAGAAAATACCCAGAACACCCTGAACAAATATTTGCAGATCCCACAAATATTTGCTCCGAGGCGGGAATCGAACCCGCAACCTCCTGCGTCGCAGGCGAACCTTCGCTCGCCGCGCCACAGAGGTCGTCCAGCGGTCGATATGTCACCACATATACAGTATGGACAGTAAAAGGCGCGATGCGATGCAAAGCGACGTTTCGTTTACCAAATGCTACGAGATGCCTTGTTAACTAATTACTACGTGTTTAGCATCACAACGCTACCAAATAAGACTGTGTTCACTGATTCTAAAATGAAATCAACAACACTTATTATCAAATGACTTTATGCAACAGCACCATAGCACCTTCTCTTATAGCGTGAACTTGATGCCAGGCACTCTCTGCAGTTGGACTGAGCCTCCTCGAAGTCCTCACTGGTCCTCCGGTGAGCAGCCGAAACCGGCCATAAGCGCGTAGAGTGAATCTGCAGGTCCAACTATCCACTGTAGGACGTAGTCAGCACCTCAGATGTAGCTGGAATCACCTTGTTTCGCTCCTGTAGAGTCCGTGGCTGGACCGCGGGTGGATGGTCATCTCTTCCCGGGCCATACACTGCCAATACTCGTTCTATAGGTTCTCATTATACCTATAAAGGCTTCTAGAATGGTAGCTGGTAGTCTTCTGAATGGAATTTTTCTTTTCTGCTTTACCTTTTTTGCTTTACCTCCCGAGGTGTGGTTTTCGTCGGGAGGGAGTCACGCACAACACAAAAGTTCAATTTAGTCCTCCACCAGAAGCGTCGAAGGTCACCAATGTAGGAATACTTATTTCATGTTCAGACTTCTGATGATGATGAAAACACTTTTCTATTGAAATACTGATTTAATTAATTAAAGGATACAAAATGTATTGTCCAAGCGACAGTACGAACGTGACTGCCTTGGACCGGCGGCGCGGGGAGCGGGGAATATGCAATTGCTGACTACAACATTCTGTGCCCCTACATGTATGTATGCATATTAATGTATAAAATATGTTTCACACTTCGATCAAAGGTTTCACAGTAGTTTCAAGTATATTCAGCCTTCGTTATTCATAAGTAGGTATGCAATCATTAATATGTATAGGTTCGCAATCCTCTGTGTATAAGTATCCCACACTAAATGTATATATATTATTATACGTATGACGACTTCTGTGACGAGTAGCAGGCTGTGATGTGAGAGGTCGCTGGTTCGATTCTCGCTGCGGTACGAATGTTTGTATGATATTACGCAAATATTTGATCCGTGTCTGGGTGTTTTGGTAGCATGGTACTCGTAGTTCCTGATACACAGGCGAGCAGGACTATGTATGTGACGTTGTGTGTTACAATATTATAAGTTATATTTAGTATACCTATATTTAGTTAATGAAACGTAAGTACGTGCGTAGGTAAATATCGCATTACCTACGTTCGTCGATCCAAAAGTGCTCAAGTTATCTTACTCTTCATATTTTACTTCGCATAAACTGAATATGGGCTATTCTGTGTCGCGAATGAATTAACTACTGGTTATCCCCTCCCCGTTCGCTGGGGGGAGGGTTGTGGCTTGTTGCTTTAGTTACCCCTTTATGCAAAGGATTAGGTAAGTGTTTTCCATTGCGGCGGTGTAGTCGTTTTAATAACGGCTCTGGCCTCGCGAAGGCTTTCCAATTTTAGTCGTGAACTCTTAAAACCCTGCCTAAAAATTATGATGAGGTTTATAGAAACAAATAATAAAAACTGCAATACAAATATGTGAAAATAATCAAACACTCGATGTTTGATATTAATCTAGTGTCTGCCTGCGGCTTCGCTCGCGGTTTGGTATAAAAAATACCATATAGCTCAATCCAGGTCATAATCTATCTGTATACTCAACGAAATCGGTTCAGCAGTATCAGAGTTTTTTTTTTATGTTATAATGTGACTAACAATCAGACGGCCCGCCTGATGTAAAGCAGTCACCGCCGCCTATGGACATCTGCAACACCCACGGTATTGCAAACGCGCTGCCTACCATTAAGAGCCCTATTGATATTTCTCTTGAATTTACCCATGTTGTAGCCCCGTGTGTTATTGTAACAAACATCCAAATTTTGTGATTAATTGAGGCGATTTTTGAATACTATTTTAATATTCAGATCTACTTGGATCTACATACTTTACTTAGATCTAGCTTGTCTAGTCTAAGTTAGGTATGTCACGAAAAGCTGCGCGCTTGTTACCTATTCGAAAATATCTGTAGTTTTATAACTCTGAAAATAAAGATAGATTACGTCCTCGTGGACATGACCTATGAGGTAATGCATTGATAAAGGCCCAGGTTACCTACCGTTTAACCCATCAGCATGATTGATAAAAAAAAAGAAGGATAGGAAATAATGAATATCGCAAGTGATACTCAAAACAAATGATTTTTAGATAAGATCAATCGATAAAACCACTCACTAGAGACGGGCCAAGGTCGGCGGGTATTCATTAGGGCTGTCACTCACCCCGTAACTGTAACCGACCTGTATCGATACGATTTATCCTATTCTTTTATTCTACGTGTGGCAGACCCGGCACCTACCCACGGAGCTATCGCGTACTGTTCATGTTCTGAACAATGTTCAATAATAAGTACAGTTTTGCTGCATTATGGTTTAGCTCCTCATTCTTAGAGCCATCTTACTTGTTGAGCTCAGGCTGTCGGTGGAAGCAGCCCCCGCCAATAAAGCACTTGATTGTATGGACAGTCCAACATTTATTCCGCCGGTTCTGAATGCACAATGCTAGAGCAACCAAGCAACCTACAAAAGGTAGTTTTAGTAGTAGTAGAGCTTTTTTGTGAAAGAGTTCGTCCGGGGAAGTACTACCACCATACCTATTTCTGCCGCAAAGCAGTAGTGCTCGCATTGCTGTGTTCCGGTTTGAAGGGTAAGCGTGCCAGTGAAATTACAGGCACATGAGACTTTTCATCTATGTCTCAGGGTGGCAGGCGCAGTGCAATGCCACATAGGGTTCGTCTTAGGTGGACGTGCCCTATGAGGTAATGCACTGTTCATAGGCAGAGGTTACCGCTTAACATCAGGTGGGCCTCTTGCTTGTTCCGTCAACCAAGTAGTATAAAAAAAAGGAATGTCATAAACCCACATCAAAAATGTATTGAAGTTAGATAAAAATATTGTTGAATAATGTTTCCGGTCACTTTTGATACACATTTTACACATAAATGTAATTATTCACTTTTATTAGTTGGTACTAGGCCGCGGAGACGCGCTGCTAACGTCTGAGACTGGTGTGCAGATGGATTAATTGGTCTTCCTTCTTTTCATGGCAAATATATAAATGAATATTTTCAGCATGTCTACCACTCTCCATAAGTTATCGGCTGGCGAGCTGTTCATCTTCCTTTCTTTGTGGCACAAGGTTTGTGGCCACTGACAATGCGTCCCATTTGCATTATTTTAGGTAACGTTATCGGAGTTATATCCGCTTTCTCGAGGTTGAGACCGTTTAGCACTATATTGTGATGGAACTCCAGTAAAAAAGGTGCAATTCACTTTAAACAAATTTGTTCTTGCTAGATCTCTTGAATTAAACCATTAAATCGAAAGCCAGCAGAATTAAATGCTACGCAACTGTTATCGTTGCAATCTTTCCTATACATTACCAATCAAATCCAAACCATATTCCTTATGCCTTAGAGTCCATTCTACATTATGTAAGTCTCGCCCTCATAGTGCATGTGGTGCATTACTGACTGCGGTGGCAGTCGTTATCTAAACGGGTTATTTTTAATGTGGTCGACTCTTAATGCGGCGCTTAATCCGTCTGAGGGCGGCGATAATGTTCCTACGGAGCTCACGATGTGATACTTTAATGGAATAACATTATTAATGGGACGTTACATCATGTTGTTCCAGCGTTAATTTCAATAAGCCACTATGACCTGAAATGTATAGATTTATTTATCAAAAAGGTTATACTGGGCTCCTATTAACCAGTTAATAACCTTAATATAAATAATAATAAATAAATAAATAATGCTGGACAGTTCCCACAACATTATCTAGCCCCAAGCTAAGCAGAGCTTGTGTTATAGGTACTAGTTAACTGATATACTTAATACAATATATTAAATAGATAGATATTTTTTATTATACATAGAAAATACCCAGAACACCCTGAACAAATATCTGCAATCGCACAAATACTTGTTACGAAGCGGGAATCGAACCCGCAATCTCCTGCGTCGCAGGCCAACCGTCGCCCGCCGTGCCACAGAGGTCGTCTGAGTCATATAAACTTTTTATTTTATTATTTGAACTAGTAGAGTCCTTCAAAAATATTAAAATAGATATTAATATTACCTACATTCACACAGGGTGAATACATTTAAGAAGGAACCAATTTAAAAATAATACTAGTGGTTTGCCCCGAACGAGAGCTCGCGAACACACGCGATGTAGGTTACCAAAAATCTCGGTGAAATTAAAACTTGTTTGTTTCCTGCTGAGGCAGGCACAGCCTGTGTTCGACGTCAACCTGCCACGAGCGCGTGTCGCTGGGATTATGTCAGAATTAAACATTATTGTGGTTCGGCAAACGCTACACTTGTCAAATTGACTCTATCTAACCAAAACGAATAAAAACAATTATTTCAATCAACCTCGCCCGACTTGTAACCCCTGAAATCAATAAATTTGAGCACATGGCGCAGGTAGCCCACTTTTTATCAGTTGGGACTCGTCCATTGGGTTTCCATTCTGGACGGCTCTAAACAAAATTAAAACAAGCCCGGATCGCACCCCGGGGACGCGGAAGAGGGCCGATGTAGCGATAAATTGGCCCCGCTCCTCCCTGTCAGGCTTGCGAACAAAAGTGTACGGTAGATCAGTAATACAACCCAACATGAAAACGCCGCTAAACGCGACACACACACACACACACGCACACACAATTTTTCACATACTCTACTCAAAATACTACCATCATTGTAAATATGAATGTTTATTTGGGTATATGTTTGTTTGTTACGGGAGAACTGATTACGATTTTAAAAAAAAAAAAAACTGACACGTAATTTTTATCTCTGTAACGCCAGAGCTTTGGACGGTCCACTGCATGAATGCACCAGAAAAGCTGCAGTGCGAGATGAGTGGCGAAGGATTGTGAAGCGAGCCACAGACCCTGAAGTGACGACCACGACCACTCTGCCAAGAGTGTAACGACTAAGAAGAAGAACGCCAGAGCGAAACTGCAGACAGATGACTGTTTGATCAAATATATTTTATCGCTTTTTCTGTAGCACAGATTCTGTAACCCCTGCTGCGTGTGATCCGTCACCTACCTTCACTAAACTAAGAATAATAATAAGTTTTTTTTATTAAGAGCATCAACTCAATCGGTTTTATTTAAACTAAGCTATTATATTTATTGACAACATTATACTAGGTAGGTATGAGTTTAAGAAACCGGACAAAGCTAAAGCTGACTGATATACTAAAGATAAGTGTTATAAATAAATAAATAAATAATTCTGGACAGTTCACACAACATTATCTAGCCCCAAGCTAAGCAGAGCTTGTGTTATGGGTACTAGATAACTGATATACTTAATACAATATATTACATAGATAGATATTTTTTATTATACATAGAAAATACCCAGAACACCCTAAACAAATATCTGCGATCGCACAAATATTTGTTCAGAGTGCGGGAATCGAACCCGCAACCTTCTGCGTCGCAGGCCGAGCTTCGCCCGCCGCGCCATAGAGGTCGTCATCAACGTCCCTTACACTAGGACGAGCCTGTCTCGTGAGGACCAAGCTTATGAATATCAAAATAATAAATGAATTTAGCATATCGGTACAACTACGATTCTAGTAATTGACACCAATTTGCCGAGCTACACCTCGCTACCCTCTACACCATTGAATTCATCTATAAGGTAATTATACTACTGACACTTTACAATTCTACACCCCAGTCCTCTGCTACGGGACACATCCTACGAGGAATTTGTAATACTGCTAAACATTACAGTGTATTTGTACTGTGCTACACCCCGCTACGCCGTAGCCCCTGCTACGGGTCACCTCTACGCCACCTTCGGATTTTAATTGCTGCCACTGCAAGTGCAATCACGATTTGACTTGAATATTTTAAACTGAATGCTTTTGAACCTGAAATGTTTACGAATTACTTCGTTTTCATAGGATTTAAAATTATATTTTTATCAAAAGCTGCATGACACAACAAGCACGAGTTGCTGACAGAAACCGTGTTCATCTCAGTTGTTCATAAACAAAGTAAGCTAATACGTGATGCCGCGGCTCGGGACCATTCGTCGCAGGGTAGGCCTATGCTTACAGGGGACTTACACTATTGTTAATTACACTATTGTTACATAATTGTTAATTAAGCAAAGATATTGACGGTGGTATCTTTATTCATATATAACTCTCTTATAGAAGTACATTTGAAAAAAGATCACTAACCCATGAAAATGCATGTACATAATTTTAACACCCGAAACAAAGAAAAGTTATGTGTGCCAAAAACCAGACTTGTTAAGACGTATAAACAAGGCATCTGTCTGAAACTAGTTATGTATAATAAACTACCCCTACAAATAACACGGCTGCCTCTAATCCAATTCAAACATAAACTAAAAATATTTTTTGAATGTAATCCATATTACCATATTGATGAGTACATGAGTTGTTCATTTTCTGATTTGCTTGACGTTTAGTGACGTGTCTGCTGACGAACCTAACTATTTTACATTTTATTTTTAAGTTATGCTGTTTTATATTGCTCTGTATTTTCTGTATGTACTAAATTGTGCATATTATATTTTTATATTGTTATTTAAATAGTATTAAAATTGAAATGTACCAATTTGACATGCCAATGTTATGAAATGTAACGAGATGGTTAATAAATAAATATCTAATATCTAATGGTATTAAATGATGTAGCAACCTACTATCGCAGTGAGTGCGTCGCGTTCACTCACCTTGTAAAAGACTCTCGAAACGGGTCGAAACTATGTCGGTGCTTACATCGATTTAACGGTACGTGAAAATTTCCCGTTTTTATAAAATAACCTGTTATCTGATTAAAAAACTATCTATCTACTAAATTTATATTAAAATAAAAAAGTAAATCAATAACCGTACCTGTGAATGCGAATGCAGTAAGCTAATCTCCAAAATCAACAAATGAGGCGACTGGAACTCCTCGATGGAATAAGGATAAAAATACACGGATTTAAGAAGCAAGCTTCTTGCAAAGAACAACCGCAGCAAACGGGACGCTGCGCTGTACTATTAGGCGTAGCGCACACAAGCAATTTTTGGTCCAAGAGTTTCAGCAATTAGCAACCCGGCAACTACCTGTTTATGACGTTTTCAATATAATTTCAAGAAACTGCGCACACATAGCAACTTCTGTTGAGAGTATCGGCAATCGACTACAGACTTTGATTGACGAAATTAGTAACCGCGGCTTTTCGCTTGAAAACTGTTCAAGATCCAGACTGTGGTGTCCATGAATATCGAAAGGTTACTTTATAATCGTAGCTACTATAAACTGTTGGTGCAACAGAAAACCGCTAACTGAAACTTGTTAAAAATTTACAGTTGCGTCAACTAGAGTTGCTCGTGTGCGCAGCGCCTTAGAGTGCTTTCACTTCACACGGAGACAGTGCACTAAGTCACTGTGCATACTGCACACTTTCTATCAAAGTGCGCACATTATATCGATTCGGTATCGGTCGATAACGCCTTCAAACTGTCGGCGAGCCATCGGCGGGTTGAAGGGCTGTAGTTTTCGTGGGCTCTAAGTATTACATTCAAGGTACCTATGCGCTCAATACAAACCAACCTGACCTAAGCACTAGGCGTATAAACGTATTTAAAAAAAAAAGTCTGTGCTCTATGTTTATAGAACCATCAATTATCAATGTCTAATTACAGATGACAAAATAACTACTAAACTGCAACGAAATAGACAAAAGAAAGAAAAGTATACACTAATATGAGAAAAAAATAAAAACACAAGCTATTAAAAAAACTATATGAGAAAATACTAGACAAAATACTAGAAAATACTTAACTGTTTCTGAAATAAGCATTTGATAAAATTATTGAACTGATAAAAATCAACCATTCGATACATACAAGAAAAAACAACACTACTCACAATTTTTTTATTAACGTCGTGATCGACAGATTTACAATTGAATCTTATAACTTTTGAAACCATCATGGTTATGTACATACTCCACAACTGAACAATTGAATTTAATTTACAATTGAATCTTGTCATAAACAAACAATTAAAATCGGTGAAATTAGAGCCACATGAGACTCTTCATCGTTATGTCTCAGGGTGACGGGTGCAGTGCAACGCCACATAGGGCGCGTCCTAGGTGGACGTGACCTATGAAGTAAAGCATTGTTAAAGGCACTGCTATAGTTTATTTGTATGCCTATATCCAGCATTGGGCTTATGTAAGCTGGTGATGATGATGAAAATTGTTATATTTTATCGAACTCTCTCCTCATTATGAGACGTTGGATATAAGTAAAAAAAATGTATCAATGATCAAGTTTTTGTCAAGTGCATAGAGAATATGCACTTGACTAAAATTTAGAGCGATCATACACTTGATGCTTACACTATCCTCGTGTGAACGCACTGTGGAGTAGAGTAGCTCATGCAAACACAAGGCGAGTAGTACTGCCTGTTTGCACTCGCGCTCCACCGACCTATTGGAAACGGAATAACTTCATTTTGTACGCTTCAACGCCAGATTAAAGGGCAGTCTTCATAAAGACATTCAATATTATTGAAAGCTAATTTCGAGACAGATTTTTGTATGTCCTTGTATTATATGAGGATAGATTGAAAGGAATTGTAGTAGTAGAGCTTTTTTGTGAAAGAGTTCTTCCGGGGAAGTACTACCACCATACCTATTTCTGCCGCAAAGCAGTAGTGCTCGCAGTGCTGTGTTCTGGTTTGAAGGGTAAGGGTGCCGGTGAAATTACACATGAGACTTTCTACTTTTATGTCTCAGGGTGGCGAGCAGTGCAATGACGCACAGGGCGCGTCCTAGGTGGACTTGACCTGTGGGGTAACGCATTGTTATTGACAGAAGGCACCGCTTAACATCAGGTGGACCATCTGCTTGACCGACCATTTCAATTTCTATTCAAAAAACGGACAAGTGCGAGCGACACTTACGCCCAGAGGATTCCGATCCATTATTTTTTTTGAAATCGTCAAAGCCCTTTTCGAGTTTTAACCACTTTTTCCTACAAACTTCGCCAAGGCATTTTATGGGTAAAAATGTCATAATTCTGCAATTTTAGACTTTTCCTTTATTTGTTCGGTTTGCATTACAAATTACCTACAGAACTGTGAGGTTTGCGGTTTTTCATATTCGAGAATAAAATATTTCTTGCCATATATTTTTAATCCATTGAGTGAGTTAGGCGCTTGTTTTTTTAGGGCACTATGAGCACACAAATCTATGTTTTCGGTATACAATTCAAGTGGCTATCTTTATCTGTTCCTGAGAAAAAGGGTCTTTACAGATGGATAAACAGACATACAACAAACTGATCCTATAATGGTTCCGTTGGTACATTTTAAGATATAAAACACTAAAAATAATTATTTTATAAAAACGGGAAATTTTCACGTACCGTAAAATCGATGTTGTTGTTGTTTTGTTGTTGTTTTTGTTGTTTTCCCGTTTTTATAAAATAATTGATATGATTCACGAAAGTTTTTATACTAAAAATAATGTTAACATAAAACCACAACCACTAGTTTTATTTAAATCTGTTATTTTACACCACATGCAACACAGTCACAGCAAAAGTAAACTACTACACATTATCTACAGCAACAGATAGAGCGGGCGTTAAAAGAGCGTTCTCTATTTACCGTGCAAAGGCGCGCACACGCGCACAATAGGGTCCTCGGGACACATCCACAGCCGAGCGTGGGAGATATATGCTTGTTGTCTGTGGCTGTGAGATGACTACTAAGCTAAGCAACTCATAAAAATAGATTATGAAGATTATTGAAGATGTCTTTTTAAATGTTGTGTGGAGACTACTGCACTTTGGGCGCAATTATACCTTCTGTAACCATTAACAGCCGCGACAAAGTACTGTATGCCAGATTTATGGGCGTACCTAGCTTGTGGTCGCAAACAAATTGGTGTTTCTCTCATAAAGTTTCTAATCGTGCTACTAATAAACGCGGAATATCCGTCTAGTAGTCACATCGTGTTTTGTCTCTTTCGATTGAATGTGAAACTGCTTGTCAATGCAAGAGACAAAACACTGAGCAACTGTTCCATAGATAATTCGAATTTTATAGTAAGTAATACAGTTCTCTTACTCTGTCAGTTCCTCTGAGATTTTTGACATGGCGGAACGAACCTCTTATCCTCAGGCCCATAACTCTACAACTTGCTATCAACTTGAAGGCCTTCCTTAGCAAGTTCAGCTCGAACTGCATTAGAAGCGAAAGCGGAGCTGCCTAACATGTTTGCAGAGTTCAAAGGATTGCAAATTGCTCGTATTATTAGTCGATATTTGAAGTCGCGTACACAAATTCGCAACGCAACGCACAAGGCTGTAGGGGCACTTGACACCGCTATTCGTGTTCGCGTTACGTCTTATTCGCCCACATACGACGATGTGAAGTCACTCCATTCGTCTATATTCGCCTATTCTCACGAAAAACGCGAATACGCAACTATACAAATATCCACCCGTTTGTCAGTTTTTTGGGAACAGATCAAGGGATTTTGAATATGCCGAATAAGTTAGTTTACCGTCACACATCGCTCGCTCAATAGTGTGCGGTGCGCGACAGCGTTGGACGTGTTTAGTTTGTTGATCCGGTGCAAAATGGATTGGCCAAATGACCTTGTGATGCTGTCTTTATAATCGATTCAAATATATCCCTGCTTATGGGACCCCAAACATGCGTTCGCAACTAGCAAAATATTCGTGAATGTTCGGCATATGCACCCTCTGTTCCAAGAGGTTCTACTGTTGATTCAACTAGTAGAACCTCGTGGAAGTTTTCTTCCAAGAGGGTGAAGTAGAACTGTGTGGAATAGATTGAACACACGTCCGAACAGGTCTACTATTCAAAGTAATGATGACTCAAAGATTAACGAAGTAGATTGTTCATGACAATGTGAGGACGGTGAGTTTGTTTTATTCGGACTTCAACACGAACATAGCAAACAAAGCCGAATGAAAAACGTGAATACCGAAGTAAATTGCCACCATATTACAATACTCGCATAATATGGACGCCTCGCGCGCACCAAATAAGCATTTACCTAGTACGAATCTCGTGCGTGCACATTTCTCACCAGTTGGCCGAGAGTACTCGTAAATTTACATTCAGTGGTGATTTTGACCAACATGTGTTTACTCAAATCTATTTTAAAATATGAGAAACTGTACATCAAATCACGGTGCAAACATTAATTGTTAGGCAGTTAATTGTCTGCAAGTGACAGCGCCCAAACCAATCGACGACGCACAAACTTAAAAGTAATTAAAGCTGAAAACATCTCGAGTTCGACAAACTTATCTGTGAGTTATTTTGCGGCGACACCACCGGGCCGGTGCCGACTTTAATCGAAGAGGAGAAGCCGTCGCAGCCAGACATGATCCATCTATACATGGCGACGAGACTGCAGTTTAGAACTATCTTTACTCTATGTTACGTTTGGTAAAAGCTTGATGTAAGATAAGGTTAATAGAGACGTCAGTGTACACTGTAGTATACAGATGGTTCCTATTAGTTTAATAAATAGAGGTAGAGAGAGCATACCCTAATAAACATACACGTTTTATAATTGTTTGGAGGTTATGGCTAGTTTTCCAAGATTTTTTGGAAGTAATTTTTAGTACCAAATTTGTATGGTGAAGCGTACGTAAAAAGTACGAGTAGTCTTGGGACATGAAGGGAAAGTACCTTAAATATTGTAGATAGGCGATTTTGCTGTCAGGAGACTTTATTTTATTTTCAAAACTTAGTAATACTGCATTCAAAGATTTTCTAATAATTACTTGCTTCGTCTGGGAATTGAACCGACTTAAATGTGAAAAAAAACATTTTTTGATGCCAATCGAAAGAATAGATAAAAATAACCTGTTAAGTAACATAGTGGTAGCGATTTGAGATTGTATTCTCTAAAGTTAAAGCTAAATATACAATCCCGGTCCTTTGCTTTTTAAATACAAAAGAAAAGGATGGCGATACATTTAGTTAGCTTTAGTAACATAGTAGCTTATAACAAATGAAAAACATGAAATGTTTGATTCCATTAAATGTTCGGTTCGATTCCCAGACGAAGCAAGTAACTTTTAGAAAATCTTTGAATACTGAATTACTATTTTAAAAATAAAATAAAGTCTTCTTTCAGCATAATATCCCATCTACAACATTTAAGGTACTTTCCCTTCATGTTGCATAGTCTTGGGACGCCCTGTATAGTCTAATTAAACTTACAGGATCAAAGAGATGACGGAGTTTTTAAGTTGTAGTGATTGCTAAACTTTGTAAATTAAACAATGAAAACGAACAAATAATCTTTTCAAAACTGCATCGTTCGTAAAGTACCTAGACATTTACTGGCTAGTGAAGTTCACGATCTCAGTTCAACAACTAAAACTATATTGTTCTGAGGGCACAATACTTTTTTATTGACCTCAAATTAAAAATTGATAGCAGCAGACCATATACCATTGCAACTATCAATGACAGCTTTTTGTTTTTTTCTAAGGAGCGGGCCTTTTCCCCTATTGTAGTTCTAATTACAGAATTCAAATGATAATATACTGAGTTTATTACTGGCAGCGCGTCGGCGCAATTTGGGCATTCCTGGCGCGCCACCTCCCGGCGCGGCGCGCGAGGCTGGCGCCGCGCCAGCGTGCACTGCATTAGCGGCACATTGCACTGTCCTGCACCATAGAAGGCTGGGAACCAGTAGCACAGCTCCTTACAGGGAGTTGATGACTGGTGGTGCAGTTTGGGCATTCCTGGCGCGCCACCTCCCGGCGCGGCGCGCGAGCCTGGCGCCGCGCTAGCGCGCACTGCATTAGCGGCACATTGCACTGTCCTGCACCATAGAAGGCTGGGAACCAGTAGCACAGCTCCTTACAGGGAGTTGATGACTGGTGGTGCAGTTTGGGCATTCCTGGCGCGCCACCTCCCGGCGCGGCGCGCGAGCCTGGCGCCGCGCTAGCGCGCACTGCATTAGCGGCACATTGCACTGTCCTGCACCATAGAAGGCTGGGAACCAGTAGCACAGCTCCTTACAGGGAGTTGATGACTGTTGGTGCAATCTGGACATTTGTGGTGCGTCACCTCACAGTGTCTGAGCGTGACCACGTGCCAAAGCACATTGCACTGTCCTATTGAGGTTAGGAAACTCAAAAACCTTTATTTGCCAGCGGTTGTCGGTTTCGCGAGTTATATGGCCCGCCCGTTGCCACACCAACCTGCTAATTCTGACTACAGTACCAACTATAGTAGCTCAACATCATACCATTCTCCCTTCACTAAATATATTTTCAATATATTCAATCTGTGAATGCTACCTTCTGTTTCCATAGAGTCCTGTGCCTGACTGTCTGCAGGCTGACGAGGCGGTGATGCAATAACATTTGCACGTGACGGGCTTAGACCGCCAGCGCTAGGCAGAGCGGAGGAGACGTTCTAAGATAACGAAACTCGGAGTATTCTAAATCAGACTCGTTTTCCTAGTTTTTTGTGTCTATATTTTTAGAATTTGTTTTTTAAGGTTACCTTTTTGGGTAGCACACAACGCAAATGTAGATACAATTTTTTAAAGCTCACCTATGCAGCATTGTTCTCGATTATTATAATTGCTAATTGTATTTTATTAGATTTGTCGGTGGCCTTAGTGTTCCATATTTACCACTTCTTTATATAAAAGAGTGACCAACAACTGCCACGACAGTTCAAGCGCCTAGCACTACACCTCACTCTTACTACTCTTACTAATCATCATCATCATCAGCCTACGGAAATCCACTGCTGGATATAGACCTCCATCATAAACAGCCGTCATGATCGATCTTGAGCCGCGTCTAACCACCGACTTCTTGCCATAACTTAAAGAGGTTGTCGGTGCATAGAGGGTGCTTCGTACACTCTTGCTATTAAAGGTTGACGACCTCTGTGGCGCAGCGGACATAGGTTCGCCTGCGACGCAGGAGGTTGCGGGTTCGATTCCCGCCTCGGAACAAATATTTGTGCGATCGCAGATATTTGTTCAGGGTGTTCTGGGTATTTTCTACGTATAATAAAAAATATCTATCTATGTAATATATTGTATTAAGTATATCAGTTATCTACATCGAGCAACACGGAATGGAGACGCCATCAAAGGCATTCCCCGCTGTAGTTCCCCTCTAAATTTAATGCCCTCGAGGGCATACAGCTTATAAAAAACTAGCTGTCGCCGATCGCTCTGTCAGACTGAATCGACTCGCGTGGGAGATAAAGCTCTAAGAAAAATGCCGAATTGTTCAGTTTTATGCTGCAAAAAATGATTGGATCATCAAATTTACAAAAAGATAGTGTTTCCTTTCACATGTACCTGAATTTCAATTAAATTATTATAACTTATTGCATAAAAATTGACCAAGTAAAATTAAGCCGTATAAAAACAAAAGTGGCCATCACAGATTTTGTAATTTTTGAGTTCGTGTTCGGGGTAAAATAATAAAACTGAACGGTTTAACAAAACAAACCGTGAATATTTTATTCAATAACACTGGTTCACTCTTCACTGCGACTGCACTTCAGTACACTGGTCATTCATTACTCTAAAATCACTGCCAAGTTACGTGATTTATTCGCAATGAAAGCCAATTCCCTTACGACTGCCCTGCTCGCTCTTCAATCGAGCTCCACTTAATCGTGTGACACAGGGGCGACATAAAAGTGACCAAAAGCGTAGATATAAATGTGTATAATACATCAATGTGCATTTCAGGATTTATTCTGCAGACGTAAACATGTATATAACGTGTAATGTCAGTAAGCCAAGATGTGGATGATTACTTAATATCCTTGATTACTAAATACTATTCATTAAAAACGTTCGACATCATGTGACATGTGGAATAACGTGTATTTGTATTTGATGGCTATGTAACCACTAACTAACCGGTAACTACTAACTACTACTACTTCGTGTCACGGGCTCTTTCTTGGTTCAGTGACCAGCTTGAGATATAGTGTCCCTGAAAGGGGCCTAGTGACCAATGGTGAAAGAACCAGTATGGTAAAAGGATTCATTGTGCCTCGCAGAGGTGCATGATGATATGTCAACGTAAATGTCATGTGCAACTATATTTAAAGAAATATAATTAAATCACACTACTATTAACAACAAGTGTAACATGAAAAAGTTTGTACATTTGGGAACTTTGATTACAAGAGATGGCAAGCATGAAGATGATATTTAAATGAGAGTAAATTCTGGAAACCAGGTGAACTTAACGCCTTATTATCAGCCGGAACGTATCCAAAAAGGCACGACTGGATGTGCATAGAGGAGTGTTAGTGCCAAAACTAATGTATGGTGGTAGCGAAAGTTGCTAAGGCAGAATAAACATGAAAGTAGAATAAATGCACTGAAGTTGAGAGGTTTGAGAAGTATGTATGGTGGACTTTGAGAGATAGAATAAGAAACTGTGTGTTAAGAAAGCATTGTAAAATGAAAGAGCATTTAGATGTTCCCACAGGATCAAGACTTATGCGAGTGAAACCGCGGGTTGCTTTTAGTTTATAATAATATTCTTATTACTGCGTGGTTAATTTGATCAAAATCGGTTATATTGATCATACTTAAATAACTTTACTCTTTTAGAATAGAATAGAATAGAATAGAATAGAAATAGTTTATTTTGAATAGCAAATACACACACAATAATGGAATACAATACAATAATAACACAAACAGAACACGTTTTATGCTGCGTGTATAGTGCCGTCAAAAAAGGCCCGTGCTCAGCATAATGCTGCAGTAAACTGCAGCGCTGATTTTCAGCACGGACCTCGGTTGACGCACGGACACGGCACACACACTGTAAAATACATCAATAGGTAATAGGTTGATATAAAAATTGAAAAATTGAAAAATTGAATTGCTTTTCAGTTAAAAGTAAATAAAGAAGCTTTAAAAAAATCGTTGATAGCCAATTGTTAGGTTACTGTACAATCTTCGCACGTTGTGTTTAACGTTAGCTGAGTCAGTCGTGGGAAGCAATGGCAGGGATGAGCTCACTACTTGTCACGTCTATCTCCCACGATGGTGCAACCCACTGTGAAAAGAGGTCCATTAAGGCTCTGCCTACCCCTACGGGGAAAGAGGCGTGTGTCTATGTATGTATGTATGTAACAATAACAGCCTCAATGCACACTGAAATAGCTTTAAGCTCATTTAACAGTTTTTTTTATTTCTCAAAAATTCCTGAAAGTAAGTTGCCCGTGTTTTCTTATGTACTACTAAATTAGTGATGTGCCTCAATAATAAAGTAGATTTTTTTATCGATAAAATAAATGTTCGTTTATTATGTTTTACAAACTATTGAAATTTGATTTATATTATTCGGGAGACGCCATAGCCTAACCTAACCTAACTTTCTAACCGTTAATCCAATCACCATGAAGGTATTGGTATGTAACAAGGTAGGTAACTGTTATGATTTTAATTTGAAATTATTCATTTTATGCCATAAATTGACGACCTCTGTGGCGCAGAGGACGAAGGTTCGCCTGTAACGCAGGAGGTTGCGGGTTTGATTCCCGCCTCAGAACAAATATTTGTACGATCTGCAGATATTGGTTCAGGGTGTTCTGGATATTTTATATGTTAATACAAAATAAATATTTATGTATTGTACTGTTGTACTATGTACTATCTATTGTACTAATGTTGTTGTACTGTATTAGGGATATCAGTTATCTAGTCCATAACACAAGCTCTGCTTGGCTTGGGGCTAGATAATAATGTGTAAACTGTGTCCAACATAAAAAAAAAAAAAAAAAAATTATTGAGAACTGTTGAAAACCATGGTGAAAAGAGGCCCATTTAAGGCTCTGTCTACCCTTTCGGGGAAAAAGGCGTGTGTCTATGTATGTATGTATGTAAATATATATATATATATAATGAAATTCACTTAGGTACAGACCTTGATTTACAGCAGAAAATGTAACGATTCGGCATTTTAGTATTTGTAGCACTGTCACACTGTTTTACTCTATGCGTCACACGATCGATTCAGTCTGTAAGAGCAATTGGCCCATCATGATACAATTTTATTACTAGCAAAAGCAAAACATGCTTGGTGAGGGCTAGCAAGCTTCTTTTCCTTGATTGTTTATATTTAAACACAGAGATGAATTTAAATTACTATGTTAAATTACAACGGATAGTTTTTAAAACAGTTAGTAAAACAGTTTTACTAACGCGTATGCCCAAATGAAATTGTGCATAGCCAGAGGGGAACGCCTTTACTTGATGTAAAGCGCCGCGACCTCCTCGTGTCTCTCTCGTGTGACCTCCAGCGGCGGCCGTGTTGCTCCAAGATATTACTAGCTAGGCTTGCAAGGGCTTCCAAGTTATTTTTACGAGTGTTTTCATGAGTGAACTTATCTAGACATGAATTTAAATTACTATGTGATATTACAAATCTAGAGGTGTGATAGTTTTTCGTAAAAAGTTGCATGCCTACCTAGGTTGTGGGATACGTGATCACGATAAATTAACAAAAGCATTTCCCAGTTTGAACTCGTTTACTCCTTTTCAAGAAAAGTCGTGTCATGAGTGTCCGTCCTGTGTCGTGGGATTTTCCTATTCAAATCCTATTTGATGGACAAAAGAATGAAAAAAATAATATAGCTAGGTATAATTTTTTCAACGCGATTTTCTGTTCACTATATATAGCGTATTACTTTACCTACCATCGTTTAGCATCAACTTTTTTTAACACACCCAACACATACCTACATAGTTCTGATCCCACACTAGGATCCCCTGTGTCGTGGGATAATCATGCCTGAAATAAAAAAAAAACTATTTATAAATTTTAATGACTAATCTAGTTTTTTGGCACTTAGGATCATGATTTTTGGTTTTTGACAATAACAGTGAATGACAGATATATATAATACATTGTATATTTCGAGGCCAGAACCGTCATGGATTATGTAGGTTAGTAGGAAGACGGGAGCTAAGTAAAGCGTTTTTTCCTTTTCTTTCCTTTCGTCTCTTTTGACTTGCCAGCCCATAGTTTTATGAAATTATTGTAAGCTTTGAACAAAATTCTAATTCAATTTTCCCAAGAACTAATCATCTCATGAGTTGTTGTAAAGTAAGGTTGTACCTGGGGTACTCAAAATTTTCTTGATTTTTCTCTATACTCTAAGTTTCCGCGTTAACCCCCACTCTCTCCAGCCTACTACTACCTTTTACTAATCTAAAATATCATAGTTATCCACAAAATGATCTCTATGCTATCCTCGAAAAGTGGGGCGGTTCAGCAACTCCCCCTTCACAGAGAGCGTTCAACCCCTCCCCTCTCCCTAGTCGCCCTTAAATCCTTTAAATGACCCTTGGTGGTAGGCAAAGTAAGTTCTTACCAAAAAGTTATCGATACTATTCATTTATCGACTTGAGTGCTGGAAGTCCCTAGAACGGATGTTACTGTCAATTTTGTGACATAACATGATGTTTGTACACAGAAAGCATCTATGTGTGTATAAAGATTTTTGATGTGTTGCTGTTTATAGATGTGTGCGTTTATAGCGATAGAACGACTGGTTACAAAAGTGTGCATTAAAGTGTAAGTGAGTGCGTGAAGCCCCCCCCAAATATTTCTGAATAAATATGTATCGGTTGACAGCTCTATGGCGTCTCCCCTCCGGTACGGAGGCCTGCGTTGCTCGATGGTTATCTAGTACCCATAACACAAGCTCTGCTTAGCTTGGGGCTAGATAATGGTGTGTGAACTGTCCAGCATTATTTATTTATTATTTATTTATTTATTAAAGGTTAATAATGATAGTTTATCAAAGCCAACAACTAGACAGCTCTCAGTGATAGAGGCGAGCGCAGACTGGATCACCTCATTGTTGAGCTTGTCTGGCGCCGGATGAGCGCACTCGTACATTATGCCGCACTTATATTTATATATTATATTTATTTATTAGAATCACCTACATACTCGTAGTATACACCGTTACAAGTAATTACAACACATGATAGTTATGCATGCCAAGTGCTACCACAATTACAGATGACCGACAACATGCTATTAGCGAGAACAGATTAAATATAGAAAAAATAAAAATTATCACAAATTAATTACAATCACAACAATGTCCTACAAATTGAATTAAATTTAAACAAAACAAACATAATTATAAAACCTGAAACCTAAACAGTCCCATAGTCAATTTAACTACAAAAATTTAAACAAAAAAAAAACAAAAAAAACTAACAAAAAAAAATTAGTTAAAACCAGAGATAAAATAATAGTTAAAACATTAACTAGTAAGCGAGATTTTTCTTAAAGTTGGGTAAGCTTCCGGATAACATATCAACACCTTCGACCTTAGACACGCAGTTATACTGCCAAACCATCCTGTTCAAAGGAGCATTAAGCCCAAGGTTGGTCTTGCAACAATCGGCTTGAAAAACTTAGACCTCTATTTGGCAAGGCGGTGTCTTTTCATCACACGTGAACTTCTTAGTTAGGTTAGATTAGGTACCTACTACGTATAATATAATTTTTTCTGTGCTACTACCAATTTGACAATAACTACAAAGTACGTTCCTCGACCTCGTCGTTCGACGACCTCTGTGGCGTGGCGGGCGAAGCTTGGCCTGCGACGCAGGAGGTTGCGGGTTCGATTCCCGCCTCGTAACAAATATTTGTGCGATCGCAGATATTTGTTCAGGGTGTTCTGGGTATTTTCTATGCATAATAAAAAATATCTATCTATGTAATATATTGTATTAAGTATATCAGTTATCTACCCATAACACAAGCTGAGATCGTGGTCAAACAAAGGTCTATCAATGTTAAAAAAAACTCTGCTTAGCTTGGAGCTAGATAATGTTTTGTGAACTGTCTAGCATTATTTATTATTATTTTTATTTATTAAATGAATAAACGGCTTATTTAAAATGCTTATGATCAAATGCAAATTTTGATGTTATTATCTACTGTTTTCTTCAACCAAATATGATTTGCCGCAAATAATAACCAATATAAAAGCCAAAAACAGTAATTTCGTTGTAAAATTATACTCTGTTCGCCCATATTTGGTAAAATACATTAGTATGAAAAAGCAACCACCACAAGAGCGGACTTCATGAATCAGAATAAATGTAAGATGTTTTAAGAATTTTTTCTTCTATTTCTTGAATCCTAAATGTATTTTGAATTAATATTAAACGAAATTTCGAAAGTCGTGGTCGTGTTACAGGAATGATAACAAGCAAGCTTATATCAGCTGGAAGCTGTGGGATTACGGTAAGGAGACGAGTCAACAGGTAGAGACGAGACAGTAATGCACTAAGTGGGTACCTTGGAGACATAGAACATGCTCTTTGGTCGATTAAAGTTGACACAGCGCTCTTGTGCGCCTCATTCTTCTCGTAGTTGAAATCAAACAAAGCCAACTTTAAGTTCCATCATCTAATTATTTGCACACAGCTTAAGTCGTACAACTCATGCAAGCGCGAGAGTAGCAAGTAGCGCGCGCCTTAGCAGTCGCGCAGATATAAATAAATAAATTAAATAATGCTGGATAGTTCACACAACATTATCTAGCCCCAAGCTAAGCAGAGCTTGTGTATAAACTTCTACAGTTAGTTGCTGTAAGTCATGTGTGTGGATGGATGTATACTTTTGTACCTGAATTTAATAACATGCAGATGTATAAAAAAGCATGTTCGTTTTCTATTAATAGTCACCAATTAATTATTAATATTACCAAGAAACTATAGCGCCTGTTAGTGAAGCTTTTGAAATAATATAGGTAGGTAACTAAACTTTATTCACATGAGCATATTATGTGACAGTGTGTGCGAGGCGCACTGAATCCTTTCACCACACTGGTTCTGACACCATACCTCAAGCTGGTCACTGACCTCACACAAGGTGACCTTGACAGAACCCATGAAACGACGCAGTACTGTAGTCCTCAAAAATCATAATTATTAGGAATTTCAACAACTCCTACAATAATTAACCTATACATTAAACGCTTAGCCATCATCTTCAGATGCCTAAAATATATTCCATTCAACCACACACACATACACACACACCTACTCACACACAAACACACACTACACACACACACAGCACAATTACTCAGCTACCTCAGTTATATTTCCAATCAAATGAAACCCTTTCCAATCCTAGTTGCAGGCAGGACACGATAGCATCTACAAAATAGCTTTCGAAAGCTAACAGCGGACGCAGACGGCTATTGGTACGTGGCACTCGGCCCGCAGTCTAAGGCCTACAATAAAGTTAATTTCCTAAGCTAAACACTCGACTGTGCTCTACGGGGCTCTGTAGTGCCACGGTCAGGGGAATACAGCAGGTTCACTGCGGGTAAGTTCACAAAGTAATAATTCCGCCGTTTACCTGAGTTTTATGATAAAAACAATACAAATAGTCATTCAACATACTTGCTTCCACAAAGTGATACCCATAAAACGCTTCGAGATTAATTCTAGCTTAATAACATCGCAGTAAGATAGTCAAATCAGGGAGATGTCATTTGCCTAGTACAGTTGTCTCGAGTATGGTGTTTTCGATTTAGTTTCTATCTCCGGAGATAGTGTCGACGCACAAATTGCGCCTATACCGTCGTGTTCAACGACCTCCGTGGGGCGGCGGGCGAGTAGCCGGCTGAGATGCAAGAGGTGCGTATTCGATTTCCGCTGCGGAAAAAATATATGTTTGATCTGCTAATATTAGTTCCGTATCTGTGTTGTAGTACCATGCTCGTAGATCCTGATATACACACGACATTCGAACACACGATGACTGTACTAGGGAAGGGCCATCTCCCTGATCTGATTATCTTAGTGCACCCTATATGCAGTATGCATTAGAATGGGACGCGCTGGCTGTTTCCTTTGGGCTGCGAGTTTGCTGCGCCGAGCTACTTTAGAGCGGGTTCTCGAAAGTTAGTTGGTATTGCTTCGCTTTAACAAAAGACTTGAGTTATACAACTATTGTGATTTCTCCGGAATTCATTTTAGAGAACGCTAGTTAGTTGCTGAGGTAAGGTGACAGCACGCGAAGACCTCCTTCCCACAGTAGGCATCTATTTAATGACTAACTAATTAATGAATTCTGATGCAAATTACAAATTATTTACTTATATAAAAACAGAGTAACATAACAGATACTTGTACAAAAAGTACAATGCAGTACGGATTCAGTCGGTAAATGGCACCGCAGCAAACTTCCCGCTTTTGGGGGAAATACCCCTCCAATCAAAAACCCTCGATGACAAAATATCATTAAGAAGTTTTAGAACCTTATTATGCAGCATTGGACAGTATGGGCATATCCAAATCCTTAAGAAATACGGGAAAACAATCTTTGGAACCATTTACTCATTTTGTATGAAAACTATTTAGCATAGTTATTTTTTAGGTCAAGCGTGAATTCTCTAAAAAAATTGTTGTTCTGATCAAGTTTTTTTTTAGTGCGTATCGGCTCAGTTTCATGTTAGGATTGATTCATCAAATAAATAAATAATGCTAATAATTGATAAAATGTTTTCTAATACAATTAGTAAGTATCTGGCACATACGTTAATTAAACTATCGCAATCAATGTTCTTATCACCGTGAGTTGCATTATCGTGGGATCACGTTATTTTTTGTTTGTTTTCAACAGCCTTTCAACATTATGAATAAAGACTCGACTTTTCGGTTTTCTATTTTTTTTTTTTAATTTCTTTTTGAATGTTGAACTGAAAGTGACCTACAGTGCAGACATGCGGCAGTGAGTTTGTCAAAAAGAAGAAATGTTAACTTTGAATTTAAAAAAATGCGTTTGTAGATACCCACTTAGACTATGGCTACGAAGACAGATATGCTCGTAGTTTTACTAAGTACCTAAGTGATAGAAACTGAAACGAAATGATCCGCCAATGAACGATAATCGAAGGCATTGCTCTCAGTGGCAATTGTCATCTATAGCTCGAAGAACTGACACTCGTTGGAGAATAAAGGGCTTCGAGTGGCGAACACGGACCGGACTACGTTAGAAGAAGGGCCTCTCTCGACGGACCGACGACGATATTCTACAGGGCACATGAAGTCGGTGGATGGACGCAGCCCAAGACCTAAGGTACAGGTTTGTCTAACTTTTGTATTCGGTATCCCGACTATCGAATTCCGAGCCGATATTTATTTTTATGTATGGTTTTAATGAGTTTCTCAACAAGTCCGCTAGGGGCGCTTATCATTTTCTCCATACAAAAACGACATTTCGACTCGCAATTCAGTTTTCGTTACTCCGAGTTGTAACAAATTACAAACCTGTGGTAGGCCCTCAGCGCCATGGCATCCTACAGGGTGATGTGTGACGACCTCTATGAATCCTATCTGTTCCTACCATCGAACGGCAGCATGCAAAAGTAGCGAAGCTTATTTGTATGTATCTAATGTTAGTGAGAGCTAACTGAGCAGAGGTTCGTAGATAGGTATATAGTTTTCTAACTTACGTACAACAGCAACACAAAACATTCTATAAAATCACATGTCTAGGTACCTTGTGTGTAAACTATTACCGTTAGTAAATTAATTTCGTCTTCACGAGCAGGAAATCGTGCAACAAAATAGTAAATTTCATATCGCAGAGCTAACATTGCCAAAGTTTGGCAACTTCCATCAACAAATTGGCTTTCGAGTTCAACTGTTGAGAGGTGCACTCCGAGTGGTGCAGTGTGGTTAGACCTGGCCACTCGCAGTAGCGCAACTTGTGCACTGTCCTTTTCACACAAGAAAACAATTTCAGGGCTGTCATGTGTCTAACTAGTATTCAAACATAATTATCTCGTGTTGCAAATACAGCAGCAGATATCTTAGTGTCGATCCAACATAAAGTTAACTTAAGTTAGTTAAGTTGTAACTTATTTATGTATTTACCTATTTTAAGCAGTGAAGAGGATACTGAATTACAGAGTAAGATTATGTATTTATACCTAAGGAGGTTTGTATACACTCTGAACAAACCCATAAGGGTCTTTTGAGTGTATAATACTTTGTTTATGTTAATTTTTTAAGATATAAAAAAAAAAAAAAGACACGTTTCGGTTTGAGTAAATCTTACTACACCTAAGAGCAATAATCTTAACGATTTATGAGTTATTTTATTCGATATCCAGCCAGTGATATACTTTCAGATCTAAGAAGGTTAGTATACCTAAAGCCCTGACGGTCTTGAAGCACACCAACACTGCACGACACGTTCCGTAGCTTTGTGTGATTGTGTGTCTCTGTCGCCAGGTCAACGCTTTTGCTATTATCTCATCTGTGGTTTTAGGCACACCCCGGACACTGAATGCAACTGCGCTGATAAGCTGTGCTCTAACATAAACTCTTACATAAGCTGTGCGCGACTCATACAAAAGTTGACTCGGCTGGTATGAGGAATCCTCGAGTCGTCCTGCGGGGGTAGAGTGCAGGGCGCGGATCGCGCGGGGCGGAGATTGGCCGGTCTGTATTACGTAGTACTAATTATACTGTGCAACCTCTGGAATTTCAAAGTAGGTATATATCACTGACTGGATACGCAAGACTAAGTACGGTACACACTGTACCCGGTACAGTGTAGTAGTATGTAGCCGTGTACACTACACACTACCTCAGTGTACACACTACACTACATTGTTGCACATCATCATCATCAGCCGTTGGACGAGGTCCATATAATTTGTCATTCTTGTCATAATCACCGCGCTTGGCAGGCGGATTCGTGATCGCAGTATTGATATCAAGTACTCAGGTGGATGCTGCTGCCCATCCCCTGATTTACCTACCTACCTATTCTTTAGTCAGATTTCTGCTTTTCTATCCACGGAAGAAGACTTTTCTTAGGGCGGACACACCACGGCTTGTGTATTGTTGTAGTGTATAGTGTGTAGACTGTGTAGGACGGCGCCCCACTCGATGGGCCGACGTCATTTGAAAGGTTGTGGAAGTCGATGGATGGAGACAGCATAGACCGTTCGTTTGTCGTGGCATCCCACGGAGAAGGCACATGCTCGACAGTTTACCGGCTGATTACGATGCTGAATACTACGGTTGTAAAGAGCGCTCTGCACCCCACTTCAACCGTATTTGATAAAGCGCTTCCAATAAACTGATCAGATTGGCGCACCTAAAATGATTGGCTATAAAACTAAATGAACGTGAGCATTTTGCCAAAGTGCCACTATCTTTTTAAAAGGTCCGACAAAACCCGAAACGTATAGTAAATAAATTGTCTAGCAGGTGGCAACCCTATTCACCAGCCCTCGAGTCCTCGATTACCACTCCGGGTGCGCAGATCTCTTTGTGCGAATTAGAAACTTCTTTGATATTTATTTTTAAATGGTCGCTCGACGATATAAACTTGTATTTTCAGTATTTTGTGTCCTTTTCATTTTGAGTACTAGTTTGTTTAATTAGAACGGAATTCTAGTTGAGTACGAAGCGATTGTTTGAGATTAATTTTGACGGTATGTATTTTAATTTGTTTCTGTTTTGAGATGTTGCTGCTGGATCCTACAAAAGCATTTTGAATTATAAGTCGGCAAGTTTTTTAATAGTTTTGTTAATCAATTAATTATAAATTCAAGGTCTAAGTTAAAAATATTGTATTTATTGAAATCACAAGGATCATTTCGAATCGTCTTCTATACTATATAAAGTAGCAACCCGCGCTGGCTTCGCACGGGTCTGGACGAAAAGCAGTAACCGCATCCATCCACCACAAATACTATGTATTTTGTGCATCCACACACCAAATATCATCAAAATCCGCTAAACCATTACGTACGGAGTTGAGTGGAGGAACCTAATAAAACATAGCCTTAGCTCTTAGGGATAATGTAGCTTTCTATAGGTGTTTTTTTTTAAATCTTCTATGAACTTCTGGTTTCCTGGTACTTTGAAAAATACACACCGGCTTTTCGACTCCTTTAAAATCGGTTGAGTAGTTTTTGAGTTTTCATTACTAGCTGCTCGCCCCGGCTTCGCTCGGGTAGTTTCGGGATCCCCCTTCTCCCCAATGCCCCCATTACCCCCCCCCCCCCTATCTATCCATATACCAAATACCATAGAAATCTGCTAAAGCAAAATCCTTCACATCGCTTATTGTTATCTTATCCTTTATCCTTACGTATCCTTCCTGCAAAGTAACGCCCTTGTATGTTCTTATGCATTCACATTTACAAGCAGCGATCCTTTGAATTCCACGAATTCATTTTAACTCCCTAACAGACTTACTTGAAAAATTCGTGCATCTTCTTTGAAGGTGCCTAATTCTTGAAGATGCAGTACTCCAACTGCTAGGCTGGCACTCGCGGTATCATGCGCTTATTCAGCGGGTCTCTGAGTACTCGACTTGCCTAACGAGCCACTCAGGTAGCTTACTGCGTTTATTTACACTGTAGCACTTTTCGCGAACTGTCTGAGATGTTCTAACTTCTTTGATGTGTGAAATTAAATGTTTTATTATGAGTTGTGTTTGCGACGACTCGACGCTCGAAGGAAAACTATGAATTGCCATGTTTAGTTTATACAAGTAGGTAAACGAGCAATGGTAAAGGGTAAAGAACTTTGATTATATATCCCTAAGGTAAAGAACAAATGAGAAATGAAGAAATGACTGCAAACAAACTAACTCATCCCTATGAAAAGTCAAAAATTCTTAATTTTTGGATTATCTTTTTTGTGTCAAATGTATAGCAGAGCGATGGGCACAGCATTGTCAAATAACTGGAAATTATAACGTGGAAAAAACAAAAAACAGAATAATAAAAAAAAAAAAAAAAAAAACTTATTGCGAGAGAGACCTGAGTCTCGCTGGAGTCTGTTTGGTCAGGATTCGGATGAGAGTTTTCACCTCAACTTATAGCTAAGTATAACTAATGTATTTCTAACATAGTTTTTACAAAATAATACTAACAAATAATGGACCTAATAATGTCTGATTTAATAAATAAATTATATTATTATTCTCTCGCATTGTTTTTTTTCCCACTAGGACTCCAGGCGAGGCTCTTGGAGGATTCATTGAGATATTGTGGTCATTGATATCTCAAAGTATCACAATAGATAAGTAACACAAATTAGCAGGTAAATGCGTTTAGAAAGAAACTTCGACGTAGATTTTGAAGGGATTTGAAGTTCGAACTTCATTACGACGAAGGCACAGCGCCTGATTTCAGATATTTATTGGTTATTAATATTTATTTCGGTTCCAAGTAACAAAAATAAAAATGTGGCACAATGATTCACTAGTAGGTGCCAATTCAATTAGTTTTTTTTTTATTCTGCTTTAGTAGCTATTATTCAAATAAAATCTGCACAAACCCACAAATGTTTGTGAGTTTATAAACACATTGAAGGTTTTTTTAATAATACACAAAGATACGAATAAATATGAATCGTAAAATTAGATAATATCCTGAACTTTTATGTTTTTTATTCCAGAATATATATCTCTTGATTTATGAAATAAAACTTGTTTTTAAAATGACTTTTACCTTAATGAGAAAATCTGAAATTTACGATATTACGTATCTTACTATTGAAAATTTAAACATACCAAAACATACCTACAATATATTCACATACAACGTATATTCACACGTGACATAATTCGAAATCTATCATCTAATTAGTACCTACCTATGTTAAAGTAACTATCAGTTGTCAATACTTTTATGTAACTAAAAAACTAACTTATGTAACTATCAAATTATAACATGTGTTAATTATTTTACCTATCAAATCGACATATACTTATGTAGGTGCTTACCTACTAATTACATTTAACAACTAGGCTAGTCAGTTGTGAGTTACTAATCACCCATTTATCTAATCACCATTCGTAAAGATCGAATCAACGGTTTGAAATGAATCGGCAGGCTAACATAAATAAATAAATAATAAACAAATAAATAATGCTGGACAAGTTCACACAACATAATCATGCAACAAACATCAACTTGTCGTCAACTTGTCAAAGTATGTTAGGAGAAACTTCACTCTTGAAAAAATAAATATATAAAGAACCCGAACTGTGCCGTCAAACTTCACCTAGATTTCCACAAATCCTAATTAATCATAATACTGGTCCTTCACGAGCTCCGTAGATAATTAAACATAATAATATAAAGCGTAATTATTAACTACAAAGATTTGCGGTAATTTCTGTTTAATATTATAAAATTTGAATAATTGTTATTCTCTAGGGATTATGATGATTGTTATGTACCAGCGACCATGAACCACTTCATGAGAGCACATTACAGAGAAGACAACCAAATGAACCACTTCATGAGAGCACATTACAGAGAAGACAACCAAATGAACCACTTCATGAGAGCACATTACAGAGAAGGCAACCAAATGAACCACTTCATGAGAGCACATTACAGAGAAGACAACCAAATGAACCACTTCATGAGAGCACATTACAGAGAAGGCAACCAAATGAACCACTTCATGAGAGCACATTACAGAGAAGACAACCAAATGAACCACTTCATGAGAGCACATTACAGAGAAGGCAACCAAATTAACAACTTCACGAGAGCACATTACAGAGAAGACAACCAAATGACTCACTTCATGAGAGCACATTACAGAGAAGACAACCAAATGAACCACTTCATGAGAGCACATCACAGAGAAGGCAACCAAATGAACTACTTCATGAGAGCACATTACAGAGAAGGCAACCAAATGAACTACTTCACGAGAGCACATTACAGAGAAGACAACCAAATGAACCACTTCATGAGAGCACATTACAGAGAAGACAACCAAATGAACCACTTCATGAGAGCACATTACAGAGAAGGCAACCAAATGAACCACTTCATGAGAGCACATTACAGAGAAGGCAACCAAATGAACCACTTCACGAGAGCACATTACAGAGAAGGCAACCAAATGAACCACTTCATGAGAGCACATTACAGAGAAGGCAACCAAATGAACCACTTCATGAGAGCACATTACAGAGAAGGCAACCAAATGAACCACTTCATGAGAGCACATTACAGAGAAGACAACCAAATGAACCACTTCATGAGAGCACATTACAGAGAAGGCAACCAAATGAACCACTTCATGAGAGCACATCACAGAGAAGGCAACCAAATGAACTACTTCATGAGAGCACATTACAGATAAGACAACCAAATGAACCACTTCATGGGAGCACGTTAGAGAGAAGGCAACCAAATGAACTGCTTCATGAGAGCACATCACGGAGAAGGCAACCAAATGGGCAAAGTTTGTGAAAAATAGTGTCACCGTGTGTTAACCACACACTCAACTGTTATCCACCAGTCAGTAAGTCACCAAGCAGTAGACATCAGGCACAGAATAATAAGTTAATTGTGAAAAAAATATTTTTCAATACAAGCTTTTATAAAATTAGTGATCGTAACCGTGAGCTGATCAAAATGAGCCTAAACACGCCCAGTCTACTACTATCCATCGAGGAGTTCCGTTGTCCACCTTCTGTGTCCATCATCAGATCAGCTCGCTGTCACCATCATATTGTATTGTCATCGGAACTTGACCGGTATGCCAAATTTCAGCTCAATCGGTTGAGGATAACTGCTATAAATTCAGTTGCAAGATTCCATCCAGATTCCACCCAGAGAAACATACACACATTGCAAGTTAAATAAAAGCTTGTAATAATGGGAATGGGTGCAAAATAAATTAACTCGTGACTCCTCAAATAAGGCATTATTATAATTATAATTAGCAATCACGTTGCATTGCAGCAACAGTGTTAATTGTAGGAGTATAGCATCGCGTTGGCGCTGCAGCCTGCAGCCGACGCGCAGTGCACTGGCCGCGCGCCAGACCTATGTATTCATGACCGAATATTTTACAACTACCCGCATAATCAAGCGCTAAAAATGTGATTTCATTCACATTCATGCAGACTTGCCTATTCCTACACCGATATTTCACATTTATACTGATATTACGTAGTCATAGAGCTCGTCATAGTAGTCGTTTTAGTAGTAGTAGAGCTTTTTTGTGAAAGAGTTCGTCCGGGGAAGTACTACCACCATACTTATTTCTGCCGCAAAGCAGTAGTGCTCGCATTGCTGTGTTCCGGTTTGAAGGGTAAGGGTGCCGGTGAAATTACAGGCACATGAGACTTTTCATCTTTATGTCTCAGGGTGGCGGGCGCAGGGCAATGCCACATAGGGTGCGTCCTAGGTGGACGTGACCTATGAGGTAATGCACTGTTCATAGGCAGAGGTTACCGCTTATCATCAGGTGGGCCATCTGCTTGTTCCGTCATTCAGTAGTATAAAAAAATAAAAAATAAAAAAAACATATTTTACTACACTGATGTTTTACGAGTATCAGTCAGAGTACTGATTTTAAGAAATTAAGGGTGTTGTTGCTTCTGTGACGAGCTTGTATTCGCGTCAGGTTCTTATTTATTTTATTTATTTTTATTTTATTTTATTTTATTAATCCAGGATTTACAGTTATCTTATAGTTACTTATAAGCTATACACTATATGCTATTCTGAAACCAATTTAAATCCACATTATGTACACAGTTCGTTTAAAAAGAAGGTAGGTACGCATGCAAGGAGTAAGATACCTCCCCTAATATACGTACGATTGTTGAACTCTGTGAGACGATGGCCGATTAGCCGGCTGAGGAGGTTATGAGTTAGATTCCCGCTGCGGAACAAATGTTTGTATTATATGCAAATATTTGTTCCGGGTGTGAGTGTTGTGGTACCATGGTATTTATAGATCCTAATTTCCATGACACAGAGGATCTTGGTGTGGGATCAGAACTATGTATTGGGAAATTAATAATATATTTTAAAATGTAATTTTTGCATGCCTATAGTGGTAGAAATAGTTGGTACTTTTAAAAAAAAATATAACATCTTTGTAACACTATTTGTAGCAAATAAACAATTTGATTGATTGATTGATTGATTGACTGTTGGGTGTTTCTTATGTTATGATGACTAATACCATAGATAAAATAATAATATACAATACTAATATTGCAGAGATGCTTGTCAAGTTAAAATTATATAAAAACTGTAAGTATTAGCGCTACTACGAGCTCAAAACGGACATTCCTAATTAAATAATATTTATTCTCGTTCTAATGAAAATGGCGAGCAGCAGATACCTTCGCGTATAATTGAGAGCGCCGTAAATCACAGAAACGCGCCTAATTAGACGTGAATTAGACAATAAAAACTGAGTTCTAACTGTGACGTCACAGGAGCCTGTACTGCCAAGCCACAGTATAAATTAAATTTTGGTAGAGCAACTTGCAGATGCTAACTTGCCTACCGATGGCGGAAATCAGCATAATGTCCAATTGAATTTAGTTTTCGTACAAATTGAGGTATTACAGGTAGATACTTAGTTTTGCGCATGTTACCTCAGCTCAGATGCAGCTTTATGGCTAGCGTACTACAGGTAGATACTTAGTTTTGCGCATGTAACCTCAGCTCAGATGCAGCTTTATGGCTAGCGTACTACAGGTAGATACTTAGTTTTGCGCATGTTACCTCAGCTCAGATGCAGCTTTATGACTAGCTTACTACAGGTAGATACTTAGTTTTGCGCATGTTACCTCAGCTCAGATGCAGCTTTATGGCTAGCGTACTACAGGTAGATACTTAGTTTTGCGCATGTTACCTCAGCTCAGATGCAGCTTTATGGCTAGCGTACTACAGGTAGATACTTAGTTTTGCGCATGTTACCTCAGCTCAGATGCAGCTTTATGGCTAGCGTACTACAGGTAGATACTTAGTTTTGCGCATGTTACCTCAGCTCAGATGCAGCTTTATGGCTAGCGTACTACAGGTAGATACTTAGTTTTGCGCATGTTACCTCAGCTCAGATGCAGCTTTATGGCTAGCGTACTACAGGTAGATACTTAGTTTTGCGCATGTTACCTCAGCTCAGATGCAGCTTTATGGCTAGCGTACTACAGGTAGATACTTAGTTTTGCGCATGTTACCTCAGCTCAGATGCAGCTTTATGGCTAGCTTACTACAGGAAGATACTTAGTTTTGCGCATGTTACCTCAGCTCAGATGCAGCTTTATGGCTAGCGTACTACAGGTAGATACTTAGTTTTGCGCATGTTACCTCAGCTCAGATGCAGCTTTATGGCTAGCGTACTACAGGTAGATACTTAGTTTTGCGCATGTTACCACAGCTCAGATGCAGCTTTATGGCTAGCGTACTACAGGTAGATACTTAGTTTTGCGCATGTTACCTCAGCTCAGATGCAGCTTTATGGCTAGCGTACTACAGGTAGATACTTAGTTTTGCGCATGTTACCTCAGCTCAAATGCAGATTTATGGCTAGCGTACTCACATTGAATGGCATCAGTCTTTTAGTAGATTTAATTATTGAATCAGTCACTAATGAAGCCTGAGGCCGTAGAAAAAGTAACATTCTAAAAGTGATTTCGCTAGTAGAAAAGCCAACAATGTATGAAATTCGACGTAAGCTATCGAAATATTACGCGGTCATACATACATACATATATAAACACACGCCTTTTTCCCCGAAGGGGTAGGCAGAGCCTCAATGGGCCGCTTTTGACAGTGGGTTGCACCATCGTGGAATATTGACGTGTCAAGTGGTGAGCTCATCGCTGCCATTGCTTCCCACGATTGACTCAACTAACGCTTTCTTCCAGTAATAACATGACGTGGTCATGTTGTCTGAATAAATGAATTATAATAATATACAATAATTGCATTACGTCTGCAGAGATATGGAATCGCTTCGAAGCGAATGCCACTTGGCTAGGCCGGCTATTGCCATTCTTCTATGAAGTTGATCTACTGTGGTAGTTTTGTAACATCGTGATGGCACCGCGCAACGTGCAGGGAGACAATGAGTTTAATTATTCACGCGACAGAACTTCAATTACAATGCAGTTGCGGTGCGATAATGCTCAGCTGCCGAATATCATTCTGAGTCTGCAATATTTCATATGTTTATACTATTCCCCCTCTAAAAAGCACTTTTAATCACTAATTTGGTGTTTGAATTTAGAACACACCAATATACTCGAGCCTCCATCTCAATGCAACACCCTCCAATACCAACTCCTATACAACTCCTAACTCCTTGCGCAAAAAATACTCGATACTAAATCCATGTGCAAAGAAAACTCGACATGCAAGTTTCTTGTGCAAATAACTCGAGATTTGATTGGTCGACATTTTCGACAAGGAGTTTAGCATTAGAATAAAAACTGTTTTGTGTTCTTTGCTGTGATTAGTACATTGGCGCTATTTTGAATACTGTAAGTTGTACGAACACAAAGTTAAGTGGTACATAATAAATCGATTGAAAATGTGTGCAACTGATGAATTAGATGTCTATTTTCGCTTAAATCTTTCTTTTTCTCGTAGTCATGGTATAAAGTATAGTATGCAACTCTTGAATAAAACGGATTTATATCGAGGGCCATGAATCACTTGCGTCGCTCAGGATTCTAACACTTGAATCCTTCATTTGCTCGTGATTCATCGTTGGCCCTTGCTTTAAATCCGTCCTTTATTCACTAATTGCTTAATATGCTATTTAGTTTTCTATGGCTGGATTCCTGGATTTTCTATCCGTTGCTCCTACAGCTCGTTATAAGTTGCCCAACTGAACTATAAAAATATATATAAATAAAAAGTAAATAAATAAAATTAAATATAATATTAAATTATAGGTACTCATTTTATAAAAATGTAAAGACCCACATTGTCGGTGTTCCAGCACCAGTTTTCATCATACTAATAAACTGCACTAAAAACTGAGCACCCGCTGCACCCTTTATTTTATTGAATAGGTGATTTAAATACCTCGAGAGTGATCTCATTTAAATTTGAAGAAAATATGTAAGCCCGTTTATGTAAGCGTGAAGTCGGTTTTATTTGTAGAAAAATATAAAGACCACAGAAACCACAGTGACATCGTACAGAAGCCAAGCCACCTATAAGAAAGACAAAAAGTGCTTACATATCAAAATGTTCGTTAGTAGGGAAAATAGTTCCAGTGTTTCAAAAGTAGATCTTACCGTAGCACTAATAAGAGTAAGTACTCACTTCGCGAGATTTCAGTGTAGAGCGTACTACTACATAATGATAGCTTCATACACCTAATACCGAGTTTACCCAAGGAGCTTTGTCTCTGTACGGCATCTGTACAAAGGGACAACTGCGGGGGGCAGAGGGCATGGGAGCAGGGAGCAGGGGGCAGAGGGGAGGGGGCACTCAATGGGCGCTGATTGCGGCGGCTGTGCGCGAATCGCCGCCGCGCGCCACATAACTCCATTACCGATCCGAATGTGTGCGATTAGCTAAGACTGAACTTGACTTGTGCTACACTTGAGCTTAGCTACACTTGAGCTTAGCATGTGTGACTGGAGGTGGGCATTCGCTGCGTTCTGTTGAAGTTCCCGACGGCGTGAATACCCGCTGATTAATGAGATTTGATACGAGTTGTGAATTTGATATTAACTTTGAATACACACTCCAGCGATGGGATTCAGTTAGCTTTACCACAGATAAAATAATACTATACTAGAACCTTTACTTTTATGTAGTCCGTAGATGGTACAGCTAATTGAACTGGATAGGTCTGTCTCAATGATCTCCCAGAGTGCATAAACAATGCATACATTAGAGTATGTGGATGATGTCGCCGCAGTTGTTCGGGCACCTACTAGATAACTCTCGGAGAGGAGATTGAACATGGTGGCAGAGGAGCTGCACGATTGGTTCCATCTGAATGGTTTTTTGTTAAACGTCACGAAAACTAATTTTATCGTCTTCAATCTTGCTGGGCGTTCTTATAGAACTATGAACGTGGCCTTGTGAGGTAGTCATTAACCAGGTCAAATCGTTTCTGGGTTTCCAGCTTGATGAGGGACTGACATGGGAACTGCACAACGGAAAGTTGTGTGAGAGGATCAATCGAGTGTGTTTCGCTCTGTGGCGCTTGTCCGCCTCACTAGAGTGGAACATGACCAGAAGTTGCTACTTCGCCTCTGTTCACTTGCTCCTTCAGTATGGTGTAGAGCTCTGGGGCAGAGCTGCTGATTGGGAGCAAGCGTTCAGAATGCAGAAGAGGGCTGTGCGAGCGATTGTGCGAGGTTCATGGGACTCTCCCCGCTCGTCCTATTTTTCGCTCGCTTAAGATCATGACAGTCCCAGCTCTTGTCATCTTTCACGCGGCTGTCCACGTTCGGAACCACATTAATGAGTTCGCGAGATTTGGAGACGGTCACGGCTACATGACGCGAAAAGCGCATAAGCTGAGGGCCGTGTCGCGCCGCCTCACCAAGTCGTCCAAGTTTGTTCATGTGATGGGTCCGGCGGTCTATAACCGTCTTCCAGACACTATCTCGAGTGCTCCGTCGACGCAATCCTTTAAAAACAGACAAAAAAATTGGCTTATCGAGCAACCCTATTGTAGGGTTGACGAATTTTTAACCTAATGACATTGGTTTACTTGAATTTACACAATGATTAATGATTGTCAGTCAACTGCTGACATGATTTAAATTTGAATTTTATTTATTTGTAATTTATACTTATCTAATTTTTGACGATTGTATTCGTGAATAAGTTAGTGTACAATGTACCTACCGTCGTGTAACCTATTTTAATGTTACCAATAAATAACTTGAACTAGAACTTGAACTAGGTAGCAAACAAGCCATCATCATCATCAGCCAGCTGAAGTTCACTGCTGGACATAGGCCTCCCACATGATAATGCCATGACTATCGGTCTTGCGCCACCTTGGAACAAGTGGCTCAATTGAACCACATTGGAGACACATTGGATGCGTTCCCCGCGCTCACTCTGCAAAGCCAGCCCTGATCGGAATGTACGAGAGATTTCGGTCAACAGTTGTGTATTGTTGTGATCGAAGAAGAGAGAACTTGGACAAGAGATACAGAATATTAATAAAACAAAAAAAAACAGTGTTAGAAACATAAACAGATGAAATACCTAGCACTTTTATTACTTTTATGTTTAGCCGAATTATCAGCTTATAATATTTCCAGCCCACTTGAGTAGACGCGGACTACTTTCGGCCAGTGAGAGTGAACAGATCGCAATAAACCACATGACCGAGCCCATTGCACTAGATATCACATGCCTTAATTCGTAGAGACTTATCTGGTTTTAAGAAGACCTATGCCTATATAAAATTTAACGGTGTCACAATTTAAATATATTTAAATTTAACTTTAATGCCACGAAAAAGTGTACCTAGAATACAACAATAAGCTCTGATTTATGAAAAGTATACCTAGAAGACAACAATAAGCTCTGACTTATGAAAAGTGTACCTAGAAGACAACAACAACCTTTGACTTATGAAAAGTGTACCTAGAAGACAACAATAAGCTCTGACTTATGAAAAGTGTACCTAGAAGACAACAATAAGCTCTGACTTATGAAAAGTGTACCTAGAAGACAACAATAAGCTTTGACTTATGAAAAGTGTACCTAGAAGACAACAATAAGCTCTGACTTATGAAAAGTGTACCTAGAAGACAACAATAAGCTCTGACTTATGAAAAAAGTACCTAGAAGACAACAATAAGCTATGACTTATGAAAAGTGTACCTAGAAGACAACAATAAGCTCTGACTCATGAAAAGTGTACCTAGAAGACAACAATAAGCTCTGACTTATGAAAAGTGTACCTAGAAGACAACAATAACCTCTGACTTATGAAAAGTATAACTAGAATACAACAATAAGCTCTGACTTATGAAAAGTGTACCTAGAAGACAACAATAACCTCTGACTTATGAAAAGTGTACCTAGAAGACAACAATAAGCTCTGACTTATGAAAAGTGTACCTAGAAGACAACAATAAGCTCTGACTTATGAAAAGTGTACCTAGAAGACAACAAAAAGCTTTGACTTATGAAAAGTGTACCTAGAAGACAACAATAACCTCTGACTTATGAAAAGTGTACCTAGAATACAACAATAAGCTCTGACTTATGAAAAGTGTACCTAGAAGACAACAATAACCTCTGACTTATGAAAAGTGTACCTAGAAGACAACAATAAGCTTTGACTTATGAAAAGTGTACCTAGAAGACAACAATAAGCTTTGACTTATGAAAAGTGTACCTAGAAGACAACAATAACCTTTGACTTATGTAAAGCCACATATTAATTTCATACAACTCTTTAACACAGCACAAACCAAACATGCAACACGTCAAAGCAGTAATCTCAGGGCATGTGCAAATGACTGAACGGCTTGAGGTCAGCACACAAATTAGCGCGATCCTCACTCAGGTGCGACCAATTACACTGTTTGTTTGTTTGTGTGCGTACAATGTGTACACGGCAGTAAATGTTTGGAGACGGCCGCAAGACGGACAACTTTGATATCAGCTGTGGTGTAGTGTTTGTGACAGCCATTATATTGTGTCAGTCATGTTTCCTGTTCATATTATGTTTGACACGAGTACCTTTCAAACAAAAAAAAACTAAATCAAAATTGGTTCATCCGTTCGGGAGCTACGATGCCACAGACAGACCCACACACAGAAACACACACAGACACGTCAAACTTATAACACTCCGTCGTTTTTGCGTCGGGGGTTAAAAATACGATAGGACCAATATTTTCTGTATAGATTAAAATCACAAAGTTACTGGAACTTTTGGCTAGGTATTAGATTTAATTGTTTCTCAAAAAAAAAATGCACCATAATAATGGTGCATTTTTTTTTTTACCTCTTGAATGTCGGAACAAGCAGATGGGCCCACCTGATGTTAAGCGATAACCTCTGCCAATACATACATATTATTGGATCAGAAATGAGATACATCGTAGAATCAAAACAATAAAGCTGAGGGCTGAATGTATGGAATATTACAATATATTACATATATATTATTATAATATTATTATATATTACAGTAGTACAATTTTCAAAAACGTCTTTTTCGAGCGACGCGAGGCGTTTATGTTGTGTGAAGATTTCTGCCCCGTAACGTACTTATATTATTTATTTAGGATTAGTATTGTGTATACTACATATCAAAAAATAATTATTACAATATAAATTTAATAGATTTATTGACTCGGAATTGATCTGAGTCAAAAGGCTACTTAAACAGCTTGCTATACATTTTCTATATAACAGGACAGCGTCGACTAAAGGCGGGGCGGAGGACGAACATGCTCGCCGCACCGTTGCAGCCCGGCCCGTCGACAGACGTCTTGCATCCCCACGCATTATCAAATCATGTACACATTATTACGAATGGTTATAAAATCGTATTAATCCTACCCTCCCTGTTTAAGGCGCCTACTTTACACAAACGTAAACGCTCCGCAACCGCTCGTAAAAGATTAATAGCGAGGTAATAATGCAATAAACCGAGGGATCGTTTAATTATTCACATTATTATATAAAAACCCAGTAAAACGGAACGACTTTTAAATTATTATCTTTCTCTTACACGGCTCACGTAAACGGGAATGAAAAATTCGTTAAAAAAAATATTGTGTTTGGACGTAATGTGACGTGAGTAGCTGTGTTGTAAGTAGATAGACCATTGAAACAAAATTTATATAACTTTTTAGATGAACTTTTTATAACTTTTCCTATAAATATATAAAACATTTTAATTATTTGTTTATTTATAAGGTGAGCCAATCGCGGACGTATAGCGTAAATAAACGAATTCCGACCACGAGACGATGACGAGGCCTTCCTGACATAAACTTCGATAAACATATACCTATATAATTTATATGGAACCCTGTCTAGACCCAGACCTGACAGTACTTAGAAAACAAAATAATTGTTGTGAATCTTTAATTTTATAACTTTAGAACTTCAACCAGCGGATCGTGATGCCATAGCTTGAAATTAGCGAGTAAACCTCACGTATACAAAGCCCTGGGAAAGTAAAACAACGATGGAGGAAACCATACTTATTATAGTTGAAGATCGTGATCCGAGATGCACACAAATTATGACAACTACATATTTATGTAATACAGCAGCATCCTAAATAATGCACTCGCAGCTGCGAACAGCTAGCGCCAGTGAATAACGCGTCGTAAAGTGCAAATTATGCCATGCTGCAAGTTGAGGCGAAGCGAGTGGTATCAGAACTAGCACCAGTAAGCGATACTAACCATGCAACCCTGACGCAAGCAAGTGAGACAACAGTGGCACCACATCAGTAGGTACTCCACAGCCAGAGGAGGAGCAAGGGCTCAGAATATTATACAGTACATTATATTCCAGGACACAAACCAATACCCAGCCGCATCCATCCACACTTACAAAAACTGCGATTATCAATCTGCCTGCCAAGCGTGGTCGTTATGGCAAATCTCTTCATGCTGTATCTGTGGCTGTATACAAGAGAGGCACCGCAGCAGTACATTGACAAAGGCTGCTGCTGATGATGATTAGTACTATTACAGCAAACTACTATTTCCGTACTACTTGGGTCAGTCATAATTACGCTACCGCTTTTTGTGTGACTTGAACCAACGCCGACGTCAAAGATTATCCAGTACACTGTGATGATCACATTGACCAGGATGCTCTGCTTTTACTTCGATGCACTGTGGTGCAATGTGCGAGGTGATCGCTTAGCGATGCTTGGCCGCCAGCCAATGCACGCCACGCCACGCCACACCACGTGAGTTTATGCAACATCACAATAGGTACTTCAAATATTACCTGTAGTTTTTTACCATGCCATGAGGCATGTATAACAGTCTGTGTTTACCATGTGTGATGGACAAATGTTAAAATATTTCTAATTCTTTTTGGTGGTGAATGCTACAAATTACATTTTCATAATCGTTTTTTATTTATGTTATCCTCAACCACTTTTATGAGGACTCACCTGAGAAATGTTTCAGAAATTCGTTTTGCCGTTTCGTGAGCGTAAACTACTCGACAGTAACAGTGATGGTCACTGGTACCTAATACTCGGGTTTATCGCTCGGGCTGAATGGCCAGAGCTGCACAAATGAGCGCGCAAGTTAAGCTACACACCACCATATGCATCAGCACTGCGAGCCTGTCATCACATATCTTAGGAACGTGTTTTGTATGCGAAGATGTTAGGAGGCGACTGCATGGCAGATTATGAAGGGTTTTCACGTAAATGCTTTCAGTGTTGAAACTAGATGCTACTGCACTATGGATAAACTTTCATGAGAAAGTTTGACTTTGTGGAACGGTGACTTTGACAAAAAACACAGCTTAAATTTTTTGCCAGTACGTTTAGTCAACGCCATCTATCGAGCCAGTTGGAACTACTTTTTTATTTATTATCTAAAATTAAAACTCCTATTCCATTACATACGATTACTGACATTACATGCTTTTATTATTGGCGTGATGATTTATGTTAAAATGACTGAGTACATTAACAAAAACGTAGTTACCGCAAGGTCCGGTGGCTATTACCTAATAATAATTGAGACTACGAGAAAAAGAAGCCCGAAAACATAAATTTAATTGAGTTGCTGAAGCATACAGCGACGTGTAGTTTGACCCTAACGCCACCTTTTTACTGTAACCGTGTTTTACTGTTCGTCTGTTCGTGGAGCGAGCTAAACGTCTGCGCGTTCTTGAATTTTATATCATGAACATTGAACACATCAAAGACCTCGCACAACGGACACTAACTGTCGTGTCCTTACAGTTCTCTTTTTAACTTTGTGATTGACGAAATAAGCAGATGGCGCACCTGATTTTATCTACATATTTCTACAGCCTTGGTGCACAGTAAATAAACAAGGTTGGTTTGTACCAAAGCTGTAGAAATAAATTGATATTTGTATTATTTCAAGCGCATGTTTGGTAACGGCACAATATAACGGGAAAAAAGAGACCATTTCTAACCAACTTCAGAAAAACGAAGAGGTTCTCAATTAGTTTTTTTTATGTTTGTTACCTCCTAACTCCGTCATTTATTAATCGATTTGTTTTTTTTTATTTGAAAGGTTATACTTCCATGTTAGTCAAATTTGAAATCCAAGAATAACCTAGTTCTGTCTGATGATGAGATCGATGACGAATATAGGCATCGATATATTATACTAGTACATAGGGGACTCTTCAAATATTATGGGCATGCATATAGCGATTTTGGTATTTCCAGCAACGGGTCAAGCATTTGCATTTAGAAAGTATCATTTGGTGAAGTGGAACTGATGAACAAGACTACAGATGGCCACCAGAACTCCTCAATGATAAGTATTTCACGGGTGGCAAAGCGACTAAGCAGATTTCAGTAAATGGTTCTGATGAAAATGGTACCGTCGCACTGATCTGATGATGAAACTGAAAGGAACCGGAACTCCGTCATAAAGTAATGTAACCTAGCCGTGTTTGGGCTTATTTGAGTTGTCACGAGATGCACTTCTGAGCACCTTTTTAGCGCTGCAATGAAATTAGCTGTGGTCAAGTCACTCACAAGTACGATGTGAAGATCCATATTGTAAGTCAGACAAAGATGCAATACGCGTTGATCAAACGACAGCAACGACTCTTCCGATCGGCCATCATGCCATCCGGTGTTTGCACAAAAGCGACTACAAAGAAGGCATTTACGACCTACTAAGCGTGCCAAGTCCCGTCCCCCAACCGGCCAATAAGTGTCTCTTAATGAGTACAGTAAATGCTGTGGACCTGCATGAATTAATAATTTGGATTTGTGTTCCAATAGGTAGCAGCTTTGTAAAAAAAAATTGAGCGGCTTTTATGAACAGCGCTAGGCGTTTTATTTGTTTGAAGATTTCTGCCTGAGGTTAAAAAAAGAAAAAAAAAAAGAAAAAAATTACTTGCCGAAAATGATTTACAAACACTTGAAACTATCCTATGGTGTGTATAGGCAAGGCTGTACCGCGAACACCAAAAAAGCTGTTGGCGCAGCCTTGAAAAGGCGTCAAGTAAAAAATGAAGTATATGAAGTACAAATTGCTACATTAGAAAATACGAAGGGGTTTCTGGCCGAGGCTCGAGCGACGCCCGCGCGATTTATCGCGTACACGTGAGCGGAGAGCAGATGGGGGCCGCGAGTGCTAGAAGACGAACTATCACAATGTAGGGTATGATTCCAAGCAAGGGAAACCAAGCTACAACATGCTTAGCTCGTAACCAGGAAAACAATTTGGTACATAATTATTACTAGTGGTTCGTCCGACCTAAGACCACACGATTACACGCACTATTCTTACCATTATAACCGACTTCAAAAAACATTTGAATATGTAGGTATATGTTTTTTTTTTATGCTACTTGGATGACGGAACAAGCAAGAGGCCCACCTGATGTTAAGCGGCAACCTCCGCCTATGAACAGTGCTCCACCTCATAGGTAACGTCCACCTAGGACGCACCCTATGCGGCATTGCACTGCGCCCGCCACCCTGAGACATAGATGAAAAGTCTCATGTGCCTGTAATTTCACCGGCACCCTTACCCTTCAAACCGGAACACAGCAATGCGAGCACTACTGGTTTGCGGCAGAAATAGGTATGGTGGTAGTACTTCCCCGGACGAACTCTTTCACAAAAAAGCTCTACTACTACTCTACTAGACCACCATTGCATTGAAGATAATAATGAACGACAATGAGATATTAAAAGTAATCACACTAAAAATATGCATTTTGAAAAATCTCGCTTGTGATAAGGGTGGAAGAGGGGATCGATCCAAATCTCATGAAATATCAAAAAGAGGGGTAGGGGAGGGAGGGGGGATCGAAAAATCGCCAAAATCGCCTCACAGAATTGATTGCCATTAATTAATCGCACTACAGGCACATAATAAATTAATGGCACTACAGGCACATAATAAATTAATAAATTAATGGCACTACAGGCACATAATAAATTAATGGCACTACAGGCACATAATAAAATAATGGCACTACAGGCACATAATACATTAATGGCACTACAGGCACATAATAAAATAATGGCACTACAGACACATAATAAATTAATGGCACTATAGGCACATAATTAAATAATGGCACTACAGGCACATAATAAAATAATGGCACTACAGGCACATAATAAATTAATGGCACTACAGGCACATAATAAAATAATGGCAGTACAGGCACATAATAAAATAATGGCACTACAGGCACATAATACATTAATGGCACTACAGGCACATAATAAAATAATGGCACTACAGACACATAATAAATTAATGGCACTATAGGCACATAATTAAATAATGGCACTACAGGCACATAATAAAATAATGGCACTACAGGCACATAATAAATTAATGGCACTACAGGCACATAATAAATTAATGGCACTACAGGCACATAATAAAATAATGGCACTACAGGCACATAATACATTAATGGCACTACAGGCACATAATAAAATAATGGCACTACAGACACATAATAAATTAATGGCACTATAGGCACATAATTAAATAATGGCACTACAGGCACATAATAAAATAATGGCACTACAGGCACATAATAAATTAATGGCACTACAGGCACATAATAAAATAATGGCACTACAGGCACATAATAAATTAATGGCACCACAGGCACATAATAAATTAATGGCACTACAGGCACATAATAAAATAATGGCACTACAGGCACATAATAAATTAATGGCACTACAGGCACATAGTAAAATAATGGCACTACAGGCACATAATAAATTAATGGCACTACAGGCACATAATAAATTAATGGCACTACAGGCACATAATAAATTAATGGCACTACAGGCACATAATAAAATAATGGCACTACAGGCACATAATACATTAATGGCACTACAGGCACATAATAAAATAATGGCACTACAGACACATAATAAATTAATGGCACTATAGGCACATAATTAAATAATGGCACTACAGGCACATAATAAAATAATGGCACTACAGGCACATAATAAATTAATGGCACTACAGGCACATAATAAAATAATGGCAGTACAGGCACATAATAAAATAATGGCACTACAGGCACATAATACATTAATGGCACTACAGGCACATAATAAAATAATGGCACTACAGACACATAATAAATTAATGGCACTATAGGCACATAATTAAATAATGGCACTACAGGCACATAATAAAATAATGGCACTACAGGCACATAATAAATTAATGGCACTACAGGCACATAATAAATTAATGGCACTACAGGCACATAATAAAATAATGGCACTACAGGCACATAATACATTAATGGCACTACAGGCACATAATAAAATAATGGCACTACAGACACATAATAAATTAATGGCACTATAGGCACATAATTAAATAATGGCACTACAGGCACATAATAAAATAATGGCACTACAGGCACATAATAAATTAATGGCACTACAGGCACATAATAAAATAATGGCACTACAGGCACATAATACATTAATGGCACTACAGGCACATAATAAAATAATGGCACTACAGACACATAATAAATTAATGGCACTATAGGCACATAATTAAATAATGGCACTACAGGCACATAATAAAATAATGGCACTACAGGCACATAATAAATTAATGGCACTACAGGCACATAATAAAATAATGGCACTACAGGCACATAATAAATTAATGGCACCACAGGCACATAATAAATTAATGGCACTACAGGCACATAATAAAATAATGGCACTACAGGCACATAATAAATTAATGGCACTACAGGCACATAGTAAAATAATGGCACTACAGGCACATAATAAATTAATGGCACTACAGGCACATAATAAATTAATGGCACCACAGGCACATAATAAATTAATGGCACTACAGGCACATAATAATAACAAGTTATAGGTATCTCTTTGCTCCTAAAAACTCTGAATGTTTGCGGCTATTTTTGCTCGCTGCGAGCATAACGACTCACACAACTTCAGAAAAAACACATATATAGTACAAGCAAACAGTAAAAGTCAAGAAGTGCAGAAAAAAAATACTAGAGAAGTTTCTCTCGCACTGGTTTTACAGTTCTTCGCTTACACTGGTTCTTACGTTTCTCCAGTACTCGTAATTAGGCAATTACACAGAGGCTCATCCCTGCCTATACTCTGGGTTACCAAGACTTTCCTACTCTGCCGCTCCGGGAATCAAAGTTGGCTGCGCCCATGGTGTAACATGGCAGTCAGTCAGCTGTTATCTGTTTGAAATAACCAGCTGTGCAGGTTGTAAGTGGCGTTTCCTCGATAATCGCTCGGTGGACGGCATCGGACGGCGTCGGACGGATGAACAGACAGACGGACGCTGGACGGAGCTTTGTGTTGACAGAACGCTCCACAGTGTGCTTATTATTAGTGAGTAACCCCCGCAGTGGCCATTGTGGGAAGGGGGTTGCTTGTTCAAATGTTGGTATTCGTGTTTTTTTATCCTCTATAGGTATTCAGGGTCTGTGAAAAAAATATATCTTTAAACCAATGAATAAGCAGTTCAAGAAACAGCTGATTTTTGTAGATTCAAATTGGGTAGTTCCCAAATGTACTATTGGAACATGACGTTTTCAGAAAAAATTAAGAATCCCAAAAAATCGTATGACGACCTCTGTGGCGCAGCTGGCGATAGTTCGCCTGCGATGCAGGAGGTTGCGGGTGCGATTCACACCTCGAAAGAAATATTTGTGTGATCTGCAGATGTTTGTTCAGGTTATTCTGGGTGTATACTTTGTATATAATAATAAAATATCTATCTTTGTAATGGATTGTATTAAGTATATCAGTTAACTAGTACCCCATAACACAAGCTCTAGTTTAGCTTGGGGCTACATAATGTTGTGTGAACTTGTCCCGCATTATTTCTTTCTTTCTTTCTTTCAAAAGTAGTAAGTAATTTGTAAAATAGTAAATAATACACGAAGTACACTATACTATAAAATAATAAGTAAAATGATAATAGTTTTGCCCGGCTGCGCATTTTTCAAGCGATCCTGTAGATACTGCCCTCCCCTCCACTCGTCGCCGCTCGCGAGTGTCAGTCAGACACTTTTCAATTGTCATCAGTGCCTACCTAAATATATTAGTGGAAGGGCGGGACATGTTATCTTTGAATATCTGTACATCCTTCTTGATAAATTAAATGGATCTATTTTATTAGACACGTCTGTAGTAGGTAGGTAGTACAGTGTCTAGTGAGTAACGCCTTCAGAATTCATCGAGTGTTCTCAGAAGTTGCACAGTAACTTGTATTAATTCACGAACCCGCACACAGAGTTTAATTATTCAACGGAGTGGCGTTCATTAAGTGCTTGTAAGCTCAAGCCGAATAAATGAATTACAATTCAAACGAAATAAAAATATTTCACACACACAGAGTGGGCAGTCCGACGCATTACCTCTCTATGATGTTCGTGTAGTGAACAAGTGACGCGTCGGCGTGATGTTACTCGTAAATAAGTACAGTGATGTTACTTCGAAATCACCGCTTACAAGCAGATTTCTCTACAAACTAATATATAGTATTTTAAACAATATGTAGAAACATGGCATACAGTCACATACACACACACACACACACACACACACACACACACGTACTTACGTACATAGTAGTGCTAGCATTGATGTCTATATTTAACTGTGTGTTACTCAATGGATGTTGACGAACCGATTTGTGATTACAATTCAAATAAATAAATTATATTTTAAAAAAATTAAAAAAACCCACTTTTATAGCTAACCGAACTAAAAAATAGAAAATAATTTTCAATTTCAAAGAGTTTATATTACAGTAGTAGAAGATCGAACAATCAATCAGTTTTATTTTTTATTTTTTAAATAGCATGGGGTGCTTGATAAAGTAAATATAACAATCATTCTGTTGGCAACTATTTATGAGAGGAGAGTTATGAAAAGTAGTAAAATGTACCCCACGCTTTTTAAAAAAAAACTGATTGATTGTTCTATCTTCTACTACTGTAATATAAATTCTTTGAAATTGTAAATTATTTTCTATTTTTTAGTTCGGTTAGCTATAAAAGCGTGTTTTTTTTTATTTTCTCTCTAACTCTAACTCTAAGCTCTAACACTAACTCTAACACTAACTCTAACTCTAACAACTCTAACTCTAACTCTAACTCTAACTCTAACTCTAACTCTAACTCTAACTCTAACTCTAACTCTATCTCTATCTCTCTCTCTCTCTCTCTCTCTCTCTCTCTCTCTCTCTCTCTCTCTCTCTCTCTCTATGCAAAGTTTCAAATTAATCAGACTTCAGGAAGTTGGTGAAAATTATGCTCAAAGATTCAGTTACATACATACATACAACCCAAGCTAATAAAAGCGTGTTAAAAACGGACGTATTGCAGTTTGATCAATGAGCGAGCGTGACGTCACGTCAGTGAAACATCATCGGATCGGCACAATAATCACCGAAGATCTAGCGAAGCGAGGATTCTATGACAAGGCCATGAAAATTAATTATTGAGTTAATCTTTTGCTAGAAACATACACACATTTCAAAATCAAAAATGCTTTGTTTCCAGTTTTGTAACAGCCGTTTGAGTGAATTTAGAGAAGAATGATGTAGGCATTACTCGAAAGCTCGTTATTAATTTCTGAGAATCAGTTTCGCTTTGAATACAGAAATAAGCAGCTGCAATATACAGGACGTGGTAAGATAATGGTATATTCTCGGAGTTAGGGTATGTAGTACGAAGTGTGATGTTTGTAGAGAATCTTGTGAGTTTAGAGCATGGCGGCCTCCGTACTTGTGAGGATAATAAGTACCTCCTCATACCTTCGTGATTTTTGTGAAATATGTATACAAGAAATCAATGTCAATCTCCATAATTATAAATTTTTTTGTATAAACTAGTTATGCGCCCGACGTGACCTCGCGATGTATGGTTCATCGATACATTGGTATGAGTCGAGTTAAGTATTTTTAGGGACCTCTTAACCCACGTAAAACAACGGAACCGATGAAGCTAATGTTCGAATAAAAAAATTATATAAACATCCCCTACCTACTTACCCAGTTTCATCAAGTTTGAACCAACAATCTGCAGTTATCGTCGGCAAACACACAAACTTACAAAAATAGGTACGTACAAACGCCGTATCCTGCAACTTTAATCGGAGAACTCGCTTTACTCGGTCAATTATTATGTATAACTATCCGAGTACTCATAGTAATTATAATATAAAAAAAAATTGCTGTTTAGTAGAAAAGGTTTTTCAGCACTCATAATCACCATTATATATTCGTCACTTAATATTTCAGATAATAGTATATTTAACAGTGTAGTAACCTTTAGTTTACAGGCAACTTCGCACAATTTTTCAGAGAGAATTCATTCGATTATAACATCAAATCGTTATCGATATACCCACCTCTAGCCCGGGTGCATCTAATTACCTCATTCCTTTTTTGTGCGAGGCAACGAACGCACGCGTATTCGTAAAAAATTACAAAACGCAGTTACCAAGATAAATTAGTGCACTATCAACAGAAAATAAGAATTTTAGAAGAGAGTGAACATAAACGACGACGTCGCATACGACGTCCTTTGATCTCGTCAGATGAAGAAAACCTCTCAGGTAGGTTTATGTGAATAAATAATATTTGTGATGCAATACATCGGGGTTGACTGCGAGTCAATTGCGATAACACGGGTAGCTGCGAGCTACCTGTGATAATTTGTCAGATGAAGAAAACCTCTCAGGTAGGTTTGTGTGAATAAATAATATTTGTGGATGCAATACATAGGGATTGACTGCGAGTCAATTGTGATAACACAGGTAGCTGCGAGCTACCTGTGATAATTTGTCAGATGAAGAAAACCTCTCAGGTAGGTTTGTGTGAATAAACTTTATTTGTGGATGCAATGCATCGGGATTGACTGCGAGTCAATTGCGATAACACGGGTAGCTGCGAGCTACCTGTGATAATTTTATGCAGAAAATACGTGAAATCTAATGGATATTCATGTTTGTCTGTTTTTTATTGTCTGCGAGACAATACGTTCCTTCCAAAACCTGGAACTACCCACATATACAAAAAATATACCGTGATAATTCTATTTTTGGAAACAATTTATGGCGTTCCACTATGAGCCATAGAATGCCATGTTGGAATATGAACCAGATGAGCAAAAGTTACTAAAGTCATCACCACAGCCGCCGCCTACCTTGGAGGAGGTGTCGCCGCCGTACATCGTGCAAGAAACGACCGCGGCCTCAATAGAGGTCCGATCAGTAACATTATCTAAATCCAAAATTATTATCAGCATCTATGTCGGATACTCCTGACTACGGTGAGCCCATCCACAACCATTTAGCACATCTATGGCTCCTACTATTGAGAAAACGGTTGCCTTAGGAGAAAAAAGGCTACCTCATGAAGGAATACCTAATTCCTTCTAATTGTAAATTGTTACAAGCAAATGTCAGAGGTTGTGAGAAGCCGGGACAAAAAACTTGAAATTTTACAACGGGCTTTCGGTGCTGGTTTTCTCTGCAATAAAATGGGCCATGAACTCAATGTTACGAACTGATGACAATGTCCGAGCCCTAAAGTCTCTGAGCGACGGGTGTTGTCTAAGCTATGTGCTCTCAGATGAAAAAGTATGGTGTAAGTCAGTCAAGAGACTGACTTACACCATACTTTTTCATCTGAGAGCACATAGCTTAGAAAACAATTTCTTGCACATGATACAGTATACCGAGCGAGACGAAACGTTCTTCGGCAATTCACTTGCAGATCAAATAAAGGCAAGTAAGGCCATAGAAAAACAAAGCCTACAAATCCGAAAGGTAGCAAGGTTGAAAACATAAATCATAAATCATTTATAGTCTAAACTGCCGCCACTACCTCCCAATAAGTTGGCGTGAGTCGCACGTCCTACTCATCAGATATAATGGACAAGACCTCCTCGTTACCTGTCATTCAGGGGGGGGGGGGGCGAGGGCAGCGCCAGTAGCACGCCAGTCCTACTCCACGACGACAATGAATCAAATGCCAACGAAGAACTTCAATCGGCCCAAGCCGCGTGCCAACACGCGCAACAATAACGCGGGTAGACCCAGGCAGACTAACGTCACATTTAAAATAGTATGGTTTTGACATGGATTATACAAGGGTATACAATACCATTTTGTAAGGTGACTTAATCTCTGGTCCCACGTTCCATGCTAACCCATGATGATAGTTGAAATATGTCTAGCGTCATTTAAAACTTATTAACGTAGAAGCTATATCTGCTTGCACCTCATATTACGATCAGTATATCTCAAGAATATTTTGGGTCCATAAACTAAATAACAGCAAAAGACTCATTCTTAATTTGAAACCATTTAATCAATTCATTTAAATTTACATTTTGAGATAGAGGATTATGACAGCATCTATACTGATCTCACAGGATGGGTTCTTCAAAGAACCTATTATAATTGAGTTATTGATTTAAAAGAAGCCTCTCGCCTATATGTATGAAATTGAATCAATGCCATGTACTTTTTTTTACCAGAATCATGAAAAAAGTATATTGTACCTTAAAAGACTACAAAGTTTTTAGGCTTTATGTATGACACACTATGCTTTCTATGACGTTACCCTTGGAAAAACGTAACAATATTTCCCAATTTACGATTTCGCTATTTTAATTGGTGTTCTTGACTCAGCCTGCTTTGCAGCTAAGTAGGTTCCTGTAAACAAAAGTTTTCGAGGGCCATACATTTCTTGTTTTACCAGAATATAACAATAACTATGAAGCAAAATTTAAACTTTCAAATGTTATTTTAGAAGATCATAAATTTGTGGAAAGGTAGCATATTTACCACAAATTACTAAGAAAAACTTGATTGTAAATATGATTTATTCTAATATAAAAATATGGAAGTCTACTGAAAAAGAACACCACATTAAACACTTATCTAGTTAGCAGTATTTTTAGGTTTGAATGTTTTGTAACATACGATTCTAATTGTGTAATATTGTTGAGAGTCGATAACACCTATTAAAGCTATGTGAATACAATGGGAGGCATTCAATTTCTCCATTTATATAACTTGATAGAAACACTTGGCAGTGGAGCGAGAGACGTTATATTTGGATATTTGCCCCTTACGTTGATACAAAAGAAAACTGCGCAGACGCAGAATCTACAAATATTAACCCAGATACTGAATGGGAACTACCCCATGATGCCTTTCAGGTAGTAATAATACTCTTTGCCTCTGCAGAGAGTGATCTTTTTGCTTCTCCCAGCAATGCCAAATGCTAATTTTTGTATTTCCTGAAAACGATCCAACTATCGTTGAATTTAAATCTAGTACTTTCGCCATTTTCATTAATTTTAAAATGCCTAAGAAAAATAATTGATGAGGAGCCTGCAGGTACAGCCAGAGATTATGGTGTTTCCACACTGGCCGTCACAGCTGTAGTTTCACCTTCTACATAACTTAAGAGTGTCCAAGATACACTTTCCAAACCAATTAAGTACAGGGAGCATCATGCCATCTCCATTACAGGGAGCATCATGCTAGCACGCCAATTTAACCTTGGGCACAGATAAAATAATACTATACTAGTACCCTGGGTGTTGCCACAGAATATATAATAGTACAACTAGTCGTGAAGTTCTGCGGTCAGCATTCACGCGCCGCAGCCCCAAGCGCTCAACCTAATGCTGGCGTCGCTATCAGATAACACTCTTTACAGTGTTACTTTGAAGCTTTGGTGGCCATAAACATATTTGATGATTCAAATTCATGTGTTAATGTTTTTAAACTGCTCCGTTTAATAAAGGTGTTCAAATGGCTCTCTCAATAGTCACCGACCAGTAATGTCGCTTTTTATCGGTATGGAGGTGTCATCGGTTCAGAGGATCGTATTAGACGTAGATGCCTTCTTAAAGGGGCTTACAAAATTAAACCCAATCGTCCTAAATAAGGGTTTCTCTACTTACTTTGAGACACTCAAGTAGTACGCAATAATATATCTATCGGCAACCAAATTTAGAACTTGGTATCGAAGGATAATATAAATAAATTAGTTATTATTTTAGCACTTGTGCACAGCGGATTGGTTTCAATCAAACACTTTAGCTGATAAAATTCGAGAACATCTCAATTGTACAAAAGGCTATTAGGATAGCCGTAACGTTCACAATTAAAAACTCCGATCCCAACCATGACCAGCCGATACTGTTCTTAGTTTTCGGGATAACTTACAAAGTCTGTCCCGCTTCAGTCTATAAGGATAATATTCTTACAAAAAAAAAAAAAAAAAAAAACACGAACGTGTTTAACCTATTGTTTGACATCAAAAAGGCTACACAAAGCTGCCACGGCTCAGCCCATCAGCCGCTGGGTAAAGCAGGTGCTTTCTGAGAGAGGCGTGGATTCGCGCACTTTCAGCGCGTACAGCACGCGCCAGACAGCAGCAGCTCGAGACATCTGCTGCGAGCTCACGGGACGATTAGGACGACGGCCGGCTGGTCCAGCACGTCCACAGCTTTTGCCCGTTTCTACAACAGGCCAATATTGATTTGCCATGAAAACGATTTTGCCAGAGCAGTCGTTTTTTCATCCAATTGATAATACGTGAAGTACGTATAAGATTAATTGATCACAAGAGAAACAATCTGTTTAGTTTAAGTAGGTATAACTACCTCGTAACGTAACGTAATAACACACAATTGTAGTACGTAATAAACATTAAATTATTTTAGTATAGTTCCTATGGGAAATATACACATTTTCTTATAAGCAAATAATTTTGTTATTATTTCAAAACGAAATGACTAATGAGATGTGAAACAAACCTTCCATCTCTAAATATCTACATTGTTAAATATACTATTATCTGAAATATTAAGTGACGAATATATAATAGATGATCAAAAGAACTTTTGTGAAGTTCGATCATTATTATATGAGTCACTTAATATGAAGATAATAGTTGGTACCCTGAGCCCACCCGGAGTACACACAGATAGATTGTGTTTTAGACCCATAATAGGAAGCTTTGTTTATATAAACTCTAAAGGAATGAGGTAATTAGATGCACCCGGGCTAGAGGTGGGTATATCGATAACGATTTGATGTTATAATCGAATGAATTCTCTCTGAAAAATTGTGCGAAGTTGCCTGTAAACTAAAGGTTACTACACTGTTAAATATACTATTATCTTCATATTAAGTGACTCATATAATAATGATCGAACTTCACAAAAGTTCTTTTGATCATCTATAATCATTAGCAGCCTTTAGACGTCACTGCTGGACGAGACCACTCCTAGAAAATGCAATGGAAGATGTGCCATAGACACGCGTGCCACGCGGATTGGTGTTGGGTACTCAGATGGATGCTGCTGACCATCGCCTGGTGCAATCCGTGGAAGGAGACGGAGGGGCATATTAGTACGCCAGACGTACTACGGCTTTCAACGGCTAAATCTCAATCCCTTTGATTATGGTGTAAATCGCCTGAGGAGATTGTAATCGAAGCTTAAAGTTTTAACTTTATATAATTTCACTTGTTTTCCAGCTTCATGATGAAATACGTTTTCAAAGTTTTTCCAAAACTGATCCTAAACGAGAGTTTTTAAATTATATCACAGATAATCTTATAGCGTGGTGGAATTAATGCCAAACTTGGTAAATACTCATAAAACAAAATTCTAAACATATTTTACGGTTTTGCTCTTCGTGGGGTGAATCATCGAGAACGCTATACCTATCATTGTATTGTTTACTTTGTACTTAGTATACATTAAAAGTGCAGTTTCTAAATAGGGTAGGTAGATAGGTATACTAGGTTACTACGTGTACCTATTATTGTGCATATCTACCTCAAAAACTATCCTACTTTGGTATGTACTATCCACTTACTCTTCGAGACGAACGCGCAGACGAACTTGCGATTTAATTTTGGTTTAGGCAAACCAAGATCTCTCTTGTCCACAATTTCCACGTAATCGGCATCAAAAAGCAAAATATGCACAGATATTATTATAGAATGTTCTGATTTGTTTGTATGCAGGAGGATCAAAGAGACAATCTTACTGTGTCTGTGATGAGCTTCGTGCCGACGTTGGACGACGACGGCAAGCCCATCACCTGCCGCGCAGAGAACCCCAACGTGACGTCACTCGTCATGGAGACCTCGTGGACCATCAATGTAGTATGTAAGTAGTTGGACGACGATGGCAAGCCCATCACCTGCCGCGCAAAGAACCCCAACGTGACGTCACTCGTCATTGAGACCTCGTGGACCATCAATGTAGTATGTAAGTAGTTGGACGACGATGGCAAGCCCATCACCCGCCGCGCAGAGAACCCTAACGTGACGTTACTCGTCATGGAGACCTCGTGGACCATCAATGTAGTATGTAAGTAGTTGGACGACGATGACAAGCCCATCACCTGCCGCGCAGAGAACCCTAACGTGACGTCACTGGTCATGGAGACCTCGTGGACCATCAATGTAGTATGTAAGTAGTTGGACGACGATGGCAAGCCCATCACCTGCCGCGCAGAGAACCCTAACGTGACGTCACTCGTCATGGAGACCTCGTGGACCATCAATGTAGTATGTAAGTAACTAGTTGTTTCTGATTTCAGTTGTCTCGATGATAGCTGCGTAATAGAGCCACGAGTAAAGCAAAGTTTAAACATAGATTATTGCATTCGGGAAAAACAAAATGTTGTAACAAATTTATCTACGCTCATTTAGTGGAATCCTGATTAAGAACTCAAAAGCAGGGTTTTTTAACATATTTTATATTACCTTCACCTGTAATAAGAAAATAATACTTTAAAACATTGTTTTCCTAACAAAAGATGCTTTAAAATTACTATTTTGCTACATGGCCGTAGTGTATTTTGCCAAGGAAGTTTTACTAACTTTTTACTAATTTCCGTGTATGTTTTGTAATATTGCATTTGGCTGATTTTGTACATATCCTTGTAATTGAATGATCATAAAAGTGTGGTACTGTTTGTTTGTAGATCCTCCCGTAGTGCGCTTGCGCCTCGGCAGCTCGCTCGCCGGCGGAGACATCAAGGAGGGTGACGACGTGTACTTCGAGTGCCACGTCAGAGCCAACCCTCCCGCGAGGAAGCTCTCCTGGCTGCATGATGTGAGTCCTGTTAGATACCTCGGCAGCTCGCTCGCCGGCGGAGACATCAAGGAGGGCGACGACGTGTACTTCGAGTGCCACGTCAGAGCCAACCCTCCCGCGAGGAAGCTCTCCTGGCTGCATGATGTGAGTCCTGTTATATACCTCGGCAGCTCGCTCGCCGGCGGAGACATCAAGGAGGGCGACGACGTGTACTTCGAGTGCCACGTCAGAGCCAACCCTCCCGCGAGGAAGCTCTCCTGGCTGCATGATGTGAGTCCTGTTATATACCTCGGCAGCTCGCTCGCCGGCGGAGACATCAAGGAGGGCGACGACGTGTACTTCGAGTGCCACGTCAGAGCCAACCCTCCCGCGAGGAAGCTCTCCTGGCTGCATGATGTGAGTCCTGTTAGATACCTCGGCAGCTCGCTCGCCGGCGGAGACATCAAGGAGGGCGACGACGTGTACTTCGAGAGCCACGTCAGAGCCAACCCTCCCGCGAGGAAGCTCTCCTGGCTGCATGATGTGAGTCCTGTTAGCTACCTCGGCAGCTCGCTCGCCGGCGGAGACATCAAGGAAGGCGACGACGTGTACTTCGAGTGCCACGTCAGAGCCAACCCTCCCGCGAGGAAGCTCTCCTGGCTGAATGATGTGAGTCCTGTTATATACCTCGGCAGCTCGCTCGCCGGCGGAGACATCAAGGAGAGCGACGACGTGTACTTCGAGTGCCACGTCAGAGCCAACCCTCCCGCGAGGAAGCTCTCCTGGCTGCATGATGTGAGTCCTGTTATATACCTATTTATCTATTTAGTCGTTGTGGTCCGCAGTCGAAACACGAACAATTATCCATTTCATCCACCATTACTAATGTTTTTGTATCCTTAAATTTACAAATACAAAGCAAGTTTTTTTTTTATACTTCTTTACAGTACAGTAAACTCTGCCTTTGAACAGTGCATTACCTCATGTCACGCCGTATATATGAATAGTGGTGTCGATTCTGTGCAGCATTCTCTAAATTTAAACCGCATTAAAATTATCGCGGTCTCTTTTATTTCAGTCTATTAGAAAGGGCGCGCGACAACTTTAACACTGTTTAAAATTAGAGAATGCTGCACAGAATCGACACCAATAGCTAACTATACCTAGAATACATTGTATCAAAATATATAAGAACTTGAATGTGGTACATAGTATATACTTGTAATAATTATAATAGGTACACACGTTCCCTTAACAAAGATAACAATTTACCTAATCCAACTCGGTTGTCGCAACAACAATGAGACCGGCGCGGGACACGGACGCACGGAGCGAGGGCCTGACAATAAAGTAATAGACGGCTGTGTTCGGTCCGATAATCGCTTTGTACCTTTCTGTTTTAATCAGCAATGTACAGGCGCGACGTTTTTTTGTCCGCTCCACCCTTTCAGTGTCAGTCAGTCGCGCGTTCCCCGCGCGGGTCGCTCCGCATCGCCTGCGCTTCGTGCCGCAGTAGGAGTGGGTACGTTCTACTTGCCTTTCAGGAACATTTATTCGAAAATAAAGCTCATTTAAAAAAAACTGTGGTCGCAGAAACAGAGATATCAAAGAATAATTGGACGGCTGGAAAACAAATAAACAACTGATTTTTTTAAAAGAGAATGTCTTATTATCTTTTTATAAAATTTCTTTAAGTTTGGAGTAGAACGAAATATTTCGATCTTAACACCAGTTAGTTATCTAGCCAGTGTTGAAATATCATATCATTATAATAATATCGTATAAACATAATAGTTAAATGTGCTGTATATTGTACCAATAACCTAATGCTGATCTGATAGGTAGGTTTTTATTTTAGTTTTTTTTATTGTCCTAGTGTTAATATATTTTCATTGTAAGTATGGCAAAAACCGAATTAAATGTAACAAAAAGCTGATATGTTATAGAAAGGTAAAAAATTCAAAAAATCGGCTTCCTTATCGTTTAGACGGCATTTTGTGAGCCTTTTTGGCAAAATGACTTTTCCTATGTAAAAAAGCCTGCTGAATTTGGTTCTGAATATTGCCAAGCCGAATTTTGGTTCCCCTCCCCCTTTTCCCCCTTTTTCCCTCGAAATATGTCCCTAACCGCGGTTTTTACGATTTGAACCAAAAAGTATTGCAGTTAGAAAAAAAAGGACAAAAAGGATCTCTATAAAATTTTCTATAACATGGTGTTTAATCATTTTTGGTAGGGCTTATGGTTTGTGAGCAATATCTTCCAGAAATTAATATTTTTTTAAAATTTTGATTAATATTTAATTTAATTTAGCTCGTAACGTTACCTAAAAATTGTACTAATAAAATCTACTCGCCTCAAATATCATGAAGATCGGACGGATCAACGGTTCGGAAGTTTATCTTATCCTCGGACAAACAGACATACAAACGGCGATTCGTCTAAGTTGACTCAGAGAACTCGCTTTGCTCGTTCAATTATTTTGTTAATAACTCAGACTCGGCGTATTACAATTTGTCTGTGGCCTACAATGAGATCTAAGCTACGTAGCTCATTATGTCGCTGTAAATTAATTACTCGTAATATGAGTAATATGGGTAGTTAATACTTCTTTATAGTTCCATACATTGTAATTCAACGCCTTTAAATAAAACAATAAGTACCTACTTTCGCAGAATTTCAGCAACAAAAGGTCATAATACCTCTATTTGACATTGCGTCGTTACAAAACCGTTATCAAGAGCCATTACCACGGCCTCCGGGGGCCGTTACGAGGACCCTTTCCCACCCCCCCACTGCTTCATGCTCAGATGAATAACACTACAGAGCGCTGCTTTGCCATACCTACTGTAGGGATTGGTACGAACAGACACTAAAATTACACGCGAGCACAAGGACAAAATATAGCGTCCCGCATAGAACAGAAAATGATAATATGTGGTATTGTAGGCAGAACACCTTCACAACCAGCAATATTGTGGCTTCATGCATAAATTCACATCCATTTTCCTGAAAATAAGGTAGAGCTACCATGGTACCATATATGTTTACCTAAGTAAGAAAGAATGTAAAAAAAACATATTCAAAAGTAAATTAATATTAACTTTTGAAACTATCATGGTTATGTACATAACCGGACATGTCCGGACACCGTTAGTGTTGTGTGTCGAGTTTGTGTGTGAATTGTGACAATGAAACCTATGGTAGTGGTATCGTTCGTAATAAAAGAGTGAGAAAGAGGGTAGATCGATATATCTGCCAATAACATCTACTCGCAAAGACTTTAGTTAGTTCTCCCGTGATCATGGCGCATGCAACTGTGCCGAAATATTGGGAACATATAAAACTCAAAAATCATGGTAAATATCCCGTTTCTAGTGAAAATTAAATTAATATTACTTGTGAAACTATCATGGTTATGCACAAAATAAAATAAATTAAATATTCCATATATGTATCGTGCGTGATTGTGTGGCAGCACAGAGTATCAGGGTGATACGACTGATGGCGATACCGTGCGTGTAGACGGTGTTTGCTGAAAATATGTAAAACATAAACTACTTATTAGGTCCTTACCTATGAAATTGGCGTTATGTCTGGCCACTTTGATCCCAAATATCTGCTCTTTGCTTAGGAATTCCAAATTCAAAGGATCTTGCCGTTTTAACTATGGCTGCTCGTACCACACTAAAATAATTGCGTCAAGACCATACCTAGCGTATTTAGAGGATAATAAACCGTTATTTCATCAAATCTGTTTTAGATTCATATCCGCATTTCATATTTTTAGGGATATAAAGTTTTGAGGTTAGTACCTAAAAATGCATTCTTCGGTATTTCGTAGGTAAGTCAGGGTTCGCATATCTAGCACTGATGAGAGAGTTCATTAAGCAATATGAACCAACATATGGAGGGACAAATATGAAGCATATTTTCACTATCTAAAATCTAAGCGAATATTTTCTCGCTGATATCAAACTTATAGACCGCGTTAGAAATACGATACTGCGCTCCCAAACAGAAACAGCCGATGTAGCTCTGAAAGCTGGAAACCTAAAGTGGGACTGGGCTGGACACGTTAGCCGCATGCCCGGGGACCTCTGGGCAAAGATAACCACAGAGTGGGTTCCATACGTGCGGCCGCCACGTGATAGACCCAGACGGCGATGGCGGGATGAGCTTGACTCCCACAACAATGACTGGCCACAAATAAATAGCACACGATAAAAATGTTTGGAAAGAGGGAACCTCTGCCCTGCACTGGGAAACTACTGGCTTATAAATAAAAATGATATCCGATTAACTCCTAAAATGGACGTAGGACTTTCTGTCACGAAATTATTGAGTATGCACTTTGCCATTGTCTATCACAGAACTGTCAGTCATGTTATGTCTTAAAAAGTGCTTGGAGGAATAACTTTAAAAAAAACCTGTCTCTACGTGTTATGCCATTAATGAGCATAGACTACACAGACTACTTTAGCATATAGACTACAAAAATTAATGTTGGTGAGGGTCATTGCCTGTCATTGGTCATTGCAATGCAATGGCGCTGCAGTGCAGCGGAAATAAATAATACGAATTACTTTTTAACATCATTCTAAGATCGCGGATTTCTGTAAATCTGTAGAAAATATTTATGTTATTGAAAAAATATGGATAATTTTATGAAATACATTTGGTTTTGACGCAATCGGTATGAAGCTTTGGCAAGATGTATGTGTCGTTTTTTTATTTCAAACTATAGCTCGTTTATTTGTGTTTCGCATTTACTGATTCATTTGTTTTAGTCTAATTTGATTTTTCTTTAACATTGTTTTCTTCGCAAAACGGTAAATTTAAAATATCGCGTTATTTACGAATACGAGTTTCATCGTGGCACCAGCGCTGCAGAAACAGCTCGAAGGATTAATGATGTGTACGGCGCAGGTACTGCAAGAGAAAACACGGTATGTATCTGGTTCCAACGTTTTCGTTCTTGAAATTTTGACCTACAGAACAAGGCCTCGTGGACGGCCGGAGACTCAAGTTGATAATGAAGAATTAAAGGCTATCGTGGAAGCAGATCCATCGCAAACCACGTCAGAGTTAGCTGCAGGCTTCGGTGCAAGTGATAAAACTGTTTTTCTTCATTTGAAACAAATTGGAAAAGTGAAAAAGCTCGGAAGATGGGTACCGCATCAATTGAGTGAAGCAAACCGACAAACACGCGTCGACCAATAATGAAGGAATTTAGAATCGTATAGTCATATAGTACCTGAGATGAAAATGGACACCAACCATACTCCCCGGATCTTGCTCCAATAGATTACCCCTTTTAACCGGAATTTACATTTACAACTTCTTGCAAAGATAAAACTTCAACTCCGGTTTGGACTGCCTAGTCCAAACTGCCTTCATAGATTTTGTTGATTCTCGCTCCCATAGTTTCTTCAGCAAATGAATCAATGACCTATCTAGTAGATGGCAGAAGTGCGTAGATAGCAATGATTACACAATGAAACATGATACATTGATACATGATAATGATACATGATAATGATACATTGATTGATTAAATATATTATATCTTTTTTTTCGTCCCTTTTGTTTTACCCAAACGCCAATTTCATAGGTAAGGACCACCTAGTCACCATACGTATGATATCTGATTTATATGCCATTTCTCTTGATGCTCAGAAAATATTGATCTAAGACGATTAAATTAATCAGATATGAATAGTGAACCTTTCAATGATTAGTTAAGTAGGTACCGAATATCCGACTGAATTGCGAGGCGTTTGATGTAACTGTATGTAGAGCACACACATCTCTCAAACACAAATGTTAAATGACAGCCATCAATTAGACCTTGTTCCCCGCTGGCATTGCTTTGGGCCACCATAACCTATTAAAATAATGTTGCCATCATAAATTACTCTTATATAATATTATTGTAATGTGGCTATTAGTCAGTGATTCTGAGCTGATGCCTCACACCTTCCATGTAAATTATTTAACTAATAAATGACTATCTGACTATCTACCTTCGCTCAGGCTCGGTAGACACTAATGTTCCGTTCTCCGTTTTATGTCGATAATGGATCTTACAGTGACACTGGCGGCCAGTCCCGGAGGTGGCACAATGGTGCAGTGCTAAAAGGAATTAATTCAAGTTCATGAAGAACCATAATGTGAGCCGGGTAGTGTGCCGCCTGTTTCTATTTACAGGTAAGACGGCAGGTATTGACAAGAGGGTTAGGTAAAAATGTTGGTGGGTTGGCAATTAAAAACCCTCACCTCATTGAAACGGTTGTACCGAGTTTGATAAAACATGTCCAAGAACCATCGCTAGAAAGCTTGCTTTCAAATAAAAAAACCGCAGCCAAGTCGGTTCACTCGTTTAATAGCTACGGTGCCACAGGCAGAAACATAGACTGACACACCAGTGGTCAAACTTATAACACCCCTCTTTTTAAGTTGGGGTTTAAAAATATGGTTCATGGTTGGCCCCTTCCCTCTTTCTGCATAGCTGTGATTCTAACCTAAAACTAGAGGTAAAAGAGAAAAAAATATAGATATTTTAATCGAGCACCCTCTCCCGGTAGATGCATGCAAGTTGGGTTGCAGAACCTTTTTTTGTTGGCCTTAGAAACTAATTTATAGAAAATAATTTGAGGTTTCTGATAACACTTTCATTTTAATAACTTTGTTTATATATTGTTACACACGTACACGACTTTTAAGTTGCTGAAATTGTGTTCTAAAACACATCAATAGCGCGATCTAGTCTTTCTAGTGGAGACATCTAGTTACATTTTTAAGAGATTATAATGTTTTAGTACACACAGACATCTAACAAAAGCGCTCATACACAAAATCATGTTATCTAATCATGTTATCAAGATCGCTTGCAGCGGTCTTCAGGTGGCACAACTGTTTCATATGTATTTTGTACATACCTTGTATTATTCTTTCTGTAAATAAATGTATTTACCTGTTACCTAATAACATAATAATTTATTTTGTTTACTTTTAATCTGAATTTACTAGAGAAACAGGTACTTAATGCAACTGGAACCCTTAGTAAGACCACAGATATAATAATACTGGTAAGACGTAGTTCGCCGTTCGCCTGCGCATTGCGATAGCAACGTGGTGTGTCCGGGTGGCCCCATAACGCTTCTCACCTTATCGCCGGGTCAGCAGTAACCGTCCGTCCTCACCCGCCGTCATCGGTCGCACGTAATGGAGTTACATCTCACCCTATCGCCGGGTCAACAGTAACCGTCCGTCCTCACCCGCCGTCGTCGGTCGCATCGTTATGGAGTTACATCTCACCCTATCGCCGGGTCAGCAGTAACCGTCCGTCCTCACCCGCCGTCGTCGGTCGCATCGTTATGGAGTTACATCTCACCCTATCGCCGGGTCAGTAGTAACCGTCCGTCCTCACCTGCCGTCGTCGGTCGCATCGTAATGGAGTTACATCTCTCCCTATCGCCGGGTCAGCAGTAACCGTCCGTCCTCACCCGCCGTCGTCGGTCGCATGGTAATGGAGTTACATCTCACCTTATCGCCGGGTCAGCAGTAACCGTCAGTCCTCACCCGCCGTCGTCGGTCGTATCGTAATGGAGTTACATCTCACCCTATCGCCGGGTCAGCAGTAACCGTCCGTCCTCACCCGCCGTCGTCGGTCGCATAGTAATGGAGTTACATCTCACCCTATCGCCGGGTCAGCAGTAACCGTCCGTCCTCACCCGCCGTCGTCGGTCGCATCGTAATGGAGTTACATGTCACCGTATCGCCGGGTCAGCAGTAACCGTCCGTCCTCACCCGCCGTCGTCGGTCGCATCGTAATGGAGTTACATCAAACAATACACCTCCTTTAAATGGTAACGCCCGTGGCGCAAGTGCCGTGACAAAGCCCAAGTTTTAGAGCTCCTATTGTCTCAAATTAGTAGTGAAGTCTTTGTAACTTTCATTGTTTTGCTGAATTGAGTAGGTGCTGAAATTATGGCAGGGAATTTTAGTGCTGAATTTTCATGTCGCCCTTTGTTTAGAACCTTGTATGTAACTACCCAGTCGCAGGTCATGTTTTGTTATAAGATAATAAATATATAACAACATTCGTATAACTCTGACCCCAACCACTAACTATAGTGGCTCAGGCACAGGATATATAGCTCAGGTATCATAAACCACGAATATTATTACGCTTCACTATTTTGTAATCTTTTTCGGGGTGAATTGAACCTGGGGTGACATGAACCTAACCCACAGCAATGCCAGTATGCCACAAACAAAGGCTTATCAATTATCAAAATTCTAATGAAAACATACTTGAATAGGTAGCTTCAGGGTAGGAAGACAACAATTAAATGCATCGCAATAACAGAATTCCGGACTCATAAAATCGCCATACTGTGCCATCAGTGTCATCATCTGAAGAGAAAGCAACTTGCAAAAAAGGCAAATGTCACATCACGGAACATGCTCCTTCCATTTCCTCTTTCATACAACATCTCATAAACTGGTTTTGTTCTCATAGCGAGAATATAATAATAATATGGATCTATAAATTGTGATAGAGAGAGTGTGTGTGAGTAGATTTTGAAAAGAAAACAAGCCACATTCACTATCTTTCAAACCTCGCAAACAACTTTCCAGTGACGCCACGGTGACGCCACACATCCCTGTCTTAACATCCTTTTCGATGCTAAACCATTCAGTGTATGAGCCTAGTGCTATTAAGCTATTTGTAACTGTGATGCGGAGAACGCGCGGACAGTCACGGGCGGTACAGCCAGTGGACAATAAAGAGATAATCTATACCTATGTTATTTTATAATAATTGAACGTCAGTAGACCGTTCGTAAAAAGCACTCACCAAAATCTAAAGTTTCAGCAAAAGTAAACTAGAATAAAGCAAAATAATATTCTTTTTCTTAACGACTCTTTTGAAAAATATTCTCTTACCTATTGTTTCATAGACAAAGAGTTCTTGTATCGAATAATAATAAACTGGAACACCTACGAGTACTTAAATAAGCAAGCTGTGTTATCAGGTGGAAAATTCCCTCTTTATTCGTTAATAACATCCCCCTTGTGCCCGCTGCTCCCCCTCGGCCGATGATCGCGGATACTTCGCGCCGATGGAACTCGTCCGCTCATAATAGACGCGGTGATTGAATCACTCGCGTCCCATTCATGTTGGATTGATTCCACGATCAAGATTTTTCCGAACATTTCCTGTAGTGTCGTAGATGTAATTCTCTTGATCTATTTCAGCACATGTAGCGAGGGTAGCGAGGGTAGCGTGGATAGCGTGGTGATAAGTACTCGGAGATGCGTCTCTGTTGCTTCATAATTGTGCCCATTGTATTTATTTCTGCAGTAACACGTCAAGCTTTAGAGCATTGCGGCCTCCGTACCGGATGCATCAAGCGCACGCTACGTCATACAAAACATGAATCGAACGCGAAACTAACATGAGGTATGAACGGCCCCATGGTTGATGGGATCTATGTATGGACCATTTTATTGACAGATTATACAGATTTAGATTAACTACAACTTTTTTAGACAATGATACATAAATACAGAAAGGTTGGAGGCATTTGAGATGTGGTGCTGGAGGAAAATGGAGAGGATAAGCTGGATATAAAAAGTTACAAGCGAAGACGTATTTAAAAGAGTGAAAAAAAAAGAGAGTTCTAATAAAAAATATTCAGAGTAGAAGGGGAAAGATGGTCATTCATCTTATTAAACATACGTTATACAAACCATCATAGAACGGAAGATAAAAGGAAACGTGGAAGAGGTAGTAGAGACCGCGATTAGTTTACATTTTTCATGTAAAGGAGAAGGTTGCTGCCATGTCGTATTATGAGGAACCAATTCAATGGAGTTGATTGCATCAGTTGCACAGACAACAGCCGAGCTCATAAAACTTTGAAGATCTACTAGCACCACGAATATGCACTTGATCTACTTCGATATGTTACCTAATACCTATTATATAGTTTTGATTCTGTTTTTGGTTTTGTTTCTGTTTTTGGTTACTTTTTGAGCGCTGACCCGAATTCCATTTACTTTAAGGTCAGTGCATGTACCCGGCGCCGGTGGATTGTCCCGAAATACCATATCTGTGATGCCATTACGCGACACGGCTCATTTTATTTACCCGTAGACCAGTGATACTAATAAATAAATAAAACAAATAAATAATGCCAGTAGGTACACAAAACATTATCTAGCCCCAAGCAAGCAGATCTTGTGTTATGGGTACTAGATAACTGATATAATTAATACAATACATTACATAGATATATATTTTATAATATGCATAGAAAATACCCAGAACACCCTGAACAAATATTTGCAGATCGTACAGATATTTGTTCCGAGGTGGGAAATGAACCCGCAACGTCCTGCGTCGTAGGCTAACCTTCGCCCGACGCACCACGGAGGTCGTCAAAATATAACTAACTAACTACAGATATCGATAATGTAATAAAGCCAACAGCTACGAACAAACATTACAATTCATTTAATTTGTGACTAACTAGCACTAAGTACAACTTGTTTTCAGGAAGGCCTGTAGTGTTGCGATTAATAATAATAATAATAATAATAATATAGTCAGGAGGTTCCTCTCTCTGCAGCCCTAGCTCCCGACCGTTTGGGCCTCGCTCCGCGGTCGGTGGTTCCCCGTTTTGATTTATATTTTTTACTATAACGTTTTTTACTATTTATTTTTTGTAGATAGTATTCCTTTATAGTGAAAAATATATTTTTTTACGAGATTTTTAATAAATGAGTGTTATAATAATAATAAAGAGTATTTATTTCTAAAAAGGTTTACAATGTTTAAATTTTTCACTTAGCATTTAAATTTTTAAATCTATATTTAAGACCTTGGCATTTTAATGTACAGCCAGTGAAAAACTTTGACACCTTGCTCTAACTAAGTAAAACTTGTGTTTAGACGCAAGGGATCTCTGCTTCGGCTTGGTCAGATAGATATTAACTAATCTAGTTTCATATTTTAGAGGTTATAAAAAGCCCATTTATCTTTAATTTAAAGTACTGAGATACTCACAGAAGTATAGCAGTGTATTGTGTAGATTAGTGTATTGTGTAAATAGTGTATGTGTGGAAAGTGTGAATGGTGTGATGTGTATTTATGACTAGTGTGTGTATGTGTGTGTTGTGTATGCGTGTTGGGAAAATATAATAAGGTGTATAATCTTAGAATTTAATCAGGATTGGATTGATAGCAGATCCTCTGTCTGCCGATAGTCTAAGCTGAGTAAGAACAGTTTAAGTTTGTTTTTGCAATCAACTTGTGTTGTTTTATGAATTGTTGTTATTTTGTTTATTTTGTTGTAAAGGTATGTTGCTAGGAAGTTTAAATGTTTGTGTGCAAATGCGGTTCTACATTTTATTGTATTGTATATTTTATGCTGTCGTCTTTTGTTGATTATATTTAAGTCTGGCTTTATTTTGTGCTGTTTAAAAAAAAATTGTTGTATGAAAAGTTGACTAACGGATAGAACTTCACAGTCATTGTAAAGCCGTTTCGTTGGGTACCTGAACGGTCGAGAATAGGCTTCTTTTAGGACTGCTCTCTGAGCCCTTTCTAGCGGAAGCAAAAATTTGATTGAAAGATTGTAGTATAACTGTAAATAATTCACCAATCTTAAGCTTGCTGTGTCGTTTTACTGTAAATGTACAGACGACCGAGGGCCGACGATCACCAAACTTTGTAGCAACTTTTAATGAGGAAACTGCGACCTGCTTGTCTCATATTACTAAAGAGAGATCTAATAACTATTTTATATTTTAGCCCCCGACGCAAAAAGAAGGGCTGTTATAAGTTTGACCGCGATGTATGTCTGTCTGTCTGTATGTGTGTGTTTGTGTGTGTGTGTGTGTGTGTGTGTGTGTGTGTCTGTCTGTGGCAACGGGTGAACTGATTTGAATGCGTTTTGCGGGAGAGAGGAAACTGCTTTAGCAGATGGTAATTGGTATATGTTGATAGATGGGGGTTGGGAAGTGGGAGAAGGGGGGGTCATCCAGACACTATCCATGCAAAGCCAGGGCAAGTCGTTAGTTTTATATTTTGTAAGCCTTACAAGACGGATTATAAAGAAGCATTGTAGTAATTGTAATTATGTGAGTGAGTATCACTCTTGAACTCTTGGTAATGTTCCCCGTTGTCACCCGAGTAGGTATCTATTCCTTGGCTGATCCTCCTCTGGGTCGCAGAATAACACAGTTCTTGGTCGTGATTCCCGTCACACTCGTCACCCGACCCCGCTCTAAATGTCACCAATTTGTCACCCCGACGTTTTGAAATATGATTTCGGTGAGTCAGCACCTTTCAAATCGAATGTTTAGGCTCTGTTACGGCTCTGAATAGTATCCAGTTCTCCAATAATTGTTATCGCTAGGGTTTGATATTTTCTTCGGTAGTAGGATATTCAAGACAGTTTTTTCTTTTTAATTAGTCTTTTCATGGGAATATCTTACAAATCCTTAAGGCGCGATAGGTTCTCAAATGTCTCTAGAATTTTAAAGTTTTTGATAAGAATTTTTATAGTTTTCTGTGAAGAAAAAAATATATGATATTCTTGAGCTTTTTATCTAGTGAAATCAATAATTCAATACAATATTTGAAATACTTCACTCGATAAAAAAAAATAACAAAGGTAGATAGATAGATAGATAGAAAACTCTTAATTGTAATCACCTTAAAAATAAAATAACAGCATACTTATATTAACTTACAACTAGTTCACGGTACCTCCTTTTTAAAATGTAAATGCTATTTTTCACTCACTTCTCTCACGTTTTAATTTTTGAAACATTTGGTTACTAGTTAGTTATTATTTGAGTTAGTGAATTCATCAACAAAATTAAACAAAACTTTGAACGACATTTTTATATAATTTTTTATACATAAAAACACGGTATCAGAGCGTGCGCTCGCCTTCTTCGCCTCATACAAAAATGTTCGTTGAACCTATAGCGCCTTAACCAAATTAGCGGTTTTGTCAGTAAGGGGCTCCTCTCCTTCACCTTTTTTTTGGTGTATTTTCAGAATACTGCGGTCGTGTGTGCAGTGTGGCGCATTGCTTTGCCCCTGGCATCGTCGACGATATCGTCACGATATCGTATCGTGCCGTTAGTGTTGATTGTGAAAGCGCACAAATGATACGATCCACGTTGTTAGGATCCAACATAGTTCAACAAATGAAACAAACTTATTTTAATAAACTAACAAACTTAATTTAATTTTTGAGAAAAACGACGAGTCTACGTGTTTTTTAAAAATCCTCTTGAATATATAAATATTAATTTGATTACGTTCCTTGGAAACGACGAACGAAAGATAAAATTCTCCGAAAATTATCGAATGCGAAGGAAACAAACAATATTCATAAATATTAGAATTGAATAATTAATTCATTATTAATTAATTAGAATTGGATTTAATATTATTATTTATTTAAATTCATAAATATTTCCGACGAGTGACACGGCAAAAAAAAGTTATTTTTTTTAAAATAATTACTTATTGGCAAAGGATATTTTTCTTAGAAGATATTAAAAGTTATTGTACGTCCGAAACGGGCAAACTGTCGATACTAACAAAATAATCTACCACCTTTATGTACACAGTTTTAACAATAAAGAATTACTTTAATTCATAAACAAACATAAAAACAAAAGCCGAATTGAGTACCTCGTCCTTCTTTCGGGAGTTGGTTATTAGGTAATGCTCTACCAGTAACTTTTTAGTTCCAAATCTCATTATATTTTGCACCCAAAAGCACCTTCATTACGGAGTGAACTGTCTAAAGTGTTAAATACTTTTAAAAGGAGACCACAATAAGTAGAGCATATTTCAGAAGGGCGCCATTTTGCACAGCAGAGGCCCAGAGGGCGCCACGGACAGAGGCACCTACTCGTTATATATTGAAGGACTGATTATGATTACTTCAGTAGCAACACAGTGGGATTATCTCTATTTAGAGTACAATGTAGGTACCTGGTGAATTACAGAGAGATCTCGGGTTTATTATACGAACAAATTACGTCTGCTATTTTGAGAATGTAATCCTTTTGTTTCAGATAATCCCTCTCGAAAACGCTGAAAAAATACCTGCTAAAAGCCTCTTAAGAGATAAAAGATTTACAATCGAGAAATATCATATTTTGTTGGCTATTCGTTTTGTGAAATCAGTGAAGGTTTCTATCTCGTCAAAATACGAAACTTAATCTTTTTAATCTACGCTGCGTTTGCATGGAGTTAACAATGAAAATCTTTATCCTTAGATACTTAATGAAAACTCGTTAGTAAAATGGTGGATTGGATTTTTTTTATATCGGTGACTCGTGACTCTTTCTGTTAAGAAAGATACTAAAGATGAACTATTGGTTATCTGGAATACCTATTGTTCAGCTTTTCACAGAACTCAGCAAATGTGTATTACAGCAACGTCTGCATTTAATACGCATTTGCCTAAACCGACGCCATGCCGCGACCACCTACCATGCAGACACATTGTGTCCTAAACCGACGCCATGCCGCGACCACCTACCATGCAGACACATTGTGTCCTAAACCGACGACATGCCGCGACCACCTACCATGCAGACACATTGTGTCCTAAACCGACGCCATGCCGCGACCACCTACCATGCAGACACATTGTGTCCTAAACCGACGCCATGCCGCAACCACCTACCATGCAGACACATTGTGTCCTAAAAACCATACCATTAATATACCTACCTTAAAGATATAATATACCATAAAATCATAGTTATACCATTATAAGTGAGTTAAGTAATTTTGTGCAGACTCTTAATACAAACCATTTACCATCTTATGCAAGACTTTTAAAAACCTCAACCATACCACAAACTTTACAGCTAAAGAAAGAGTGTCTTAGGGTCGACATAGAACTCTAAGTGGACTTCTTTCTACACCTATAAGGATAAAGTCTATCGTAGATACCCCAGTCGATCCATGCCATCACCACATGGTAGCGTGCCAGAATGCTGGTGGAATTGTCACATTTATTAATCGAAAAAAGACAAAAAAAAAACCTCTGTGAGCAGCTTAATTAATTTATTATTTCAATTAACGTTAACTTCAAAGTAATTTTCCACGAAACTCATATAACTGTCACCAACTCACCAACTTATTCATTTCACAAGATGTAGGTAACGAGTGTCAACTCCTTACGAGCCTTTCAGACTGTATACACATTTGCCGCCGTCCATGTCAGTTAGTGTGTCAACTTCAATGACTAATTTGCTGTTCAACATATTGTTTTTAGATTTATTATTTTTATATACCTACATACAAGTTGTGGTAAGTGGTGGGACAATCTCGTGCAATATTCAATTATTACGGAACGGATAGAAGATAAGAAGTAAGCTGCCCAAGCTTTGTCGCGGGGAACAGGCGTAGAAGCATCCAATTAAATATTGCATAAATAGTCCAGTCATTTGGTAGTTTTACCGGAAAGTTTTCCTGAAGTTTTGAAAATTGGTGATTTTTGGGACTTTGTCGTGCTCTTTTCAATGCGGTGTTATTAACCCGACGCAAAAAGAGGTGTGCTATAAGTTTGACTGCTATGTGTTGGAATACGTCATAAATTAATCTGTCCCACTCTAACATCTAGTTTGGGAGTCTATCTCTTTCACACGTATTTACACTAAAGCCTGTTCATTGTTCGATATAAAATGATTACTTTAAAAGTCTTAGTAGTGTGGTACTCCATTCTTATTCCGAACTCAGTAGAGCATCATTACACACCTATAAATAACGATACAATTAAATTCACAATATTATAAAATCGTTAATAATTAATGTCTTTCATTGGTCGTCTAACATTCCAACAGGTTATGGTGCCCATCAGTGACTTAATCAGTGAAGATTTTGTTTGAAATAAAAAGGACACTTTAAGTGTATAGTTTTAACGGACTTGTAACCTGCGGATCACGGCATTTAGTTGAAAATATTTTAGTATTCCTAAGTGAGTTTTAGTGATTTAATACAATGGACATATTTTAATATATGACATTTTAAAATAGCCTTTTTTGAGGTTAGATATAAGTACATATTCGCTAGGTCTCAGTTTGGGCGAACCACTAGTATTATGTCAAAAAACCTACTTATCTGAAGCCTAAAGACAGATCCTCCAGTCACATACGGCTGAATACTCAGCCCCTACGTTACTCCGCCTACATATTCCCCCTACCGCTTCTCGCTAATTATCAGGATATCACGCGTTGGGCTTTGTTTCGCGCTTGCCCTTTTTAATGAGCCTTTTGCTATTGTTCTACTCCAACAATCATAGCTCTGCGCCCGACGCAGACACGGCTATAATGTTATTGTTTTTGGTGACTGCGTGTATTTATGTATGTGCCTGTCGGGAGCTAGGTTAGCGGGGTGAAATGCGGGCACGCTAAGGGAAATAAAAAAAAGGTAAGTTAGAATTGTCGTATTCCAACAACTTTAACTGCTATGGGGAATACATATCATATATAAATTTATCTTAGTTTAAAACTGTATTCTCATATTTCCAGTAAATCTTTGAAATACAAAGCATGAAACTAATTACGGAACCTTAACGAATGCTAACTTTGCCCGGAGCGTAGCCTAAAGCGGCACAGCCAGTGGGCACCACGGGCACGCACAGAGCAAAGCGAGCAAACTGTAGTTTCCTGTGATTATCATGAACATAGATATTAACAATAATGGAACATCATGAAGTAAAAAACAAAATTAAGCCGGCACTTTCATAATTTAAGGCAGACAGAAATTATAATTGTTTGGCCTACCAATAACAATACAGGGTGTTTGGTGACAAAATAGGGAAATAATATAAATAAATTCATTTGCATAGCCATCTGCCATACTGAACATTATAGCGAGCACGTCCCTATAATGTATTGATAAATAATTTAAATAAATTCAAATTAACTGCGAGGCATAGCAATCTGCCTTACTGGGTAAAGCGGGTACATGCTCTGATACTTTGCTTTTTTTGACAATATTTTTTAATAATTAAACCTAATCTTAAAATTTCAACACACATCAATATAATGAAAACTACGCGTGATGCTGCGTGATGGACGGAAAATGACCACCTCATTTTGAAGTGGCACAACAACCTCGTAAATAGAGAAAACACAATCAACTACCTTATTTTTTAATTTTCAAATCACTCCTAATACTGCGTGGTACGAGTAACAACCGTGCGCGCTGTCGGGACCGAATGAATGTTGCGAGCTGGGCGGGGAGGGGGGTTTGTCCACGTGTATAGTGGTCACTGGTCATGCTACAGACGACCACTGTGGCGCGGGCGCGGCGGGCGAAGATTGGCCTGCGACGCAGGAGGTTGCGGTTTCGATTCCCACCTCGGAACAAATATTTGTGCGATCGCAGATATTTATTCAGGGTGTTCTGGGTATTTTCTATGTATAATAAAAAATATCTATCTATGTAATATATTGTATTAAGTATATTAGTTATCTAGTACACATAATACAAGCTCTGCTTAGCTTGGGGCTAGATAATGTTGTGTGAACTGTCCAGCATTATTTATTTATTTAAATAACGGTATAAACGCGCCTTGGACCCCGCTCCCCTATTTTTAGTATGTATGTATTTATTTTATATGTGAGAAAAAAGAGCTAAGTACCTAAATTAAACAATAATTCTACGTCAGTATTGTTTTCACAAATCAATTGTTTCAATCATCAAAAGGTATTCGCTGAAGGTCATACAGGTATACACTCCGTATCTACTTGCAACGTTCAGACTATAAACGAAATCTACGGTCAAAGTCCTGTCCGAAAAACCCCAGAGCAATCGGACCAATGTTTTCCAATCTTCGGTCTGACCTCATCAGATGATTACAAAGGTACACTATTTATAACCCATACGTTGAATGATTGCCTCTCAAAACGGCCACCAACCTACCCTCCGTGAAGCTCAAAGATTTTGTATCATATTTTTCGTCTAGTCCGTGTCGTAGCCAGTCGTAGGTTGACATTGATTTGTAAATTAATAGGTAGGTAGTATTCTTGATGATGGTATTGTTGTCCGTAGGACCGGCCACTGGCGCACAACGCAACAGCGCGCGTCTTTCACAGCAACCAGAGCCTCGTGCTTCAGAAAGTGACGCGGCAAAGCAGCGGCAGATATGCGTGCTCTGCGCTCAATGCTGAGGGGGAGACTGTGTCCAACGAGCTGCACTTCAGGGTCAAATGTAAGTACTCGCCAACGCCACTACCAACGTGCACCACCGCTAGGCCCCACAGCCACCACGCAGGTACAGTTTTACCCAAAATATAAGCCCGATCGAATGTTTTCGTTTGCGCACAAAAGCGCTGACTGATATCCGATAGTAGCCGAACGTATAGTATTATAGCTCTGTCCCACTGTATAACTCTGTCCCACTCACATCCAAGAGTCTACTGATGAACCGCTGCCGAACCGGCCGCTATTTTGCCACGAAATCGATTAACCAATACCAGCGCCTTTGGAAGCGATATTGGTAGAGAGAAGGTTCCCGCGCTGTAGAAATCGGTCCACGGTGCAGGTACATCGGGGCGACTTATATTTTGGGTAAAACGGTATACACCACGGCCGCCGGAAATAGGTCAAATGCAGACGCGTCATGTATCGCGGTCTCAAAGTTTATAAAAGCAATGTGTAGGTACAAGTTTAGTGTTAATTTATCTGTGGTGTAGGTAACTGGGTAGGTATGTGACTTTTAAACATATTTTCCTATAAAATCTTAAAAGCCGAAACTTTTATGCCGTTTATTTTACGAGGGTGACGTATATTATCGAGGTATCACACCTACCTGCTTCCTTTATAACTCACATTATAATATTACCACTTTCCAGGTGACCTTCTCGCGCAGAATCTTTTCTGACGCTGAAACAATTTTATTGCTTTCCCACGTCAGACCCTCGCTCCATCTAAATGCAAAATGTACACATCTAAGCGCGCCGCGCCGGTCGGCTCCACGCCGCATAGGTACATACATATAAGTTCTCATCGCGCCAATAGTGTTTTGAATTCAGTGTTCCGGCACTAAATCTTCGTCGGCTTCGACACGTTCATGTAGTATTCACGGGTTATTCGGTTCGGGCCATTTTGTGTCAAAGGGAATTATGCAAGGAGATAAGCGCACATATAGGAATCCATTGAAAGTTGGAACAAGTTGCCGGCGAGTGAACGTGACCGTCGTTGCTGCCTCATTCTCCCCAAGCTGACTACCGAGTACCGCACTCCGGACCCCCAGCGTCTAAGCGTGGAAGCGACGCAGAATGCCACGACAGTTAGTCACATTCGAGTAAAATGCTAGGATTAAGTATTCTGCACCAACATTACAAATTCAAATCGAACATTTTAAAGCTTATCGCTAGAATCCCGTAAAATATTAGTAAAGCAATTCCGTAGAGTCCAAATTACTTTTTATACGAACGAGTCTCCACTTTTAGAGAATCTGTGATCTCCGGCAGCGGCACGTTATTGTAGTTCGGGTACACGTAGGTATTGATTTACCGGCGCGACGCGATCGCACATTCAGAGTTATTGTGCGGCTGCAGCCTCGCCTCGCCTTCTATTACCGAGATGCATTCCCGACAAACTTTTATAAATATAAAGAAAAACTTTAAAAAAATTCAATTTGCAACATTTATAAAGCGCGCGCGTGTGAATTCTACAAAAAATGAAAAACACGCACATTTATATTTTGGCAATATTGTCTGCAACAGTATGGCCCATCCATGACGGGCTATATAATGGCTGACGAAATTGAACTTGTCGAAAAAATAATAACGTAACTAATACGTCATGAAAAACAGCACTATAGCGGGTGATCGACGTACGAGCCAATACTGAATACGTCATGGAAAACAGCACTATAGTGGGTGATCGACGTACGAGCCAATACTGAATACGTCATGAAAAACAGCACTATAGTGGGTGATCGACGTACGAGCCAATACTGAATACGTCATGGAAAACAGCACTATAGCGGGTGATCGACGTACGAGCCAATACTGACTACGTCATGGAAAACAGCACTATAGCGGGTGATCGACGTACGAGCCAATACTGAATACGTCATGGAAAACAGCACTATAGTGGGTGATCGACGTACGAGCCAATACTGAATACGTCATGAAAAACAGCACTATAGTGGGTGATCGACGTACGAGCCAATACTGAATACGTCATGGAAAACAGCACTATAGCGGGTGATTGACGTACGAGCCAATACTGAATACGTCATGGAAAACAGCACTATAGTGGTTGATCGACGTACGAGCCAATACTGAATACGTCATGAAAAACAGCACTATAGTGGGTGATCGACGTACGAGCCAATACTGAATACGTCATGGAAAACAGCACTATAGCGGGTGATCGACGTACGAGCCAATACTGAATACGTCATGGAAAACAGCACTATAGTGGTTGATCGACGTACGAGCCAATACTGAATACGTCATGAAAAACAGCACTATAGTGGGTGATCGACGTACGAGCCAATACTGAATACGTCATGAAAAACAGCACTATAGTGGGTGATCGACGTACGAGCCAATACTGAATACGTCATGGAAAACAGCACTATAGCGGTTGATCGACGTACGAGACAATACTGAATACGTCATGAAAAACAGCACTATAGTGGGTGATTGACGTACGAGCCAATACTGAATATCATGAAAAACAGCACTATAGTGGGTGATCGACGTACGAGCCAATACTGAATACGTCATGAAAAACAGCACTATAGTGGGTGATCGACGTACGAGCCAATACTGAATACGTCATGAAAAACAGCACTATAGTGGGTGATCGACGTACGAGCCAATACTGAATACGTCATGAAACACAGCACTATAGTGGGTGATCGACGTACGAGCCAATACTGAATACGTCATGAAAAACAGCACTATAGTGGGTGATCGACGTACGAGCCAATACTGAATACGTCATGGAAAACAGCACTATAGCGGGTGATCGACGTACGAGCCAATACTGACTACGTCATGGAAAACAGCACTATAGCGGGTGATCGACGTACGAGCCAATACTGAATACGTCATGGAAAACAGCACTATAGTGGGTGATCGACGTACGAGCCAATACTGAATACGTCATGAAAAACAGCACTATAGTGGGTGATCGACGTACGAGCCAATACTGAATACGTCATGGAAAACAGCACTATAGCGGGTGATTGACGTACGAGCCAATACTGAATACGTCATGGAAAACAGCACTATAGTGGTTGATCGACGTACGAGCCAATACTGAATACGTCATGAAAAACAGCACTATAGTGGGTGATCGACGTACGAGCCAATACTGAATACGTCATGGAAAACAGCACTATAGCGGGTGATCGACGTACGAGCCAATACTGAATACGTCATGGAAAACAGCACTATAGTGGTTGATCGACGTACGAGCCAATACTGAATACGTCATGAAAAACAGCACTATAGTGGGTGATCGACGTACGAGCCAATACTGAATACGTCATGAAAAACAGCACTATAGTGGGTGATCGACGTACGAGCCAATACTGAATACGTCATGGAAAACAGCACTATAGCGGTTGATCGACGTACGAGACAATACTGAATACGTCATGAAAAACAGCACTATAGTGGGTGATTGACGTACGAGCCAATACTGAATATCATGAAAAACAGCACTATAGTGGGTGATCGACGTACGAGCCAATACTGAATACGTCATGAAAAACAGCACTATAGTGGGTGATCGACGTACGAGCCAATACTGAATACGTCATGAAAAACAGCACTATAGTGGGTGATCGACGTACGAGCCAATACTGAATACGTCATGAAACACAGCACTATAGTGGGTGATCGACGTACGAGCCAATACTGAATACGTCATGAAAAACAGCACTATAGCGGGTGATCAACGTACGAGACAATACTGCGGTTTTAAAGAACGTTGGTTTTACTCGCGGCTCGATGGTGCTGATCAACTAGCGAGTAAACAGTCGTGTGACAGCGGTCGGTTCGACCACTAGCCATATGTCGTGTTCAAAGTATGAAGTTTTGTGTTACCTACCTCGCTATAGCATACAACGTGAGCACGTCAACGTGTTCAACGTTCAACGTGTTTATGAGTACATATGTATAGTTATATATGTACATACATATATATATTTATTTATTTGTGTGTATATAATACTTATCTATTATTCTGTAATATTTTTTGTAACAATGTGTAAGTTTATTTATTGAAAATATTTCTTTTACATTTAAATATGGGTACACCCCAACCAATCTTCCATATAAGTTCAGCTCCTCGCCATCCAAAGGATGTCTGGAAGATATTAGCGATAAGACCGCCCATTGTGCATTAAGTTTTTTGTTTAATTGTTATGTGTTGATTTTAACTAGTTTGTAAGGTGTGCAATAAAGTATTTTCATTCATTCATTCATTCATTCATTCATTCAACGTGTTCGTGACCAAACTACCGCACCAACCACGCCAGCCTCCTTCAAAACTTAAGGGAGGCTGGCTGGTGACAAATGTAGAATATATTTTTAATTTGTTCTTTTGTGATGTTTGAAAAATGATTTTGTTTTTGAGTTTGGTCTTGTATACATTTTGAGAGGGAGTGGTAATGCGGTTTTATTTGTTCCGTAACAACTAAATCAGAAAAAGTAAGCGTAGACGCCCTAGTCGTTCCTTTCGGGAGCTGAAAACTGCCGGCTAGGCTCGCCGGCCGTGATCGACACGCGGTCTTACACAGCGAGCCGAGTAAAAAATGAAGCAAACATGACGAGCCACGAGCCAGGCTCGTCAACTCACAAAACCGCGGTATTGCAAGGCATTTACATGTTTAGAAGAGATGATTTAATTTTAAACCGCCTAAATTGCATAGGTATCCCTATATTATTAGATAATTTGAAAAACTTCTTGTCCAATAGGTTTGTCATTATTGCTCTATTGTGTCCCAAACTAGTCCTCCCATGTCGATACACGGTCAGTTACACACGCACTTGCCATCGTACGCCGGAGTCGCGCGCGCCATTTCACGCGCAATTACGCGCCCTACAAATGAGGGAGTGACGATGTCAGTTAGCTAACAGATTGTGTATGTAGGTACTTTTTGGGTGTAATGCTGGTGCAGTGGCTAGTGATCCCTACTCCGATGATCAAGATCGACGACGTGGGTTCGAACCCGGGAAAACATTTGCTACATATTTTTTTAGCAATCGTCAGATTAGCAAGTCAAATGCTGATACATTTCTTCAGACCTTTTATTGAGCATGCAACAGCTAATATATTTATTTTCATTCAGAGAGTATTCACAAAGAAAATATATTAGCTGGCATGCTCTATTCTGTCTTCTCATTCAAATATTTAAACTTCAAGTACAGAGAAAAACTTGCTATGACTATTATGAAGGACGCATCACGTCCGGAGACTGAGTATGGAGGTCCGGTTGGGTCGGACCACAGCCTTATGAGAACAGCTAGTGGAGGGCAAAAAGGCCATTTTCTAAAATAAAATAATGGCTACAAAGATTTTAAATAAATAACGGCTTATTGCCTCTGTATTTCGTCGCTTTGTTGACGTTTCGAGACTGAATTCAGAAGCCTCTTCATCATCAGCAAATTGACGAAATACAATGGTAATAAGCCGTTATTTATTTAGAATGATTCCCAACCACGATATTTTCAATTCTATGGCTACAAAGATGGTTGGAAACTCTACCTCGAATACCCATATACTCACTCTACAAGTCGATGACACATGGCTTCTTGACACTTGATTTGCATGAGACACTGTTCGTTCTACCCCTTTGGTCAAGTCATATTATACGAAGATTTAACCTCTCTGACTTTCTACTTCGTTCGAATCGCTTACAAGAGTCACAATTTGGGATAAGGGTGCGTGAAGCTGTAAATGCTGCTGTTTTTGCGAAGTAACCAGCCGTTTCCTGGTGCTACGCAAGGCTGGACCAGCACGTAACGGCATTCCTTGTGATGAGATTCACGGGATTCTATTATAGAGGGCCCACTTAATGTACTCGTTCTCGATATTCCTCGCGCGTCACCGTCCGTTTATGGATCCACTTGATGGGGACTCGTGATCGTCGGGGTTAGGCTGATAGGAACACTTTTAATGGCTACGTATCTGTACGTCAAATCATTAGAGGTACGATGCAGGATTGAATAAATACTACAAAAAATTCAGTAACAGCTTTTATTTGATAATTATTTCTACGGGGACTAATTATTTATTTCTTGATTAGCGCGTGGGAGCGGGTGATAAAATAGAATCAAATATAAATTGTTCATTTAGTTTTGATCATCTTTGCTTAGGTGCGGCTCATTAATATTTGATAATATTCGTTGCAGACTCACCATCGTGCCGCGCGGGGGGCGTGTCGGTGGTGGGCGCGGCGCGAGGGGAGTCGGTGGTGATAGTGTGCGAGGTGGACGCGGACCCGCCTGCAGCCGTGTTCAAGTGGAAGTTCAACAACTCCGGGGAAACCATCGACGTCGCCGCCGACAGATACACTAGCAACGGCAGCGCATCTAGCCTCAAGTATGCTTTTATATAAACTATTCAAATTATAAATGAGTGCAGGATATTATTTGATTCAGCTAATTGGCATCAGAAGCAAAAACAGTTCACGGTAAAGTGATGCATGAACCTGTAAATATTTCCGACATGTTACAGATACACGCCAGTCGCAGACCTGGACTACGGCACCCTGTCCTGCTCCGCGTCCAACGAGGTCGGCACACAACTAGCTCCTTGTGTATTCCAAATGGTAGCTGCTGGTAAGGGCATTCATTATTATGAAAAGAAACAGTGGTTGCTTTTGGATTAGCTTCCCAATTGAATACATTTTTAGTTTAATTACTAGATAATATTACAGACTCCCAATGAAAGAGGTTCCCCTTGCCACCATAATCATTGATAGCCTTTACTGCACTTGCTGAAATAACGGTCTATGCTGTATATAAGTTAATTTTGTTAAAAAAACGCCTCTTTTCAGTGTTCCATTCGAATTGGAAAATTAAACACATAGAGAAGCACATCTTATTTATTTATTTTATTTAGCTTTTTTGTGAGAGTTCGTACGGGGAAGTACTACCACCATACCTAAATCTGCCGCAAGGTAGTAGTGCTCGTATTGCTGTATTCCGGTTTGAAGGGTAAGGGTGCCGGTGAAATTACAGGCACATGAGACTTTCCATCTTTATGTCTCAGGGTGGCGGGCGCAGTGCGATGCCGCATAGGGCGCGTACTTGGTGGACGTGACCTATGAAATATTGCACTGTTCATAGCCAGAGGGTACCGCTTATCATCAGGTGGGCCAACTGCTTGTACTGTCATCTAAAGTAGTATAAAAACCCCATCACAGAGTAACATTAGTAAGTAGTACGAGGTCAGAAAACCACAAGTTAATTTTAAACAAATTAAAAACTCGTCACCTTATTCAGTGTTCTAACAACAGTTTTCATACAATAAATTTAAGTTGAATTTGGAGCATCCGTTGCAACCTAGACTCTGGTCATCGTGTGCTGGTCATCATCAGACCCTGGAATCGACGGGAGGAAGATATGTTAAATCATCTTAATTTGAAGTCTAAGCTCAAACTTGAGGAGCCAGTCAACTTTCAGTAGTACCACGTAGTACCCTAGATCCTTTTCATCCCATGCTGATCATCATCAGACTCTGAAGTCGGCGGAAGAAAGACATGTCATGTCATCTTAATTTGAAGTCTAAGCTCAAACTTGAGGAGCCAGTCAACTTTCAGTAGTACCACGTAGTACCCTAGATCCTGTTCATCCCATGCTGATCATCATCAGACTCTGAAGTCGGCGGGAGAAAGACATGTCATGTCATCTTAATTTGAAGTCTAAGCTCAAACTTGAGGAGCCAGTCAACTTTTAGTAGTACCACGTAGTACCCTAGATCCTGTTCGTCCCATGCTGATCATCATCAGACCCTGGAGCCGGATGTTGTCTTCAATTAACATTTTGCGGTCAAACTGTAGGTTCTAGGTGGAAACTGCCAGAGTTCCTTTCAAAAAAACTGTAGCATAGGTAAAGTGATTATCCTGTAAACGGCTTCATCAAGCTCCACCAAACATAGCCCAAAACTATTTCGCAAACTCTATCTTTCATATATAAAAACCGCAAGGAGCAACATAGAAACATGCATACATACAGACAAACAGACAGATAAATACACTATGGCTTATAACATCAATATTTTTAGTTGAGGTTTATAAAGGGTATACTCCGCTTGTTTCACAGGCAAGCCCCACGCACCGAGAAATTGCACTTTGTGGAACCAAACAGCGGAGTCAGTAGAAGTGTCATGCGTGGCGAGCTTCGACGGCGGCCTGCCACAGCAGTTCCTATTGCTCGTCTACTCTGCCGACGACACCTCACCTCGGTAAGCGCTTTGTGGAACCAAGCAGCGGAGTCGGTAGAACTGTCATGCGTGGCGAGCTTCGACGGCAGCCTGCCACAGCAGTTCCTATTGCTCGTCTACTCTGCCGACGACACCTCACCTCGGTAAGCGCTTTGTGGAACCAAGCAGCGGAGTCGGTAGAACTGTCATGCGTGGCGAGCTTCGACGGCGGCCTGCCACAGCAGTTCCTATTGCTCGTCTACTCCGCCGGCGACACCTCACCTCGGTAAGCGCTTTGTGGAACCAAGCAGCGGAGTCGGTAGAACTGTCATGCGTGGCGAGCTTCGACGGCGGCCTACCACAGCAGTTCCTATTGCTCGTCTACTCCGCCGACGACACCTCACCTCGGTAAGCGCTTTGTGGAACCAAGCAGCGGAGTCGGTAGAACTGTCATGCGTGGCGAGCTTTGATGGCGGCCGGCCACAGCAGTTCCTATTGCTCGTCTACTCCGCTGACGACACCTCACCTCGGTAAGCGCTTTGTGAAACCAAACTGCGGAGTCAGTAGAAGTGTCATGCGTGGCGAGCTTCGACGGCGGCCTGCCACAGCAGTTACTATTGCTCGTGTACTCCGCCGACGACACCTCACCTCGGTAAGCGCTTTGTGGAACCAAACTGCGGAGTCAGTAGAAATATCATGCGTGGCGAGCTTAAACAGCGGCCTGCCGCAGCAGTTACTATTGCTCGTGTACTCCGCCGATGACACCTCACCTCGGTGAGCGCTTTGTGGAACCAAACTGCGGAGTCAGTAGAAGTGTCATGCGTGGCGAGCTTCGACGGCGGCCTGCCACAGCAGTTCCTATTGCTCGTGTACTCCGCCGACGATACCTCACCTCGGTAAGCGCTTTATGGAACCAAACAGCGGAGTCAGTAGAAGTGTCATGCGTGGCGAGCTTTGACGGCGGCCTGCCACAGCAGTTCCTATTGCTCGTGTACTCCGCCGATGACACCTCACCTCGGTAAGCGCTTTGAGGAACCAAACAGCGGAGTCAGTAGAAGTGTCATGCGTGGCGAGCTTCGACGGCGGCCTGCCACAGCAGTTCCTATTGCTCGTGTACTCCGCCGACGACACCTCACCTCGTTAAGCTTACTCATTCATGCATCAATGCTTCGATCATCTGTGTCATTTCACAGGAACAAAATACTGAAGAAGCATATGGATGCTATGCAGTTTTTCTTTATAATCCGTGTAAGATAATCAGGTAGATGATAAACCTTCACCCAGTGCGCGGTGGACGGTATAGGTTCGGAAAAATCTACTATAGTGCTGAAGTTATTGTAAATGCAGCTATTATGTATGTACAATGAACATCTTTAAAATTTCTAGATTTAATTAACATCGCAAAGGAATTATTGTAACAGGTTGTCGCTATAGCTGATTGATGTGGGTTGTACTTGCGGTTCAGTACTGAATATGAATAGGCCTTGTTTAGACAAGAGTATCTCGAAAATTAACGAGCTAAGAGCTTAAGCTAAGAGCACACTCGTATATAGTTGTTATCTGTGCAAATTTACTGTAATGTCGTCAAAGGGGTGAATCTTAAGCACTTTGTTTGGGTAAGCTGAGTGCTTGCGAACACTTCGCGGAACATTCCGAATGTTAGTTCAGTGCATCGATTATTTCATTTTCAAACCAAGATTGGGAATATAAAAATAATATTTTATTTCCCCATAGGAGTAGAAACTAGGCAGAGCCTTCTTGGTCCACTTTACGCTGCCAGCGTTATTTTTTTACATTTACAGACTTTCGTTCATTTACTAACTTTGATCTCACCTGTTCGTAAGAGACGATGTGGCTGACGATGGAGCACAAAGGTAAAGCACCTAGTAAGTGGTAGGTGCACCTATTCACTTTAGCCTTGAAAAGACCCTGATTATAGTTTTCAGGAAAGACAAATGACGGTAGTGTATTCCACCTGGACTCCCTACAACGCAGAGCTGTTAGGATTGTCGACGCACCCAAAGTTACCAGGGATCTAGAACCGTTGAGCGTGCGCCGAGATATTGGCGCGCTTAGCGTCTTTTAGAAGATTTTTAAAGGGGAATGCTCAGAGGTGCTGTTTGAACTAATCCCAGCTTCGCACTTTTATAACCGCACATCCCGCCAACGTGAGCGAATTTGGAACGTTTTTTTTTTTGAACCCGCACATGTTGGATGCGTGGAGGTCACGCACAGTACGTTTCACGCGATCGTTTCTCCCGCGCACCTGCAAGGCGTGGAATGAGCTCCCGTTGGATGTCTTCCCACAGGGCTACAATATGGGTAAATTCAAGAGAAATATCAATAGGGCTCTTAATGGTAGGCAGCGCGTTTGCAATACCGTGGGTGTTGCAAATGTCCATAGGCGGCGGTGACTGCTTTACATCAGGGGGGCCGTCTGCTTGATTGCAAACTTATTTTTTTTTTTAAATCACTTGGTTTCTTAACGTACAATCTATTAATTTGTCTGTTATAAGATGACATGGAAAAAAAGGTAAAACGAAAAAGAAACTTTACGGCGGAGGAGAAATAGAGGTTTTTTTTACAATTTAAATTACATAGAAAAAATAATCACTACGTTTATTGACAAACAAATGATCCACAGATTACAAAAAATACAACTTAGGTATTGCCTACGCTCTAGTCGCTTCATAATCGGGCTCATAAAGTTAAGAATCTCCTAAGTGGACTAAGGAAAGGGTTAGTGCAAGCAAATTTATCGTTAGGAGTAGACTAAAAAAGTTAGGAAAGAACTTAGGCGATTCTTATGTTTAGTGCAAACGGGTATCAGTGTCATGACGAACAAGCGGACTGATGCCTATTCTCAACAACCAATCCTTATTTTACGGGATACATAACGCATGTCAAATTGACAGGTTTCTATGAAAAACTGTCAAATTTTGCATTTGTTTTGCATTTCGTAAGCGTTAAGGATAAGTAACTAATAACTAAGTGATTGGTGAAAGCAAGAATTAGTATCCTAGTACGTTCTAAGGAGGCAAGTACCCATCTGTACTGAGGCGCACAGAATCCTGAAAAGAAGAAAAAAAACAGCAGTAGGTACCTTATTTTCTATTCTGTTTCAGTCCCACCGTCGACGATGGTGCGTTAGAAATAAGAACATTTCTTTTTAGACCAGGCTAATAAAACAAAACGAGTTTCTTAATGTTTCTAATCATGTTCTCGCGAACGTCAAAATGGAGTCTTTTTAATAATAACGGCACGTTTCGGTGACTTTGATGAAATGTAAAAATACGCCTATATTTTTGGTTTGTACATAGTTCAACAGAGAAGTGGTATAACAGGTACCTATTCATATATAGGTATGAATTTGGCTTGACTTGACAGAAGGTTCTAGTGAATTTGAATACTGTGTTGTAATTTGACGACCTCTGTGGCGCGGCGGGCGAAGGTTCGCCTGGACGCAGGAGGTTGCGGGTTCGATTCCCGCCTCAGAACAAATATTTGTTCGATCTGCAGATATTTGTTCAGGGTGTTCTGAGTATTTACTGTGTATAATAAAAAATATCTATCTATGTTATGTAGTGTATTGTATTAAGTATATCAGTTATCTAGCACCTATAACACAAGCTCTGCTTAGCTTGGGGCTAGATAATGTTGTGTGAACTGTCCAGCATTACTTATTTATTTATTTAATTAATTATGTTCCGAATCTTTTCATCCATACTACACTTTGAATAAGTTTTTTGTGAAAAATATATTTTCAATTACAAGCTTTTATAAAATTATTGATCATAACTGTGTGCATCAGCATATGTTTATGATCGACGAGGATAAACTAAGACAGTAGACCGGCCGTGTTGAGGCTCGTTTTGATCACACAATGAGCCTAAACACGGCCAGTCTACTATTATCCCTCGAAGAGTTTCGTTGTCCACCTTCCGTCTCCATCATAAGATCAGCTCGCTATCACCATGATATTGCATAATATTGTTGACGATAACTCAACAACTCTCACCTTGAGAGTTTTCACCCCAACTAAGTATAACTAATGTATTTCTAACATAGTTTTTAAGAATAATACTAACAAATAATAGACCTAATAATGTCTGATTTAATAAATGATTCCACCTGGACATACATTGCAAGTTAATATAAGGCTTGTAAAAAAATGTTTCCTTTGAGTTAAAGTGGCAAGAGAACTTTCCCTCCAGGTGTGGTTAAATTCCATCCCCCGTATATCGTGTGCAATGTACTGCTCACTTCTATGTTTAATATTCTACTTTTTAACTAAATTTGCGTGTTGTCAATATAATTATTTTGCGTGCGCTGACGGTAGAATCAAATCTTCTAACGGATATAATAGGCGATCTACCCATTTGGAACGGGCCGCTCACATCACGACTCGACAGCAGGTCTGATGTCTCCCAAATTGTATCCTGTATTAGAAAGATACTTTTTAGAGTTACGGACCCAAAGGGTCCAAGCGGTGCCCAATTGCTATCACTCACCCGTCCGCCCATCTCTCTGAAGGGTCCAGTCTAGCGGCTAAACCGTTGAAGTTACAGTCTTCATATTTGTACTATTTTTGTATCTTACTGACCCATAGCCCATATATTTAGAACCCAAAATTATTTTGTCAATATTGGGGGGCGAGTAAAAAAATCCATCCTACCTCAGCATGTACGGTATACATTTTTAGAGCTCATTACTTAAAGTGAGACTGTATTTTTTATTTTCAAAAGAAATTGAAAATTTAGTCGTCGGAGAGAACTGAGAGGCCCTCTAAGTCATAATTTTTGTCAAAGCTTTGTTACAAAGTTTTTTTTAACTTTCATTTGACCTAATATCCAGTAACTTTAAAATCCTTGAATACTTGTATGACAAACTGAGTTGGATAGCCAATATTATGAGAGAAGATGTTCTATGCAGGCAGTGCTCCATACAATTGTCTTCTGAACGTCACAGATCAGAGAGTTTCAGAGGCAGTTTTAGGTTTGCCGCTTCTAAATGATGGAATAATTTGCCACCACCAATAAGAAATGCTAAAAGGCCAAATGTTTTTAGGCAAAAGCTTGAAAAAAAACTCATAATACGAGTATCCCAAATTGGGCATGGTAACGTCAATATTGACATTTATTTATTTAAAATCAAATAAGCATGTATGAAGAATGTGATGAGAGTGAATGAAGCAAAAGAGGTGTGTCAGGATCGTAGCAAGTGGAAATCCGTGGTCTCTGCCTACCCCTCCGGGAAACAGGCGTGAGTTTATGTATGTATGTATGTATTTATTTAAAATCCGTAAGCTTCAAAGTAACTAGCATACTATGTACCTTCACTACTTTCACTACTTCACTTTTACGGATATTAATATTTATACGGTTTATAATCATTTAAATTATATTATAATTAATACATAGACACAGGACGTTTTCCTCATGAGGGTAGGCATTTATTATAATCAATTGTTTTAATTTTATTATGTTAATTATGTTTTTTTATTTTCCGATGTTGCATTATTTGTGTATTTATTTGATTCCTACTTTTCTATTATCGGCCTTGTATGTGTTATTTGTGTCAAATCAACGTTTTTCTATTATATTATTATTCTTTAGTAAATTTGTAAATATGGTGCTTATTATGTGTTATAAATAAATATTATTTTAGAATACTTCAAACATTTCAAGAATGTTACCGTACATTTGGTGCGTAAACCTGAATGCACGAGGTCCGACGTGTACTTGGCTAGTTTGAATGTATGGAGTTGAAGCGTTCACTTAATGCAGCAGCGTTTGCAGTGTTGCTGTCAAACACACACAAATTGCTGTTTCCTTCAGCTTTGAAAAGCTAATTGAAACTCTCTGGCTAGGCCCTTGTTTTTAATACGTCTCCGCAATCTGCCTGACGTGCGGGTACTTAACGACGCCGAGGCCGGCCGCGATGTTACGAGATGTCCTTATTATTCCCGAACGCATCCGACGCGCCGGAACACGACACGCCTCTCAAGGATAGAGGGATTGTGACGGTAGCTCGTTATGTTGAAATAGGAACAGGCTTTATTGCGAACAACATGTACAAGGTTTGATATCCTAAAAATACCTTCCTATGTGTGGAAGATTCTAAGTATTCAATAAATCGAATTAACCAATTAACATTACTTATTTATAACATTGTTTGTAGAGTTGAGGACTTTACTTCACAACTCAAAAGCTCAAAAGTAACCACTTTACCTTTTGCCCTGTACATAACACATGAGCTGCCAAAGTACAAACCCGGAAACGTAAAGCCTTTTTACCTTTCACTCGAAATTAAAAGCCCAAAGTCCGTTTCAATTGCACAATTTCACTCAACGCATAAAGTGAGCATCACATGATGCCAGGTAGGACCCAGAGTGGGATTCCGTGTAAACATCGGGGCCTCATTAAAGTTTGAGAAACAACCTTAATTATGAATAACCCGTTCCCGGACCAGCCCTGGGCTCGTTCCGCCGCCGCGTGCGTGAGCGATGAACGCAGGGCCGCCAGTGAGTGGCAAGGTAGCCAGGACATCCCTCTTCCGCAACTCTATGGCTGGCACATTGTGCGTAAGACAATGAACCACTATAGCCACAAAGCATGTACCTATTATGGGGGTTCATAACTCTTTTCCCAAGATATTTTTGTGTGTTTTTTCGTGAAATCTCATAATTGCTTAGCTTGGGCAATGGCCTAAGAATAATTGAAAACTAGTTTCAGCTATTAAGGACTGCCATATCATATTTGGTTTTATTCCTGGCCCTAGGATTGCCTTCCAGTCTGAAGCCTCTTGACCCTCTTCTACCTCTTCAACACAGTATCCTGGCTACGATCCTGGATTCACGACGTATTTAGTATTCATGTATTTGATTAGCGATATGCCTATCTAGTGAGTTAATATGCGAGAGCACACAGGAGCCAGCGCCCAGCTGGAGATAAGTGAAAAAAAATATTTAAAACAAAGATAAGCGGAGGACACCGCGTGCATTGCCTTGATCAAGCTAATACCAACTTAGCTAGCTAATATATTTTTTAACAATTCCAATAACTTCATAGTCTGGATACACATTTTTGAACGTTATGACACAAACAAATTTTTTTTTTTTTGTCTTGCGCCACATATAGTTGAAGGACACGAAGAATAAACCAACCACGAAATAAAGTTTTATCTTCTTTATGGATAAGTTTTTTTCAAAAAATATATTTTTCAATACAAGCTTTTATAAAATTAGTGATCGTAATCGTGTGCTTATAAAAATGAGCCTAAATACGGCCAGTCTACTATTATCCCTCGAGGAGTTCCATTGTCCACCTTCCGTCTCCATCATCAAATCAGCTCGCTGTCACTATAATATTGCATTGTCATCGGAACTTGACAGGTATGCAAAATATCATTTCATTTTTTTTTCATTTATTTAATCCTTAAACAAAATATATTGTGTGCGGAACTAATTAATTAATCTTAAATCTAAAAACCAAAATATTCATACTATTCATAAATTATAAATTAACCTACACTACAAACACAAAAATTACATAATACAAAATTTTTAAATATAAATTAAATATAGTCAAATCCAATAAAATTAAGAAAACACTAAAAAACACAAAGCAACACTGGAGTAACAACAATAATTTCATTTTCTTATTATAATTATGATGTCCCTAAATTAAAATTTATAATTCATCAATAGAATACAGGCACCTGTCCAGAAGGAAACTCTTTAATTTGTTTTTTAAACTAGTTTTCTTTTGAATGAGACATTTGATGTCCAGTGGCAGTTTATTAAAAATTAATACAGCTTGATACCTCGTAGAGTGTTTGACTATGTTGAGTGAAGGATTGATTTTATTCTTAATGTTTTTATTTCTACTATCAACACGTAAACTATATTCATCTGGAGTCTCAAACTCATATAAGTACTTGGACAGAAACATGACAAGAACGAGTACATAAATGCTTGGAACCGTCAAAATACCCAAAATCTTAAAATGATCCTTGCATGATACTACTTGCGAAATCCTTACCATAGTCCTAATGCTCCGCTTTTGCATAACGAACGCTTTTTCAATATTATATTTGTAGCTATTCCCCCAAAATTGAATACTATATCTAATTTTCGATTCAACTAGTGCATAATATACCATTTTTAATTTGTCAATACTAATTTCATCACACAGGGTACGCAACGCATAACATGCCGAGGCAATCGAGTTTTCAATGCTATCCAATTCGTTTTTCCAATTCAAAAGGGAATCAATATGTACACCTAGAAACTTCACAGAATTTACGCTCTCTAATCTTTTGTCATTAAAATCAGTTACAATGATATCTTTGTTTCTCACTGTTGATTTGAACAACATTATGTTAGTTTTCTTAACATTTATTTTTAGTTTATTCGCCAAGAACCATTTTTGGAAAGTGGTTAATGTATTATCTATCTTTGTATTAAGAGTTACCATGTCATTCGCACTTAGAATCGCATTGGTATCGTCAGCATAGACGATTAATGATATGTCAGTTAATAAAATTTATTAGGTCATTCGTAAAAATTATGAACAATATCGGTCCTAAAATTGAGCCCTGAGGTACTCCTGTCAAAATGTTTCTTAAATTAGATTTATGTACAGACTCCTTGCCATCCTTAAGGGACCTACTTTTAATTTCTACGAACATTTTCCTATTCTTTAGATAAGACTTGAAAAGGTCTAAGGCAGATCCACGCACACCATAGTGGTCGAGTTTATTTATTAAAATGTCATGGTCTACCGTGTCAAAAGCTGAACTTAAATCCAAGAAAACCCCAGCAACTTTTTTCTTGTTATTCAAACTAACCACTACGTCATCGATCAGGGCATTCACAGCATCAGCAGTCCCAACAGTTTTCTGATATCCATATTGCCTTAGATTTAGGATTCTATTTGAATTTATATGTGACAGTAATCGACTTTTCCGATAATCCGTCGTGTAAGACATCCAAATATCTGTTTAGAGCTTCAAATATTATACGAAAACCATGATCATTTATTTTACCAGTAAGTTTATTGAACATAGTATAGTCATAGGCCAGTTCTTCATTCGAGTCCAATATGTATGCATGCTCGTGTATAGAAACATCCAAGTAAAGAAGGTTATTGAAACTCTCCACTCTCCAGTTTTACATGTTCATTAGCTTTCCGTACTTATAAGTTGGCAGGCAGATTATGATGTTTGTATGTTTTACTTCTTGTAACACCTCTCTAATATCTGAAATTATTCCGAAGTAGTCCTGCGTTGTTCTAAAGTCTTCATCTCCAAACATAATCACGCAAAAGTAATTCAAAGTGAAATCGACCAGTTTCATGTTGATACCTGTTAATAATTCTCTTATTTTACAATTTGGCCTGAGATAATGACAGAGTTCGGAGCTATTCAGGCTGTTTTCAGCAATAGACAGGACTTTATTCTGTGTATTTGCACTAAGTATGCAAATTTTTGATTTACATTGTTCGGTTGTATTTATTTGCGTAAGTTTAATAAAGTCAGTTTTTTTGTGCATGGTTTTATTAGTTTGTGTCTCTATACGTATCATCTCAATCGGTTGAGGATAACTGCTTTAAAACTCAGTTGCAAGATTCCACCCGGACATACATTAAAAGTGAATATAAAGCTTGTAAAAAGTCTCAAAATCAGCTCTTTTTAGTATTCAGTATGTGTTGATAGACTTTTGTTTCGTCTACACGCAGAATGTTCAATACGCAAAACGTTCAAAAAGTTTTTTTTTTTTTTTATTCTAGAGACCGCAAAAGTCTCAGAATGACCAACACGCAGAATGTTGAACATTCTGCATAGACGCGGGCGTTGCTTCATTGCATGCATGCGTGCAATGTATTGTTTGGCCACGATCTCACCTGCGGGTAAGTGACGATGAGGCCGACGGTTTTTTTTTTGTTTCCCTATAAGAGACCATCTATTTTAATATCTCTTTAACATCTTTATTTTAATATCTTTTTTTGATAAGGGAGGCGATGCAAGGTTAAACAGTTCCTTGAGTTTACTTATAGAGAATAGGTAAGAAAAAAATCTAAACTAAAGTTAGATAAAAAAGTTAGCCCTCGTTTCTCCCGCGCACCTGCATGGCACGGAATGAGTTCCCGTTGGATGTCTTCCAGCAGGGCTACAATATGAGAAATTCAAGAGAAATATCAATAGGGCTCTTAATGCTAGGCAGCGCATTTGCAATACCGTGGGTGTTGCAGATGTCCATAGGCAGCGGTGACTGCTTTACATCAGGCGGGTCGTCTGCTTGTTTGCCAGCTTATAATATAAAAAAAAAGCATTTGGTCAAATATGAAAATTTAAAATAAGTGAAAGTGTAGACTTGTAGACAAAGTTCGGACAGGACGGAGCTTTTAATGTAAAAGTTCGAAAGAGGACAATTAACTTGGAACGAACCTAAAAACAAACAGTGAGCCCAGCATCGCACGAGGCTAAGGCGCTTGGACGTGGGAAGAATCAACAAGCTATCAACTCATCAATTAATAGGTGTTTTTAGCCTACTTCGATAAAAAGGAGGATCTCTATTCATGTATTGTTTTATGTTTGTTATCTCATATCCGATTACAAATTATATATTTATTTGAAGATAAGATAAGATAAGAACTTTTTTATTTTTTTTAAAGGATATATCTTCAGATTGCTCCCATTTTCATCAAAATCTGGTCTGATGATGGGATCCATGAGGAATTGAGGGAACTCCTCAAATATTATAAGCACACAGGCGCACAGGTGGATGATGATGATGCCATATTTTCAATGTTAGTTTGTAGTATTCAGTTGTAATTATTCTTACTAACCGTAGTGTAGATAGACAATGTATTTTACTAACACAATGATCCTTGTTGATTGAATAAATAAATGACATATATATATATATATACATATATAAATGTATATAGCGATTTTGGTATTTTCACCAACAAGTCAAGCATGTGCATTCAGAAAATGACATTTAGTTAAGTGGAACTGATGAAGAAGACCAGAGATGGCCATTAAAACTCAATGATAAGTATTGCACGGGTGGCGATAAGGATGACTGAAATTGAGCGGTTAATTGGCTGAATTTTATCCGGTTGAGCTGAAATTTTTCATTCCTGTCTAGTTCCGATGACATTACAATATGATGATGGAGACGGAAGGTGGACAACGGAACTCATTAAGGTGGATGCTGTCGCTTATAAATAAATAAATAAATAATGCTAGACAGTTCACACAACATTATCTAGCCCCAAGCTAAGCAGAGCTTGTATTATGGGTACTAGATAACTGATATACTTAATACAATAGATTACATAGATAGGTATTTTTTATTGTACATAGTAAATACACAGAACACCTGCAAATATCTGCAGATTGCACAAATATTTGTTCCGAGGTGGGAATCGAACCCGCAACCTCCTGCGCCGCAGGCGAACCTACGTCCGCCGCGCCACAGAGGTCGTCAATGCTTATGAGCTTATGAGCGTTAGAGGCTTAGAGTCTTATGGCGCGAAATTCATTTTGATGGTGTTTTTTGCTCATTACAGCATTAGTACCTATCTCATAAATATCATCAGTTTATGGATACCCCCAAACAAAAAAAAACACTGTAAAAATATGTGTGTGTGTGTGTAGGGGGATCGTAGCATAATTTATGATATTTATGTACTATTCATTAAAACCTGTGTTAAGTCTCCTAGTTCTCGCGAAATCAACTTTCGCTATCTGAAGAAGTGTTCATGAGCTGTAATGAGCAAAAACACCAAACAATTAGAATTTAGCGCCACAACTGAGAGCATCCACCTTAATGGATTTTAGTAGACTGGCCTTACTAAGGGTCATTTTAGTAGACTGGCCTTACTAAGGGTTATTTTAGTAGACTGGCCTTACTAAGGGTCATTTTAGTAGACTGGCCTTACTAAGGGTAATTTTAGTAGACTGGTCTTACTAAGGGTCATTTTAGTAGACTGGCCTTACTAAGGGTTATTTTGATCAGCACACGGTCACAGAAAGAATAATATTATACACGGTTCTGATTTTTAATTTTATAAAATCTTGTTCTAGAGATAAATTCGTAGCAATTAAGTCGTTTTTTTTTCTAAAGAATTATAATAATATAATCAAACGTTTCCCGATCTATCAAACTCGTCTTTTATACTACGTTATATATATAATGCGACGCACTCACGCGCGGAGACATAATTACGCGACGAATGTCGAGAAAACTTTTAATTGGTGTGTGTTTTTATAGCGAACAACAATTAGATTTGTTTCAGCGCTCATTAACGAAGGTCGGGCGCGAGAGTAAAGGACTCGGTCAGACAGTGCCATGAAATTCAAATAAAAGTTTTCTCGACATTCTCCGCGCGTGAGTGCGTCGCATTATATAACGTAGTATAAAAGATGAGTTTGATAATCCTGCGAAATGCTAATGCCACGAAACGCGAATGCCAGGAAACGATAATGCCGCGAAACGCTAATGCCACGGAACGCTAATGCTGCGAAACGCTAATGCCGCGAAACGCCGCGCCGTTCCAGAGATAAATATAAAATATTCAACAAATAACCATTTAAATGAAATGCTTCTATTACTATTCTTGCTTATTATTGTGTCGCTGAAAATATGAGTCCCCTCGCAGATAAGGGTGTCTTCGTGTTGGAGTTGGAGAGCGAGCTTTAAGCTCTCACTGCTCACCTTCGTAACGCACTGGATTCAATATAGACCCCGTGACGTAACAATATGAGTCCCCTCGCAGATAAGGGTGTCTTCGTGTTGGAGTTGGAGAGCGAGCTTTAAGCTCTCGCTGCTCACCTTCGTAACGCACTGGATTCAATATAGAGCCCGTGATGTAACAATATGAGTCCCCTCGCAGATAAGGGTGTCTTCGTGTTGGAGTTGGAGAGCGAGCTTTAAGCTCTCACTGCTCACCTTCGTAACGCACTGGATTCAATATAGACCCCGTGACGTAACAATATGAGTCCCCTCGCAGATAAGGGTGTCTTCGTGTTGGAGTTGGAGGGCGAGCTTTAAGCTCTCGCTGCTCACCTTCGTAATGCACTGGATTCAATATAGACCCCGTGACGTAATAATATGAGTCCCCTCACAGATAAGGGTGTCTTCGTGTTGGAGTTGGAGGGCGAGCTTTAAGCTCTCACTGCTCTCTTTCGTAACGCTCTGGATTCAATATAGAGCCCGTGACGTAACAATATGAGTCCCCTCGCAGATAAGGGTGTCTACGTCTTGGAGTTGGAGGGCGAGCTTTAAGCTCTTGCTGCTCACCTTCGTAACGCACTGGATTCAATATAGACCCCGTGACGTAACAATATGAGTCCCCTCAAGGGTGTCTTTGTGTTGGAGTTGGAGGGCGAGCTTTAAGCTCTCGCTGCTCTCCTTCGTAACGCACTGGATTCAATATAGAGCCCGTGACGTAACAATATGAGTCCCCTCGCAGATAAAGGGTGTCTTCGTGTTGGAGTTGGAGGGCGAGCTTTAAGCTCTCGCTGCTCTCCTTCGTAACGCTCTGGATTCAATATAGAGCCCGTGACCTAACAATATGAGTCCCCTCGCAGATAAGGGTGTCTTCGTCTTGGAGTTGGAGGGCGAGCTTTAAGCTCTCGCTGCTCTCCTTCGTAACGCACTGGATTCAAAATAGAGCCCGTGACGTAACAATGCTTTAAACCCCCTTGATTAATAATCTACTAATGGTTAATTCAATGGTTGCATATTTTTCTACTACTAACCAAGACACTAGTTTTGTTAACTTAATTTGCTTGGTATAGCTAGTTAACACAGTGATGTATCTAATAAGTGAAAAAAAATTTAAATTTGTTATTCAGTATATTAGTTGCAGTGTAGACAGAGCTTTAGCAATCTGTCACCACCTCGGTCGGCTCGCACGAATCTGCGGTAGCACTCCCGAGGGAATAAAGTTTGCATTGTGTTTGCATGGAACAGCCGATAAACTGCTCGCTTAGCCCGTCCCCATGGATGCTGCTCTGATTTCGAATGTGTTAGTGTCAATAAACACGGCACGCCATCAATGTTGTCATCACCTAATTATAAAAACTTAGCTGCGTTTATGGTGTACCTACCTTGCGGACACAATCAATTTTGTGTAACGTTCCGTAAGCGTACAATTTATACCTGCTCAGTTAACTTATCAGTATGTCATCTCAATAAAAGTCCCATAAACGAGGAGCCCATTACAGTTAAGTGGCAACAATTAGCCGCTCGCGACATAGAGTCCCTCCCCCACCCCCTGCGGCGCAGAGCCGCGGAGGGGGCAGCGCTTTCCGCTGACGCGACATTATTATTATCATTTTACTGTGCGTAAATATGGTAACCTAAAATTGTTATACAAACCCCGATTTCGATTCTAACAAACATTTACGATGTCATAAAATTGTTTATTTTTTCGAATTATTATCGCATCCTAATGGGAAAGTAAAGGCTCGTCTGTTACGTTTATTGGACGTTATGTAGGTTATTTTAATTACCGAAAACATTATGGCGAATAATGTTGGGCCATTACTCGCAAAACGCGAAGTGCACAATCGCTTAGAACATTTTATGATATGATAACGACACAACATTTTTGCTCGATGATAAATTCAACAATTTGATCACCATACAATTTCATGATAATAAATAAGTAAATAAATAATGCTGGACAGTTCATACAACATTATCTAGCCTCAAGCTAAGCAGAGCTTGTGTTATCAACACAAGTGTTGGATCAACAACTGAATTAACAGAATAAATATGCGGTTAGTTTTTGTACGACGCCGATCAATCGTTGCTTTTGAAGACTAAGAGCAATAATGTTCGAATGATTACCTATCTATCACCTACCTACTTATCTATAACTACCTATCCAGCAATTGTTTACTCGATTGATTGTAGCGCTTTCAATAACTTATAGAAAGAAAGAAAGAAAGAAAGAAAGAAACGTTTATTTATGACTAAACAATCAAAGACACACACATGCAACACGCAAAAGCAAACATCATAAAATAAAAAAATAAAACAAAAACAAATTACACAGATATAAAAAATAAGGCAATTTGTGTGTGTGCCTGACGTAAGTCACAAAAGGGTCCTCAACTCAGCGTTTGCTAGGCCGCGTAGGCAACCCAGCGCTGATCTTCCGTTGAGGCCCAGAGTGAACCACGGATATCCGCTTCGGTTCCGATTGAGTGCCGTGCATGCAGATACAGGCAATTTGTAAATAAAATACATTTTCAGCATACTTATACAACTAACTAACTATAAAATTACAATGATAAGATTAAACAAAGCTGGTTTATACAAAAAATTAAATAAACAAGAGTCAATAAAAATAAAAAATAAAAAAATCAAAAATAATAATAAAAATAATGCAGGCAGCCATGACACTATAAACCTACCTTTGCCGGAGTTGCTATTGAAAACATTCTTTGTCACGATTTTACAAAAACAAACTACCTACCTACCATAAATACTGTGATAGACACCACCATTGCTTTACAGATAAGATATGACTCAAAGCCAGTCCTACAAGCTAACAAGTAACAACAAGACAAGACAGTGCTAGTAACTAGATTAAACAAAGAAACACAAAGCAGCGTTACTTAAAAAAAGCATATTATTAAGCATAGCATTATTTTTACAAATATTTGCGGTTTTTAAGTGCTTTAATTATGTAATATTTTTAAATTATAAGTTTAAATAACAAAAATATATAAAAAAAACTCTATGTACTTATTTGTTTAGTTGGTAGCTTTTGTGGTGTGTGATAAGCAGGTAATGGAACAATCGCAGGTACGTTTGTATCAGCTAAGAGCTTTCGCTTGTTCGAGCCACTTATCCTTCAGCTTAATGTGCGAAGCTTATTTTTAAGGCTTGGTTATGATGTACTGAATGTATTTCGAAGCTTTGTTCTAAGCTTAGTTCTGTTTCATGAAATAAAATAATACAAACATCTGATTTCGTCACTTTCCAAGAGGAAAAATTAAGAACTGTCAACAGATAACTAATATTTTAAACGGGGGGCTCCGCCCATCTGTGAAGCTAAAGAACTACACAGTGACAAGATACAGAACACCAATGTGTAAACATATATTACAGTACTCTTCATGTACTATTCCAATAGGTTCAGTTTTGAAATTGTTTATTTTTTTTTCAATTTACTACGAGAAGTTTTAAGCACTTTTTAAATTCCGTATTATAGGCGATCCAAGTTTCCTGGCTGGTCAGTGTTTCAGTGACACGTCGAAGGATCAGCCGCCCTGCACCGAGTGCGTTCACTCGTTGATCAGCCGCCCTACACCGAGTGCGTTCACTCGTTGATCAGCCGCCCTGCACCGAGTGCGTTCACTCGTTGATCAGCCGCCCTGCACCGAGTGCGTTCACTGGTTGATCAGCTGCCCTGCACCGAGTCGTTCACTCGTTGATCAGCCGCCCTGCACCGAGTCGTTCACTCGTTGTTCAAGCGTTTAGTTCGTAGGCGCGCATCGACGACGCAGGTGGTTTTACCTCTAAATGTTCGTCCAAAGTATGGCCCAGATACTGGCCCAATAGTTGGGTGAACCCGGACCACTAATACTGGCTCAACTATTTAGTAGAGTGCAATTTTATTGAGCTGTTATTAACTTGTTTGCTACTCTATGTATTTTTTTTAAAACGTTTCTCGTTTTCACAGAATAAACTTGACATCGGAAGAGCCCTCATGGACGGTGCGCGGCCTCGAGTGGGACGTGCGGTTCCGCTTGCTGGCCGTGGCCGTCAACAGCAAGGGCCGCTCGCCGCCGGCGCCGCTCGACGACGTGCTGTTCAGAGACCCCGAGAAGCGCACAGGTATGTTCACTCACTCACACCTGCAGCTCGACCGTTCTCAGCCACACATCGGAGACGGCACTTCGGAGAGAGGAGCAACATGCTTTGCAGATAAAATTAATATTATGTGCTATTTGTCTTGTGCCTGGTTTGTAGCGGCGAGACTTGAACAGGTTGTGTAAGGTTGGACACTCTATCCTTCGTAGCGGCGAGACTTGAACAGGTTGTGTAAGGTTGGACACTCTATCCTTCGTAGCGGCGAGACTTGAACAGGTTGTGTAAGGTTGGACACTCTATCCTTCGTAGCGGCGAGACTTGAACAGGTTGTGTAAGGTTGGACACTCTATCCTTCGTAGCGGCGAGACTTGAACAGGTTGTGTAAGGTTGGACACTCTATCCTTCGTAGCGGCGAGACTTGAAGAGGTTGTGTAAGGTTGGACACTCTATCCTTCGTAGCGGCGAGACTTGAAGAGGTTGTGTAAGGTTGGACACTCTATCCTTCGTAGCGGCGAGACTTGAAGAGGTTGTGTAAGGTTGGACACTCTATCCTTCGTAGCGGCGAGACTTGAACAGGTTGTGTAAGGTTGGACACTATATCCTTCGTAGTGGCGAGACTTGAAGAGGTTGTGTAAGGTTCCATCCTTTTATACTATTAGAACTTTAATGAGTGTTAGGTAGGTATTCATATTTATATTCACTGTTCACGTTTTTAATCATCGATATAATATACTTTCTAATCATTCTTTACCCATCAATAACCCAATAGTCCAGTTGTATTCCTAAAAGTTATCGCCCGTCTTAACAAAAATATGCAATTTAAATAAATAATATTTTTAAAAAAATAAAAAAACACGCTTTTATAGCTAACCGAACTAAAAAATAGAAAATAATTTTCAATTTCAAAGAGTTTATATTACAGTTGCAGAAAATCGAAAAATCAATCAGTTTTTTTTTTTTAAAGCGTGGTGTCCTTGATAAAGTTAATATAACAATCATTCTGTTGGAAACTATCTATGAGAGGAGAGTTGTGAAAAGTAGTAAAATGCACCCCAAGCTTTTTAAAAAAAAAAAAAAAACTGATTGGTTGTTCGATCTTCTACTACTGTAATATAAACTCTTTGAAATTGAAAATTATTAACTATTTTTTAGTTCGGTTAGCTATAAAAGCGTGTTTTTTTAATTTTATTAAAATATTATTAAATTTTCATTTTTTAGTTCGATTTATCTCTCTCTCTATCTCTCTCTCTCTCTAACTCTAACTCTAACTCTAACTCTAATTTTAACTCTCTCTCTCTCTCTCTCTCTCTCTCTCTCTCTCTCTCTCTCTCTCTATGCAAAGTTTCAAATTAATCAGACTTCTGGAAATTGGTGAAAATTATGCTCAAAGATTCAGTTACATACATACATACATACATACATACATACATACATACATACATACATTCATACATAGATACAACCCAAGCTAATAAAAGCGTGTTAAAAAGAAACTGACAAGACGACGTCAGTGATGCGGTGATTTAGAACATAGCGGCTGTGCGGTATCTCGGCGGGCCGGTGACGTCACGAGAAGCCGCAAACTGGAGGGCTCACGGGCACGAGGGCACGCTCCGCCACTTTTCCCCATTATATATATATATACAGTGGTGGCCATATAATTAAGAACGCTGATATAAAGGGAAGATTTTTTCCAACTAAGATGCAAAACTAATTGTATGCATTTGTTTTTATTTCTCTCGGTATCGTAAAACATTTCCATATTACCACTGTATTCATTGATACACATGATTGGCTAAAAATCAATAGGCAAATTTTTTACACTACTTTTAAACAAAGTATTCCTTATTACTGGCTGGTCACGTAATTAAGAACGCTAAGTAGTTTATACCTTTATTCCAATTTAAATAGAGAACACTCAGTCGATTTGTTACTGTTTGTATAATTTTGGCGCCATTACGTGCTGTAAAAGATTAAAGGTGATTGCTTCTTTAGAAAAAACAATGGGAAAAAATAAAAGTTGTGATAAATCTACAAGGGAAGTAATAATAAAACTTCGCCGGAAGAATTGGTCTTATAAAAAGATAGCCGACCATCTGCAATGTTCAAAAACGATGGTTTTCCACGCTGTAAAGCATTTTGCTACGTATCAAACTATTTCGAATGTTCCACGTGTACCTAAACAGAGAAAAACAACTCCTCGAGATGACCGAAACATCGTTCGTATGGCAAAACAAAATCCTTTTAAAGGGTCCAATGAGCTTAGAAAAGAATATTTTGGTGAAAACAACCCTTCAGCAATCTCAGGACGCACTATTCGAAGACGTTTGGTAGAAGAAAAATTGCACGGTAGGATAGCAAGAAAGGTACCCATGTTAAAACTTTGCCACAGGCAAGCCCGGCTTGCATTTGCGAGAAAGTATGAAAACTGGACTGTGCAACAGTGGAAAAATGTACTTTTTTCTGACGAGACGAAAATAAACAGAGTATGTTCTGATGGAAAACGATATGTACGACGTCCCCCGAATACAGCATTCGACCCAAAGTACACGAAAGTTACATTAAAGCACGGTGGTGGAAATGTGAAAATTTGGGGTTGCTTTTCTGGACATGGTGTAGGACCTGTAAAGTTGATAGAAGGTAACATGGATCAGTTCCAATACAAAAATATACTGGAAGAAACAATGTTACCATACGCTGAAGATGTTCTACCGGTCATTTGGACATTCCAGCATGACAATGATCCAAAGCACACTGCACGCACCGTAAAGGAATTTCTTACAGCGCAATTAGTTTCTGTCTTAGACTGGCCTGCTAACAGTCCAGATCTAAACCCAATAGAGAATCTGTGGTTTGAAGTAAAGAAAAAGGTTTCAAATACAAAGTGTGGAAATTTAAGAGATCGGTATGACGTTTTTTTAGAAGAATGGAACTCTATTTCTCTTGCGAAATGTCAAAAATTAATAGAGTCAATGCCTCGCCGGTGTAAAGCTGTAATTAAAAGCCGTGGATATGCTATTAACTATTAATTTTAGTTAAATATTTATTTAATTTCTTTTTATGTTTCCTGTGCTACATAATATTGTGATTTTTTAAATCTAAGTGTCATACAAAACAATTCCCGAGCAGTTAAATAAATCGTTCTTAATTATTTGTCCAGTTTCACAGTACTATTTGAATGTGTTACTTTGATAAAATCAATAAAATGTGCAAAAAATAGTTGGCGATTTCATACTTTATTCTTAAGTCAGGTTGCTCTATTAATGTGACTATTATATAACATAACTAGTTGCTTCTCAGAAGGTACACATCTCTGTGTATAATACGATTTAAATAAAAAACTTCTAGAACTTCAAATCGTTCTTAATTATATGACCACAACTGTATATATACATATATATATATATATCCGCGGAATGTTTCCCCGCGCTAATACCTCTAGATAGCCGGTAAGGCCGCTCTCCCGACACTTAGCGAGGTTTCTACTCCCCCGGGTCCCTTACCCTACAAATTGAGTTTCGTCGAGTGATTTAGAACAAAAACCTAGACCTGTGTCGTAATGATTGTGAATGTGTTGACTTTTTGCGTATAAACCATCAGATTTCAATTCAAAACTGGTTTATACGTAAAGATATTAAAATCACTTGATCCGCACTCCAGGAGGACGTAAACTGCAGTTGTACATCCGGCTTATAAAGAGATAACTAAACTAGATTTAAACTTGCGAAAAATCTAATAATTCTTTTCGAAAAAAAAAAACGACTTCGAAGCTAGGAATTGATCCCCAATACAAGATTTTATAATATTTGTGATTAGAACCGTGTGCTGATCAGCCTAACCACGGCCCCATCGAGGAGTTCCGTTGCCCACCTTCCATCTCCATCATCAGATCAGCTCGCTGACACCATCATATTGTATTGTCATTGAAACTATAGGCCTAGCGCTTAACTCAGTAGCCTCGTGAGGTACAGGAGCGGCACGGGAGTGGTGATATGTGACGTAAAGAACTGTCGGGCTACACCCGTGATGAAAATAAGTGAAGATAGATCTTACGATATTTACAAATAAGTACCTAAGTCATTGCGAAAAAGAATAAAATACTTGTTCAAATAATTATTATATTTAATACTAATATCAATATTTTCAACTGAACTTTCAATATCTTAGCTTATGTCCATATCGCTACTCGAATCACTGTCAGTATTACTGGAATCACTTTCGTTATCTGAGTCGTCATCTCGTAATCTTATTATAAATTGATCCATTATATCGTCGCTAAGATGGTCGTTTTTGAAATACTCTTCCTCTACTTTATTTACGTGACCGTCACATTTTTGCCATTTCTCAACTGAAAAATTAGCAAATAACTCTTCGAGTGCTCGCTTTTTCTCAGTTAAATTTTAGTTAATATGTTTTCGTGCCAGCTCGCCCTTGATATATCCCCATACTAATTCGATCGGGTTTAAATCCGGATGGTACGGTGGCAAATAAAGTACCGTATGACCATTTTCTTTTATTATGACATCAATTTTAAATTGTTTTTCTGGTTTATTTCGTTTTATTAATTCTAACAAATCCCTCTTTTTCATAACTTCAGTGTACTCAACGTTATGCCGCTTTAACCAGTCCATAGCATTTCCTTTTTCAAGGAGCACATTGTGGGTACTTTATCCACCTCGTTGCAATGATATTTCGCGTTATCCATAACTATTACAGAATTAGATGGAGGGGAAGGCAAAAGATTTCCGCGAACCCACTTTTCGAAATTGTTTTAATTCATGTTTTCATGATAGTCTTTTGTCTTTGGTTGGTTTTAAAATGGTTAAAGCGCCATTAACAAATCCTAAACTCCCACCAGCATGCACGATGACCAATCTATTTCCTTTACCAATAGAAGCCAATGCACCTCTTTCAGTATCTGATTGCCAACACGCTGGCACGTTTTGGGATACATTGACATAAGTTTCGTCTTGAAAAAATATTGGCCTCTCTTCCGATCTATATTTTATTATACCTGTAATATATTTGCCTCTCCATTGCTGAATTGAATGGCGTTCTATCAACATTTTTCTCTTTGATTGTCATTTTTTGTATCGGAAACTAATTCATGCAATAAAAGACGCATGTATGTGTATCCACATAATATGATAACACCTCCTATCTTCCTCTAAAACTTTTCTAACTTTATTGAACGTGGGAATTTCTTTTCTTACTGTAAAAAATTCTGCTACTACACCTTTACTAAAATCGACAATTTCTATCTTCTTTTTCTTGTCCGTTTCGGTTGTCTTAGTGATGAAAACTTCGCATTCAAAATTCAAATTCATTTATTTCAGGCTGATAGCTCATAATTACACACAAAATAATAAAGACACATTATTAAAATTTAAAAACACACAAATTACAAATTATTATTGAAGTATGTCAAATTACAACAAGGCACAAAACAACACAACAAGACAAATACAATAAATAAATACATACGCAGACACAAGGGACCCGCAGATACCGGGGCACCGCCCCTTAAAAAGTGTTGTATGCAGGCTTATCCAGTGCCCCAAAATCGGAGAGTCCCACCTATCTGCCAAGGTGTTTAGAATGGTGTTGGGGCTGCCACACAGGCGTTCCATGAGAGACGCACAGCGCTTTCTAATGACGGCGTGAAAGCCATCAGTGTGCGCCTCACTGAACATACCTGACGCACTGCAGAAACGTGGCAAACCCATCAGCAGTCTAAACCCATTATTATACTGAACGCGCAGCACGTTGTACGCAACCCACAGGCTGCTGGTGTAAAGTGTCTGACAGTATGCTTTAAAAAGCGTCACTTTCACCTCTCTAGAACTGCGAGCAAACCTGCGAGCAAACCTGCGAGCCACTCTCTCTCTCTCTCTCTATGTCCTCATTGTCCTGTAGATTCTCAGTGACCCAGTGACCCAGATACTTAAATTTTAAGACGTGATTAAGAGGAGATCCGTTAAGGACTATGGGTGGTAAACTCTGATAACTCTTAGAGCCCGCCTTAAACACAATGAACTCACTCTGTTTTGCGTTATATTTGAGCCCATGAGCCCCCGCAAAGGACGCACATGTCTTCAGCAGCTTGCGCAGGGCTCCAATCGAAGGGATCAGTAACACCATATCGTGGAACAGATTTCCTAACCTTGAAAAAAAAAAAACATTATAAACAACATCTTTAGTTTGACCTCTAATCTGAGGACCCATCTTCGGTTGCTAATCTCGTGTGCGTCTTGTCTAAAGCGGCCGGTCCAAATAACACGTATTGATGGCAGCGAGATCACCGCCCGACTGACGTCAAGTGACGTCTCGCGACATTTGACATAAGAAAATCATCACCCTCCCGTGCTGCTCTCATACCTCAGGAGGCTACTAAGTTAAACGCTATACCTGTAGACAGGTATGCAAAATTTCAGCTCAATCAGATATCGGAAAGTTACTCTTATCGCCACCTTATTAACACTCCTTATTAACTTCCGTGGATTACACCAGGAAATGGGCAGCAGCATCCACTTGAGGACTCATCACCAATACGGCGATCACCAACCCGCCTGGCAAGCATATGGTGGTTATGGCAGAGCCCCCGTGCATTCTATGGGGAGGCCTCGTCCAGCAGTGGACGACTAAAGGCTGCTGCTGATAATGATTCCAACAAACGGTGACAGACATCAACCAACAACATCGTATGAAATGCCTCTCTGACTGCTCCCTCAGAGACGTCCGCCGCGGGGAATACATTCGCGATACTAATAATGTACACATTAGGTGCCTGTGAGTACTACAGCTGCCTACACGAGGGCGGGCGCGGCGGTTGTATTGCGGCAGCCGATTAGCCGGGACATACGTCCCCCTTGCGAGCTGCGGGAAACCACATTGAAGGACTAGAATTAGGCTAAGTACTTACAACTCACCCTTGTCACGATCACCTTTCCGTAAGCAACAGCACTAAAACCAGAAAAAAGTAACAAAGTCGAAACAGAAGGCGAATTTTATTTTATTATTTATAATGATGGAACTTAGCTTATTAAAACTGCAGAAGGCGACGAGACGAGTTTCGTCATCAACAGTTGCATTAAAGATTGGTATTCTTTCTGTTTGCCAAAAAAAACAGTGGACGTGACCTGCGTTGTACTATGCTGTGCTCGCCTGAATTACATAAATAGTGGACGTGACCTGCGTTCTACTATGCTGTGCTCGCCTGAATTACATAAACAGTGGACGTGACCTGCGTTGTACTATGCTGTGCTCGCCTGATTTACATAAATAGTGGACGCGACCTGCGTTGTACTATGCTATGCTCGCCTGAATTACAAAAACAGTGGGCGTGACTTGCGTTGTAATATGCTGTGCTCGTCTGAATTACATAAACACTGGACGTGACCTGCGTTGTACTATGCTGTGCTTGGCTGAATTACATAAACAGTGGCCGTGACCTGCTTTGTACTATGCTGTGCTCGCCTGAATTACATAAAACTAGTTATTCTGCGAACAGTAGATCTCGCGACCACAAGTTATTATAAAAATATGCGTAATGTCGATGATCAAGCAAAGAATTCAGAGGTGTTTTTTTAAAAGTTACTTTAAACACACGACATACTTCCGGAGACGAGCCCAAAACCCCCCAACGAACCCTTGTTGTGAAACAAGAATCTCTGATACTGCAAGGGACGAGGGGGACGACTGACACGATTGAACTTAATATGAACTAAATTCAGCTGAACTTGAACCAGGTCGATAGCCTGTTGGGATCGATGGCGGAGTAGGCTGCGTGCAACCTCAAGATTATCCCATTTTAATTAAACCCGGTTTACGGCGAGATTAATGAAGAGCCGTCTCTACTCGAGCCACCTCGAGCGCAGTACAAACATCATAGAAGGACAACTTTGGATTTTCAACATAACGGGGTGTTCTTCTAAGGGTGTTCTGGGTATTTTCTATATATAATAAAAATATCTATCTATGTAATATATTGTATTAAGTATATCAGTTGTCTAGTACCCATAACACAAGCTTTGCTTAGCTTGGGGCTAGATAATGTTGTGTGAACTGTCCAGCAATATTTATTTATTTTACATTAAAAGACTGATTTCTCTTTACGAAGATTAATTTTGATCTTTGTAAGTGAAGCAATGATGACAAGGAACGCCTTGGAAAAGTACTCTATTAGGTACCTAGATACCTAGATACATTAAAGTACTCTAGTAGGTACCTAGATACCTAGATACATTAAAGTACTCTAGTAGGTACCTAGATACCTAGATACATTAAAGTACTCTAGTAGGTACCTAGATACCTAGATACCTAGATACATTAAAGTACTCTAGTAGGTACCTAGATACCTAGATACATTAAAGTACTCTAGTAGGTACCTAGATACCTAGATACATTAAAGTACTCTAGTAGGTACCTAGATACCTAGATACATTAAAGTACTCTAGTAGGTACCTAGATACCTAGATACATTAAAGTACTCTAGTAGGTACCTAGATACCTATATACATTAAAGTACTCTAGTAGGTACCTAGATACCTAGATACATTAAAGTACTCTAGTAGGTACCTAGATACCTAGATACATTAAAGTACTCTAGTAGGTACCTAGATACCTAGATACATTAAAGTACTCTAGTAGGTACCTAGATACCTAGATACATACAAGAATAGTCTACTCTGCTCGTAAATTCATCGTGATATTACTTCAATGTTGGTGATCTAGAAATTTATGATCTATTAACCTTATAGACAGTATTTAAAGCAAGGTTAACTAAAGGTATTAAAGTATTTAAGGCTAGGTTAAGTTTAGGTTCATTAGGACTAGCGCCTTGGCATTTTAGAAATCATTTATAAAGGCGGTAGACGATATTAACTTCAGTTATTTATAATAACTATTACATTTTACTGATAGTTTTTTTTTATTTTTTTTATTAACTTTTTACAATGCCGTTACAGTAAATAAACACCAAATCGACAAAGAAAAATATAACATAAAGATAAACCTACTTGCTAAGATGTTTAACAGTTTCTATTGTGAATAGTTCATAATATCAACCCCCACGGCTCTTTGACCAAATACAGTAGGATCGTCCGTTCATCTCCACAAATGGTAGGTACCCTACTGTATCGATTTCCGACGAGTTCGGACGACGAGTAGGTATCTAGTTCAGCTCTGTTCTGAACAAACTTCACAGGGAACTAAACACTGGCGGGTAGCAAGCAGTGGGCATTCAGAGAGTTGGAATTACTCGTAAATAATGAAAAGCTAAAGAAAAAGGGTCCTGAAATTCGTAGGTTGTGTAAAAGTGGGTAGCCACTTGTCGGCTATCAGCCGCGGTGAGAAGTGATGCGTGTGAACTAATACGTGTGGTATAGACGTGGCCGCCGTCATGTGGGACCTTTAATTTCTCGCCTCGGAGCGTCCAAACCATTCCCGAGAGCTTTTTTAATATCGAACGTTTTATTAGGGTTCCATTGTCTGGCAAAGAACCCTTGTAAGCGAGTTCGGGCTGTTTAGTCCATCCGTCGGTCGGTCCGTCCGTCCGTTCGTCCGCCCGTCCGTTCGTCCGTCCATCTGCTCATCCCAATCTGTCACAGTGTCATTACTTTCGTAGTTCTCTCAATGAAAATAATCTCGAATATCCTTTGATCATTTTTTTAGTGGGGGAAAACAACCCCACGCTATGCGTAGTCTGAAACGCACTTAGCCAGTTATTGTTTGAGAACATCGCGTCGCCTGACGGACCCAGATTAGGGCAAATAGAAACCAATGCTAACCCCTTACCTTATCGAAGCGGCCTGTAATGTTTGAGGGATAGCTCTTTTTTCACGTTTCATTATTTTTATTGTATTACTAGCACACGCATCAGTTACTCATACTTTTGACATCAGAAAAGTTTATTCAAAATTTCCCCTTCCGTTAGAACGGAGTCATGAGCGCTGAAATACACAGTAGGTATCTAAGCCAAATCCAACCTACATTTTTATCCAGTTTAATCTGTGATAGTGGCTTATTAAGTTCACTCGAGCAAGCCGTGAGGCCGCGGGTTGCGGTTCAGGGAGAGGAGGTGGAGGGGAGTCCTCGCACAAACAAATGGCAATAAGTTTTGAACGAAATTGAAAGTAAACAGCTCGATACCGACTCCGGCCGCCATTAATATAACGGGATCATATCTCTCACAAGCGCGCGGCGCCGGCTCGCTCCTGACTCGTACCTTTAAAATATCCAATAATAAGCACTGTCTAGGTAGGTAGGTATAGGTACTCTCCGATTAACCTTTTCCTCGTCGGCCTCTGTAGCTAATAAATGAATCTCTCGAAAAGCTCATTAAAATTACTACCAATGAGGCGGAATCATTGGCGCGTATTTCCGGACATATTTCACAGTACCGCCCGCATTGTTTCAACGATCATAAATTACGGAACATTATTTTATTTTGATTCAAATCATATTTCAAACGGAATTGAATCAAAGGTTCCACCTTCAGGGTCTCGAGATAATGAAGCGCAAATGAGCGATAACAATAACTAAGATTTAGGAGCGCGCAATATCGTAATTAGGGCGTTTGCGGAATAGCGATAATGTAACGCCTTTGACTGTTTTGTATTGGAATTTGGAAGCAAGTGGGCAGTTAAAAAAACTTTACTGCGTGCGATCCACTAAGCTCTCCAGTACACTAGCAACACAGAGCTATTGGATCTCTTTGTGTGTTCTACCGCCTCTACAACGGGAAATGCTCTGACAAGCTTTTCGATCTCATCCCCGCATCGAGATTCAATTCAAAAGTTCTTTATTGCAACATAATGTAAATAACAATTACAGTATAATATGTTACAAAAGGCGGTCTTATCGATGAAACTATTTCTTCCAGACGACCTGACTATCCTAAGGGAAGACAAAAGCTATGCTTTTGACCACAGTGCTTGGTGCATGATTTTACCATCGCTCTATGACAAAACTCATCCTCACATCATAGAACCCTGGGTTTCTCGTACGACTCGTTCTTCGAGATCATTTCTTCCCTATACCTACAAACTATGCAATGAGCTTCCATCTGAGGTTTTCCCGATTGGCTACGGGCTACGCCATGCGTCGCTTCAAGAAAAATGTTCATAAATTCCTTCAGAGTAGGCAGCGTATCGATAATAACCCTGGTGTTGCCGGTATCTATAAGCGACGGTGACCACTTTACATCTCAGGTGGGCCGTATGCTAGTTTGCATATTTGCTTCAAATAAAAAATATTAAAACTTGGACAGTTCTCCCATCACGATCGTTGGGAACACCAATTGACGTGGTGAGTATTGAAGTCGTCAAGAATGATAAACTCAGCTTTGGAGTAGTATAGCACACATATGATCCCCTCCACGAGCTGTGCGAGTGGTTGCATCCAATCCCTGAATCTTAACATCAGAATCATACTGATTTGACATTATAATTTATTTATTTTTGCAATTAAATTAATGGTCCAGTTTCACATAATGCTACAAATAGTGATCCTTTCTATGACGGTGGGCTAATATTCTAGTCGCGAGTGGCTCGTAAATGTTAAATCAGTCGACGGCTCACTCGGCGACGTGTCTCTTATTAACCCCTTAAGATCCCGGGTGAGCTCGAAGGCTACACAGTAAAGCCATAAGTCATAGTTTATAAGGCGATAATAAACCTTAACTTGCACCAATAAGAAACAGTTTTGTTTAGAGGCGAGAAATGAAATGGATTCGCCACCGATCGGCCCTGAACACACGTGAAGACCCGGCCGCAAACTAAGGTTAGTAACTGGATTTTAGAGTCTGTTAGATTGCTAAAGAAGGAAGGAAATCCCGTATATTCGCGAGTTCTCAGTTCGGGGCGAACCACTAGTAATGAACGATCGAAGTGAGTTCTCAGATTCAACTTGAACGAATCTTTGTATGTATGTATGTTTGTTCGAGGATACTTTCGAACCGTTGATTCAAACTTTATAAAAGGTAAGGTGAGTAGGAGAGTATCAGCACCACTCGTTCGGCTGGCAGCTAAATCGGTCAGGGGGACCCAGCAGGAGGTAAACAATATATTATGTGAGAAAATCAATAAATAAAAAAAAATATGTCATGAAAGTGGCTTATTTCGAAATTTCAAAACTAAATAAAACCTATAAGGTTACATATAATATTATTCCCATAATGCTGATATGCTAGTATTGACACAAATACGAGTATTTAAAAGGGAAAAGTACATACTACAGCTCGTTCACCGTAAGATAGCACCTGTAAATACTCCATCGCAGGTGCCAACTTACGGTTAACAGCCCGGCTCGTTCACCGTAAGATGGCACCTGTAAATACTCCATGGCAGGTGCCAACTTACGGTTAACAGTCCGCCTCGTTCACCGTAAGATGGCACCTGTAAATACTCCATGGCAGGTGCCAACTTACGGTTAACAGCCCGGCTCGTTCACCGTAAGATGGCACCTGTAAATACTCCATGGCAGGTGCCAACTTACGGTTAACAGTCCGCCTCGTTCACCGTAAGATGGCACCTGTAAATACTCCATGGCAGGTGCCAACTTACGGTTAACGGTCCGGCTCGTTCACCGTAAGATGGCACCTGTAAATACTCCATGGCAGGTGCCAAATTACGGTTAACGGTCCGGCTCGTTCACCGTAAGATTAATACACCATCAACATAAGATAATTAAAAAAAATTGTCGGCTGGATATATAATCAAAGTCTTCAACGTACCTACTATTAGGTATAAAAAAACACCCTTTAGAGTTTTGTTAAATTTTGTTGATGAATTCACTTAATCGTTTAATAATTAAAAAGTTACGAAATATTTCAAAAATTCAAACGTGTAAAACTGGATTTCAATTTTAAAAGGTGGTATCTTTGTTTTTTTTTATCGAGTTGGCCGCAGCTCGCCTGCATATTGCTTAAACACACTCAATTAATTGACGACCTCTGTGGCGGGGCAGGCGAACGTTCGCCTGCGACGCCGGAGGTTGCGGGTTCGATTCCCGCCTCAGAACAAATATTTGTGCGATATGCAGATATTTGTTCAGGATGTTCTGGGTATTTTCTATGTATAATAAAAAATATCTATCTATGTTATATATTGTATTAAGTATATCAGTTATCTAGTACCCATAACACAAGCTCTGCTTAGCTTGGGGCTAGATAATGTTGTGTAAACTGTCCAGCATTGTTTGTTTATTTGTTTGTAATTATGTCATCACTATTTGTACGGAGGCCGCATTGCTCTAAGCTATTGATAGTACTTAGTAGAGCTTTTTTGAGAAAAATCGGCCGGGGAAGTACTTCCACCATACCTATTTCTGCCGCAAAGCAGTAGTCTTCCCATTGCTGTGTTATACTTTGAAGCGTATGAGTGCCGGTGTAATTACAGGCACATGAGACTTTCATCTTTGTGTTTAAAATAATATGTATTTTGTATTTATTTATTCAACTAGAACGGCACAGGCCAAATACACTAATCCATTTACATATTAAATTAATACAGGTAGGTAGTTACATATTAAATAAACAATAAACAATTAAAAAATATAAACCATGATTAAACAAGTTCAACGCCTCTAAAACGCAGGCTTGTCTCTTCTCGGCGAAAAAAAGTCCGTTTCTTCAAGTTCCTGTATTCCGTGATGTACCTGTAGCTATAGGAGATCACCTCGAGCTCTTCGGTGTTTCGCTCACGCCTACTCTCAACTTTGGCTCGTACATCGAGTCCAAAGGCAAAAACAGCTGCCATGAAACTAGGCATCCTGAATAAGGTAAAACGTTACTTCACACCAGGACAGCTTCTCAGTTTATATAAAGCACAAGTCCGGGCTGGTATGGAGTACTGCTGCCATGTTTGGGATGGCTCAGCTAAACACCAGCTTGCTGCCTTGGACTCGATCGAACGTGGAGCTTTCGGGCTTATAGGTGAGCAACATATGGGCCTCATCGTCGCTTCCCATCAGGTGAGATGTAGCCAAACGCAAGCCTATTTTAGAATTTTAAAAAAAACAGTGTCTCTAGCACCGCCGTAAGGTTGCATGCCTTGCGATCTTCTATAGGTTACATTTCGGGGAATGCTCCCAGGAACTGCACGATCTGATCCCACCATCTCCTTTTCACCATAGTACGGCTCAGTACCATCCTTAACTCAACCTTCTATTCGCACAAAACGTTTCAGTTCTACCTTTATAATGAGAACTGCTAAGGAGTGGAATACACTGCCGTTGTCTGTTTTTCCTGAAAACTATAATCTGGGTCTTTTCAAGGCTAGAGTGAATAGGTGCCTTCTAGACCTTTGTGCTCCATCTTCGGCCACATCGTCACTTAGCAACAGGTGAGATCGTGGTCAAACAAAGGTCTATCAATGTTAAAAAATGACAGTAAAATAAACAAACTAAAAATTACATTTTTTTTTCATTTTTTTTAATTCTATAAAAATTAAATAACAAGTAAATATTAATAAAAAAAATTGCTCAAATATGCTAATCACATTTAAAAATAGAAACAGATGTCAAATAGGTAAACAGAAAAAACATTTTATGTCAACATTCAAGCACAAACAATCACACATTCTCCTCACAGAACGTCAAGCACTCAGACAGAATCACCTTCCATCCATCCACAAACACATCACAATCAGAGCTTGCGTCCAGGAGCATTGAGAGCACAGAGGGTTCGTGGAATGGGAGACTGGGCACGCGCTACTTTTCTGCAAAACGGCTCCGAGAATAATTTGTGTCTCCTGCCCCTTCAGTAATTATTAGGGACAGTTCATCATGGATATCAGGGCGAACTATCCTACCAAGAAGAACCTTAAAAACGATAATAAATAAATTATTGGCTCCTCTGACTTCTAAACTGTTATAACCTAAGCAGCCCAGGTGGAACTTTGACGGGCACGTGGTACTTTATGTCTCAGGGTGGCGGGCGCAGTGCTATGCTACATAGGGTGCGTCCTAGGTGGACGTGGCCTATGATGTAATGCATTGTTAAAGGCAGAGGTTACCGCTCAACATCAGGTGGGCCATCTGCTTTTTCCGTCATTCATGGATTTATAATAGCGTCAGCAGCCAGTCTCGGGCGTTAAGGAACGTGACGCTCTTTGTGCTTTCAATATGCCATTTTAATTTCCCGATGTCTAATATTTATTAGTGACGAAGAAGGAGAAGAAGAGTCGTGAACAAACTAAATTTTAGACCAGATGACGCCATCGTATTGACAAACAAGTGGTACCTATACCTAGGTATGGAGTCCGCCGGTGGAAGTTCGCCGAAGGTCGATAAATTCTTGGAGTGTATTAATTTTAATTAGGTCGTCGTTATTGGGTCCTGTTAATGGCGGAGCTTCGGATGAGATATTGCTGTTGGAATGCGCCGGATAGTTGTAGTGTCATAGCTGGCAACGCTGAGCGCCACCACGTCTTCAGACTCCGACGGCTCCGACGAGGGTGCTTAACAGAGTTCAGTCTAATCGCACCAAAATTCGAACAGCTATCACTAAAGCTATTTAAATATATTTTTGTACTAGTTTTGAGACACAAGCACGAATTATAAAACTTCCTTCGTAAATTACATTAGAAAGTATAGAAATTACCTTTCAAGATTTCTTAACTTTAACGAATGAGATTAGATAGGCACCTCTGAACTATGTTTCTACTGATTATTAAAAACCAAAAGAAACACAGGCAGACGCACGTGAAGTGGGTAAACTATGGCGAGCATAATGAGCCGTGGGCTGATGCAGATCCGTGGGGAGCCAATAGAAGGTGGCAACTGGCAAGTATTGTAGGTTGTGACGAATCCAATGACACATTACTACCGTGTCACACATCCTGATTTATCAAAATCCATCATCCTTTCAGTTTACAGGTTTACAGCTCAAAACGTTTCAGTTCTACCTTTATAATGCGAACTGCTAAGGAGTGGAATACACTACCGTCGTCTGTCTTTCCTGAAAACTATAATCTGGGTCTCTTCAAGTCAAGAGTGAATAGGTGCCTTCTAGACCTTTGTGCTTCATCTTCGGCCACATCGTCACTTACCAACGGGTGAGATCGTGGTCAAACAAAGGTCTATCAATGTAAAAAAAAAAAAAAAAAAAAAAAAAAACGGGGTGCGATGCAGCCATAGAAACAGACATATTAAATACCCTGAATAATAGAAACCTCCTTCTAGGCAGTCAGGTAAAAATAAAAAGCTTGTCTCATGTGACTTTACTTGCAAAACATTCTGGATCAATAATTTTGAAGTTATTTGAAGATTTCTGAGGAGTTTGTAAGGAGTTGCAATCTGAGTTTGTTGTCCTCTCCTAACTCAGACTGCAACTTTTTCTATATATAGAAAAATAAAACATAGTATTTCTTAAACTAGTTTTATTTTTTACTTTGCTAGACCTTTGATTGGCCTCGGTATCGGCTGTTGGTAAGTGACGATGTAGACGATGGAGCACAAAGGTCTATAGAAGGCACCTATTCACTCTACTCTTAAAGAGACCAATGTTATAGTTTTCAGTCAAAACAAACGACGGTAGAGTGTTGCACTCCTTAGCAGTCCTCACCGCTAACCGAAACGTTTAGTACGAATAGAGGGTATACCAAGGTCAGGATATAAATAAATAAATAAATAAATAAATAATGCTGGACAGTTTACACAACATTATCTAGTACCCATAACACAAGCTCTGCTTAGCTTGGGGCAGCTAAGCAGAGCTTGTGTTATGGGTACTAGATAACTGATATACTTAATACAATATATAACATAGATAGATATTTTTTATTATACATAGAAAATACCCAGAACACCCTGAACAAATATCTGCATATCGCACAAATATTTGTTCCGAGGCGGGAATCGAACCCGCAACCTCCGGCGTCGCAGGCGAACGTTCGCCCGCCCCGCCACAGAGGTCGTCAGGATGGTACTCAGCCGTGCGTTTGCTCATCCTATGTTGAAAAGAAAATGGTGGGATCGAATCGTGAAGTTCCTGGGAGCATTCCCCGAAATGTAACCTATATAAGATCGAAAGGCATGCAAGTTTACGGCGGTGCACTCTGGATTTTAGTCTCCGCCATAAATATGTTACTCACCTTTTAGCCTTAAAGCTCTGCGTTCTCCATAATAGCCTGCACTTGTGCTTTATAATGATTGAGAAACTGTCCTGGTGTGAAGTAACGCCTTAACTTATTCAGTATGCCTTGCTCTATGGCAGCTGATTTTGCCTTATACTTAGATCATCGAGCAACGCAGGCCTCCGTTAGATAGATGATAGAAAATTCTTTATTGCACAACTTAAAAAGTATTGTACATAGGCGAACTTAATACTAATTACTCGTAGCATACTTGATGTAGGACCAAAGTTGGGAGTAAGCGTAAGTGAAACACCTAAGAGCTCGAAGTGATCTCCTATAGCTGCAGGTAAATTTTGGAAGATAAGAACTTGGAGAAACTGACTTTTTTTCCGAAAAGAGACAAGCCTGCTGTTTTAAGCATAGGTTGTTTGCTGTACCGTTTTGTCGTACGGTGGCTCGAGCTTTTTCACCCGTACCGCGTGCCCTCGCTGCGCTCAATGCTCTCCTGGATGCTAGTCCTGAGTGTGATTTGTTTGCGGATGGCTGGACGAGGATTTTGTCGGAATGTTTAAGGTTCTGTGAGCGTGGATACATAAACGTGACGACCAACGTTTATGTATCCAGTTCTTGGGCGCCATTCAGTTAGAGCCTTCCTTACGCCAATCTATACTTAAAAACTAGTTAATTTTAAACGTATGTATTATTTGTAAGTGTATATTTTTTGTGTGGAAATAAAGCTCTTTTTATTTAATTATTTTATAAAAACGGGAAATTTTCACGTACCATTAAATCTATGTAAGCACCGACATTGTTTCGACCCGTTTCGAGAGTCTTTTTCAAGGTGAGTGAACGCAACGCACTCCACCCGCGTCTCGCTTAGCACTAATCCGCTCAGTGCGAGCTGCAGCCTGTAACACCCCACCCTCTTTAACCTACATATCACCGCGCGCACTCACCGACTTCCTAATTTACACTGTGGAACTGACGTAAACTTAATCTTACCTACTTTCTTAAATCTCTATAAATTGGCCATGTGATCGTCTAGTTATATTCCTACGTTGTGTATTGTAATAACTCAAATTCTTTTATGTTAATTTTGTCGAGTCTTAACGTATCCTATCTACATAAAATATATCTACCTTTTTCCCTAACCCATGTCATTAGTTGCTACTAATTCTGGTAAAAAAGATACCTACTTAAATTTTATTTTTATTTCTGTACACTTCGGGACATTTAACTAAAAGTTTACTCCAGGGTTTTATTTTATTCTATAGTTTGTTATTCCTTTGATAAGAGAATACCGTAAAGGAAATGACAAGAAATTACTTGTATAAATTATTTGCTTCCTAGATAGGATTTTTAAGTTATTTCTTTAACTGTTTAGAAGGATGAACCATAAATGATAAGGTTTACATCCAGGGATAAGCGACTTTTGGAGGACAGCTCCGTCCACGCTGTCTACGGTGATCTCTGCCATCGCTTTTGGTCAGATCCCCCTCGCTTGGACATAGGTAGATTACCTAATATTGTCCGGGAATTTTATCCAAATGATATTCTAATGCAAAGCAATTCTTTTTACTCTATTTCAAGGGATTTCAGAGGATCGCGAAACCTTTTCCGTCGAAAGTAAGTTTGTAAGTCATTTTCAAGCATTCCAGGGAATTTACATGAAAACATTTATGCGAAACCAACCACATGCATTCTTCACCTTTTGTTAACTTTGGGATTTTTCTAGGCTTACTAAAGCCTTGGAAAATCCCTACTCAATTCATACTCCTACTTACGAATAATTCTAAAACTCTCTGTAGAGTAAATATAATTCCTAGTTGGATTATCCAGGTAGGAATAATCACTTGCGAAAAGCCTAGACTATATTTAAATGAATTTTTCCTTCCACGAACGATAACTCTCAATTACAAGATTTTCTTTCTTCTAGTATTTTAATACGTTTGATAAATAATTTACCCGTACCTTTATGAAAGAATAATAGAAAACTAGATTTTATTCCCGGTTAAATTTTAGAAAATGCCAATTTGTAAAATTGGACTTCGTACGCGCTAATACAATGCCTACATAAGTGTGCCTGATTACCTGGCTAAATTGGGTGTGTGTGTTTCAAAACTTTGAGAAGTCGATCTCATTTTATTTTAAATGTGCAAGTTAATTGTGTGTGTCTCCTGTTGAGGTGCAATGTCAGGATACCTATCTTGAAACTATTAAGGTGGGGATGTCTGTCGCTGTGTTACCTAAAACGGCAAACGGAGCCTAGAGGGTAGGAAAATAGGTAAATAGGTAGGATAAGATTTTGCCTATCCAGCGGACTCACTGGATAATCTTTCGATGGATAAAGGTTTCCTGTCCGGCAAAAAATTGGAATTCTGAAAACATTAAAACAGAAAAGAATCTATAGACTACGACAGTCTACAAATCTCTTCCTTCGGAGAATGATCACTTTTTCACAAAGCTAAACACTTCCCTCCCCATTAACTTTGAATATTTAAAATCACTTGAATAGCATCACCAAAAAGAAACTAGCTAATTCCTTTATTTTGGGGACTTTCTAATTACTTTATATTTCACAAAATTTAAACTTCCACTCAATTATATTTAATTTCACTTATTATGGACTATTCTACTTTCTAGAATCAGTTCTAATATTTCAAAGTATAAATCTCTAGCTTTTAAAATAAGCTTCAAAATCACTTCATAACTTCATTAACACGATTTAATATTTTTACCCCAGAGCTCACGCACAAACGTGTTGCTTACTAGAAAATCACCCAGAACTGACCCAGATCATGGCGGCATCATCATATTTATGTCGCCATGGGAGAGGCGACGGAACTTCCTGGTAAAACAAAACAGTGGTTTTTTGGTGTCAGAGGGGTTGCGGAGTGCGGGGGAAATTACGCGTTGTTTATACAAAACATTCCGCTTAATTCTGAACCTTATTCGTATGGCGCCTAAACAACCGTCAGGAATTTGGTGTACTCTCAAAATATTCTGAGAAACGATTGTTTATCCTTTGTGTAGGTGAGCATTCACACAGACCAACTCTTAGAGAGACGAATGTACAATTCCTCCATTGTTAGTAACCTCATTATCCAACTTCCGCTCGATTTACTTGATAAAAATATCTACTAATTTTATTTGAGTATTTGTGAGATATTAATGAAACTAGTAAGTACGGTTCGTTACAAGCCCGCTCGGCTCGTGTAGTGAGTGTCGGCTCTTTTTATTTTATTATATTTATTTGTATGTTCCAGCTTCCGAGGTGCCGCTCGGCATGGGCGGGGCGGTGGGCGCGGCCGGTGCGGGCGCGGGCGCACTGTGTGCGCTGGCGGGTGCGCTGGCGCTGCGCCGGCGCCGGCGCGCGCCGCACGCCAAGCCGCCGCCCGCCAGCGCGCACAAGCAGCTCGACCAACTCGACGACGCGGAGCCTGACCTCATACCAAACAATTACTGTGAGTAGTGCATGACCAGGAAGCCCTTCAAACTCTCTCCTTTTTTTAATGAATACAGAACTTTTGAACTTACGAATTTGTATCTTTGCTCTCGCCCACCGTCCGTTCTGCGAGTTTTGTATCTTTGCTCTCCCCCACCGTCCGTTCTGCGAGTTTTGTATCTTTGCTCTTGCCCACCGTCCGTTCTGCGAGTTTTGTATCTTTGCTCTCGCCCACCGTCCGTTCTGCGAGTTTTGTATCTTTGCTCTCTCCCACCGTCCGTTCTGCGAGTTTTGTATCTTTGCTCTCGCCCACCGTCCGTTCTGCGAGTTTTGTATCTTTGCTCTCGCCCACCGTCCGTTCTGCGAGTTTTGTATCTTTGCTCTCGCCCACCGTCCGTTCTGCGAGTTTTGTATCTTCGCTCTCGCCCACCGTCCGTTCTGTGAGTTTTGTATCTTTGCTCTCACCCACTGTCCGTTCCGCGAGTTTTACCGAAGTAAGCACAATTTGCAAACAAAGTATTCAATTACGCTTTATATAATCAAGTTGTATGCATTAACATGTAGGTATGCAAACATGCAAATGCATATAATCCGACGTCTGTCCAGTAATAACGATGTCTAGTAATGACGATCTTCTTATTCTATATAATACCTTGAAGTACCTACCGTTATATCCTTACTTTTAATAACATTTTGCACTTGAAGCACAGAAGGCACAGGTACAAGCCCTATAAAGCGCCCCATTGAGCCGTGTCCGCGCCCCGCGCCCCGCGCCCCGCGCCCCGACACAGAGCCGCCTATCTAAACTGATTCATCACGATTGCTATTCAATGAAACCGGCAGAGAGATTACTCGCTTGTAATGAAACAGGATAGGGATAAGTGTATCCACTTTCAAACCGTGATCGACGATTGAAAGATCAAATACAAATGAAGTTCTGTACACAAGCGTATTCTAACATTCGGTTGTTTTTTTTTCATGTAAATGTAATAAAGCCAGTTGCACCATTTTTGAACCAGCCTGCGTTATCCAACTGCAAGGCATAGGAATAATCAGAATAATTGATTTATTGGTAAATAAATGCATTTACAAGTCGGTATGCCTCCAGAGTGTCATAAACGCGAAGTTTTGGATGCTTTTTTGTAACTCGACGCCGCCGTAGCGGCTGAACTCTCGCTTCGGTATGCTTGATCGCAATAACTTACACGGTATGTCTGGTGGGTCTGTCAAGCCCAAATCTTCTAACCTTTGTTTTGTATACAATTCTTGATATATCATAAAATATTATATTCCGTATAGAATTTGAAATGAAAAATTATCACAATTTAATTACCTACTTTTAATAGAACTAACTAAAGTCTTTGCAAGTGGATATTATTGGACATACATCGATCTACCCTCTTTCTCACTCTTTTATTACGAACGACACCTCTAATACCATTGGTTTCATTGTCACACTTCACTGCACCTCTACACACAACACTAACGGTATCCGGACGCGTAGTAGGTACCAGGCTCGTGTAGGTACCTACTCATAGAGCAATGACGTGACTTGGATGCTTAGAGCATTGCATCCATGGATGATGGATGGGGGATGTATTGCCCCGCCTGTCCGAATATCGGCGTATAGGCGGTATCTACTCGACTGTTATATTTCGTAATTATTGTATAATCCATTTCTTCCACTTCTGCAGGCTTCATCGTTTCCCATTGTGTTGTAAATATGTGTTTTATAGTTCCAAATAAATACATTTTGATTTTTTTGATTTTTTTGATTTCATCTACATATAAAATATATCATTGACTTTATCTTGGTTACTTCGGTTACCTTGGCTATTTGTAATATTATCAATTTACGATAAAGTATGTGGTAACTATTTTTGTAATTTTTTAAATGTTTCATTGTGAAAACAAAAAATTATAGGAAGTTAGTTAAAAAAGTTGTGTCACGTTACAATAGTCATATAATTGCCGAGAGAGACACCATGTAGGTACCTAATGTGCACTGTGCCGGTGTTGAGTGAGTGTCGAGTCGGAATGCGTCGACTCAGCGGAGTCGTCGGTCACCGCTGTATTCACACCGAACGCGTGCCCTCGGCCCGCCGCCTGCATTTCTCGCACCGCAGAGAAGTCGGTACCGGTCACGCTGGTTTATCCCCGACAGCATGACTACGCTTCTGCAGCGGCTAGCAACTCCGCTTCCTCTCAGAAAAAGGGAAAGAAGCGGAGTTGTGAACCAGTTTGCAGCGCTGCAACCGCTAGGGCTCCAAGGAAGGAGCCCTGTGATGCAGAGGGCTTTATCGAGGTGATAAGGAAGAAACGGAAGGCCTCTAGCCGGAACCAGTGTACTCACCATCTATTCAGTGAGCAGCACTTCCGAGTGGAGGTACCCACTACGCAGATCTACGTGTCCCGCGTCTACTTCGACGTGAAGGCCGCGTTGCGTCAATCATCAATCGGTGACGCCGGTGAGTCGCGAACTCCGCATGGATTAACGATATTGACGCAGATTACGTTATAGTAGAAGACGCTGCTAATTACGTGTTTTTGTTAGGAGATTCACTCACGTGTGAACTAAGTACCTACCTACTTGCAGATGGAAACTTAATGAGACATGGAAATGAGGTTAGCCTTGCCTTGAGCCAGAAGCGAGCTGAACTATATGGCGCCCGACTTGATGAATTTGCACAAGATGGAGAAGGGTAATTAAATGACTTTCAGCGAGAGAGTTCGCTAACAGAGTTGAGACCAGCTTTGATCAGCTCGATGATCAATATGATTAGAGCATCATGAAAGCACCCTGCGGCCACAGCACACAGCACACAGGTACAACCTGCGGCCTCAGCACACAGCACACAGGTACAACCTGCGGCCTCAGCACACAGCACACAGGTACAACCTGCGGCCTCAGCACACAGCACACAGGTACAACCTGCGGCCTCAGCACACAGCACACAGGTACACCATGCGGCGGCAGCACACAGCACACAGGTACAACCTGCGGCCGCAGCACACAGCACACTGGTACAACCTGCGGCCGCAGCACACAGCACACAGCACACAGGTATAACTGTCCTCTTGTACCATATTTCATGCAATATTTTTTTTTTTTTTTTTTTTTTTATTATTTCAAACGGTAATAAGTAAGTAATTAGTTAACTATTGATACGTTACTAAGTTTTTAACGACTTCATAAAAGGAGGAGGTTCTGTAATATTATATGTTCGTCTCTATAATATTTTTGATGTATGTTCACAGATATCTCCGTCAATTGTGAACCAATTAGAGAAAATATTATTTTGTTTGAATCGGTAGTGCGTGCTCCCGCGCTGGAGCCACATTCAACAAGTCAGGACTGATGACGGCATCTCAGAGAAATCAAGGGAAATACTTAAAAATTAATGGCACGCACAGTGTGTTTGTTAATTTTTAGAGTACCGTACCCTGTAACTGAACCCTATTACCAAGGCTCGGCTGTCCGTCTGTCTGTCACCAGGCTGTATCTCATGAACCGTGATAGTAAGACAGTTGAAGTTTTCACAGATGATGTATTTCTGTTGCCGCTATAACAACAAATACTAAAAAACAGAATTAAATAAATAGGTATTTAAGGCGGCTCCCATACAACAAACAATATTTCTCCAAATGTAGGTTAAGCGACCTACATTTGACTGCGGGGTCAGTTTTTGGATGGGTGACCACTTTTTGCGTTCAATATTTGTTATTTATTTTTAAAACCTGTTTTTTTGCTGTTTTTGTAGTTAATGGTACGGAACCCTTCGTGCGCGAGTCCAACTCGTACTTAGCCGGTTTTTTTATATATTGAGGGTCTTTGCGTCTGGGAGCCATCACCACATGCTCGTGAGCTGATGATGAAAGCCACACTCCTTATTGGTTAAGACTTATGAGATAATGCTGAATTTCAGACTTAAGTAATTAAACAGACATTGTAACTTTTTATTAAAAGCTTTAAAGTCACTTACCTCACTTCGCTTTGTTGGACAAATTGTGGTGCCAGTTGGAGCCTGAGAGCAGCCGCGTGTGGATGCGCCTGCAGGAGGCAGAATGGAAGATCTCCTTGAGGACGACAATCCGACCCATCGCACTGTCGTTCGGTACTTCCTGTCCATTCCGTTACTGGCGGCGTGCACTCAGAACTCGCTATGGCCGACTGTGCCGAACTTTCTATCTATCTATCTATCCAGCCGATAATACCTACTGCTAAGTGAAGGCCTCTTCTCTATAACGCCATTTCTGGCGGTCTTATGCCAGCCGGATCCACTATTTTTAAACTTACTATATTTAATGTTTGTTATTTAGCGAGTGGATAAACTTGTAATGTCTATGTAGTTTGTCCCGAACGTGACCACGCGATGTAAAATTTTCAATCTTGATTTTTTTCCTTTTCAAATGATTCATATCATGACCTAGTTATAATACCTATTTTAGGGGACCTCTTGGACCCTCGTAGCTCAAAAAACCATGTACCGATCAAGCTCATGTTCCAATTGCTCATGCTGATGTTCGTGATTGATGGATCGTATGGAGAGTGCAGTGCTGGCAGCACCCGGCCGTGGCTCCAGTATCGCCGCCGTGAGCTCGATCTGGCGCGATCGTATGGAGAGTGTAGTGCTGGCAGCACCCGGCCGTGGCTCCAGTATCGCCGCCGTGAGCTCGATCCGGCGCGATCGTATGGAGAGTGTAGTGCTGGCAGCACCCGGCCGTGGCTCCAGTATCGCCGCCGTGAGCTCGATCCAGCGCGATCGTATGGATAGTGTAGTGCTGGCAGCACCCGGCCGTGGCTCCAGTATCGCCGCCGTGAGCTCGATCCAGCACGATCGTATGGATAGTGTAGTGCTGGCAGCACCCGGCCGTGGCTCCAGTATCGCCGCTGTGAGATCGATCCAGCACGATCGTATGGAGAGTGTAGTGCTGGCAGCACCCGGCCGTGGCTCCAGTATCGCCGCCGTGAGCTCGATCCGGCGGGATCGTATAGAGAGTGTAGCACCCGGCCGCTGACGCTGCACTCGCATGCCCACGGGATGGGGTGAAGCCTAATAAATTGCGTGGTAATGAAAGCCGATCTCGCCTCAATAAAAACCGGCCTGCAATATATGGTACAGGGCAGATTTATGCCGAGGCCGTGGTCTACGGCACCGGCCGCGCATTAAATCATTCGCTGAAATATTTTAATATCTTTACTCGAGCTTTATGCGAGTCTTGTTTACAGCTACTGAGTTCACAGGTGACGCCGTATTATCACGGAATTACAAAATATTGATAGGATGAGAGGGCTGACTGCTCTTTACCGCAACAATACGCGTCCGAAGTCGCGGCAAAAAGGCTAATTACAAAATTAAATTAAAGAAATTTGAACATTGAACATCGGGTAGACAGATCACAGAGCGGGTCATACCGGTGAACAATAACCTGCTGTAAATTAATATATAAAGCAAATAAATAGAAAGGAAGTTTAGTGTAAACTACCTATATATACGAAGTGGACGTTTTGCGCCTGAACCGATCAATCAGCCGAGCGCTTACGATTTCAACAAAAATAAAGATTTTGGCTCACAACGAAGGCAACTTTAAACTTCGTGCGCTTTGCGACTAACGTTATTGTTGCTAACGCAAACCGGCTGCAATTAGGAACCATTCCTTTCTTATCTGTTCCGTAACAGGTACAAAGTGAGTACCTACTACAACATAATGAAAGTTTCCTTTGAAACAAAAACCTATTTGTTTGTCTGTGTCGTTATATCGGTATACAATATAAATACAGGGGTTATGGCTTTTATACTGTGTTGAATGATGACAAAGTCATTCAACATTTACTGAGGCCTTTTTAAGAGCATAGGTGTCGCGGATAACTTTCAAGGCGTGACGTCATCTGATCCTGCCAGCCACGCTGTGGCTACTCATTATCACGGACCTTCAAAAGGTCCTTGCTCATAAATTACAGCTTTAATAATTGTTGATTGGTCGTTCTGCCTGTCTGATAGGTTGTCTCGACTAGGCTCAACTGTTGACTAACATTTTCGTGTGTGTTCCATTTCGATATCTGGCAGCGTTCAAAGATATGAATGAAGTCGCGGGCACAGCTACCTGTGAGCGATACAAAGAGACAGGAGTGAGGAGACCCCTCTCCTCACTCCTGTATTTATGAATATTGGTTCTGCATCGTGAATGTTCAGGTAGAGACACTTGCGATTGAAAACTCGCCGCGAAGTTCACGCGGCTGCCAGGCCACAGATTAAATAATACTTACAGCGTAACAGATACATCACTCCCATATTAAAACAGACATTATCTATTTTAGCCTAAAATATTCAGCTGACACTCGAAACACACATTAGGCAATTTTATTTGTGAACATGTGTCGAGATTGCTTTGCCCATCACCACGGTGGCACCGTGTGACATTCAAATAAAGGGTTTCGTCGTTCAAATACGCTTAGGTGTACGAAAAGTACTTATTACTACTACTCCATGCGAGTTAGACTCGCACTTGACCTATTTAATGTACTGGGTAGGTGTGTACCTCCGGCACAGAGGCCGCATTGCTCTGTGGTGTTTACCAATAAGCTCAGATAGGTAATAAAAAAAATGAAATGAAGATTACAAAAGTTTCGGCAATGACAAAAAAGAGAATGATTCAGTTTACACATCCACTGCATAATAATTACGTGATTTTGTCTTTATAAATATAAATATTGTAAAAATGTGTATTTACCTTTGCTAAATCATTTTCGTGAATCACTTAGGTACTCATAATAAATAAATGATTGAATTGAATTGAATTCTGTATCGATTTGTATAAACCGAATTGAAATATTCACGAAATAATTCACATACGATATGGATTGGAATTATTCCATTTTCATCAGGACTAAAAAGAATTTGCCAAAAAATATGGGCTGTTAGAAACAGTTATCCACGGCATATCTGACTAGACAGAAAGAGTTGACTTCCATTAAACAGTTATCCGCGGCATATCTGACTAGACAGAAAGAGTCGACTTCCAGTAAACAGTTATCCGCGGCATATCTGACTAGAAAGAAAGAGTCGACTTCCATTACTTTATTCAAGGCGTACTGTACATCTCTGTACTCAGCGAGTCTGTGGTTCAACTATACCCAAAAAGCTCACAATGCTCTGCGGGACCAATACAACAATGCGTTTAGGGCTCTGTTGTGGCTTCCGCGCTTCTGCAGCGCTTCAGGTATGTTTGCCGAGGCGCGTACCGACACCTTTGACGCAATTTGGCGCAAAAAGACGGCTTCACTGTTGAGCAGGCTTCGCGCGAGCAGCAACAGCATCCTAAGCGCTTTCTCTGATCGTTTCGATTGTCCTCTGGTTTGAAAGCAGTCCAGAGGACTAAATCATTGTTAATTATTAAGTACTAACCAAGTTTTAAGTCGTGTTTACTAAAAAGTTGGACTCTATTGTCTTAATAAATAAATATTCTAATTTATTCTATTAAACAGTTATCCGCGGCATATGTGACTAGACAGAAGGAGTGGACTTCCATTAAACAGTTATCCGCGGCATATCTGACAAGAAAGGCTAGTTTATTTTGGCTACTTCCATAGAGTTATGTCATATGGCATCATACTGTGGGGGAAAGCAGCAGACATCCAAGCAATATTTGTTTTACAAAAACGGGCAATACGTGCCATTTATAAAAAGAAGCCACGTGACTCCTTGAGGGAGCGTTTTAAGGAAATTAACATTCTCACGGTAATATCGCAGTACATCTACGAAACCTTATTATATACAAATAAACACTTAGATACATTTATGAAAAAAAGTGACGTGCATTGTTTTAACACGAGAAATAAAAATGAACTAAGTATTCCCAAATTCAGATTAAAAAAAGTAAGTGGGTCTTTTATGGGGAATTATGTTCGGTTCTATAATAAACTTCCAGAAAGTGCTTCTAAACTTTCGATTCGAAGATTTTATTTCTTACATAAAGAATAATTTAATTAAGAAAGCGTATTACACACTACATGACTATGTTAATGATAAAGCCGCGTGGCCTGATGTCGCTCTGCCCCTCGACACCTAATTTGTGATCATTTTGAATCGTCTTGAAAAATTAATTTACATTTACTCCTGTTCCAACGCAACCAGACCTATACACGGCATATCTGACTAGACAGAAAGAGTCAACTTCCATTAAACAGTTAAAGGCGGCATATCTGACTAGACAGATAGAGTCGACTTCCATTAAACAGTTATCCGCGGCATATCTGACTAGACAGAAAGAGTCGACTTCCATTAACAATTTTAACAAGCGTGTAGCTCGTAATTATGTGAATTGTCTCTTACGCCCTTTGATCTGACTTTTAGTTTTATATGAAACTAGCGAAACCCGCGACTTTGTCTGCGTGCTATTCTTATTACTCATTTTAGATGATACAAGCAATTTCGTTAATATACTTAACGTATGCAGTTACCCGTATTTATTATTTTTGATATCTTTATATGACAAGACACATTTTTTTTTAATGGATCCCATTTTGATCTTTGGGCCCTATAAATATGTGATTCTCAACAACTACATCGTGAAACTAACTATTACTACGTCGAAATACTGTCAAAACCTTCGACCAAAGTAAAATAAATGGACTGGCCTTACCCATACAAAACGTCCGTGAAAAATAAGACAATTCGGATTTAGGGTACAGTCAACAAATAAACTATCTATCTATCTATCTATCTATCTATCTATCCAGCCACTGCTGAGTAAAGGCCTCTTCTCTATAGCGCCACTCCTGGCGGTCTTGTAAATAAACTAGGTGAAATTAAATTATTGAACTTCTTAAAAACTGTATTTTTTTAATACTTAATACTTTAACAGATGCAATGTGTTTTCTAAAGTTATTTCAGTAGGTTTATAGTACAAAAAATCGCCGAAAAAAATGCAATTATTGAATGAAACTTTTACAAAAATACATGGTTCCCTTCTGTTTTATGTAGTTACGTATCTATTTTTCAGCTCTCAAACATACACAATATAAATCAATAGAAAAGCAAGTCCACCTAAGGTCTTCAGCTCAATCAATTTGTGAAAAATATATTTTTCATCACTCAATAAACTAAGAAAATATCATAAAAATCGTACGGAAACATAAATGTATAAAAATTCCAGAATTTAAGAAACTGCAGAGTGCAGTTTTAAGACTTTTGCACAATGAGTTTTTTTATACTACTTGGAATGACAGATCAAGAAGATGGCCCACCTGATGTTAAGTGGTACCCTCTGCCTATGAACAGTGCATTACCTCAGGTCACGTCCACCTAGGACGCGCCCTATGTGGCATTCCACTGCGCCCGCCACCCTGAAACATAAAGATGAAAAGTCCCATGTGGCCGTAATTTCATCGGCACCCTTACCCTTCAAACCGGAACACAGCAATGCGAGCACTACTGCTTTGCGGCAGAAACAGGTATGGTGGTAGTACTTCCCCGGACGAACTCTTTCACAAAAAAGCTCTACTACTAGTAACCGTTTTTTGGCGTATAAAATTCATTGTGTAGAAAATGATCAGAGCAAATACGGGAAAATGTATTCCATTTCCAAAAGTCGTCTGTTCTTGCTCGTCTTATGACTATCCTATTTTTGTTTACCTTAGATTTCTTTTGGAAAGCTATAAGGTTAATTAACATGCCATTACATATTATATGCAATTACCTAAAGCGACGTGCTTAGCAATGTTTTGACGTAAATAATGCAAATTACAATTCTAAATCAATACGATACCATCAGATTTTTTTGCAGTCTGTACCGGACCATCCGTCATGCGTGAAGTCTTGTCAAATATTTCGACGCTGTAGTTGAAAAACTAAACAACTAATAACAACAACAAAACCAAAATCGCGAGAAAAACGTGATTTACTGTTTTATTGCGTCAAAAATGGCAATAACTTTTTTATCGTAACTAATTTTGCAGTCCGTGTTTTGATATGATATAGTTTGGTACTGTATCTATTTTTGAATTTAATGATAATACATTTCAGTTCTTTTGATTAAGAGAAAAAAATAAAAAAACGACTATGTATTTTTCCCTCGCCAAAGTTTTGAATAATTGAATGCAGTTATTTATTTTTGCATGTCAATTGTTTAGTTTTCCTTTGTCAATGATCTCCACTGAGGTTCAAAAAGCTAAAGATAAGTGCCATTATTAAATTTTCCCATAATAGTGAAATCATGAAATGATCTATTATTTACTTATTTGAATATGACAATCCTATCCATGGGTATAGATTTAAATAATATTAAAATACATTTTAAAATAAAACCAACTTATAATAAATAAATAAATATTTCTGGGCAGTTCACACAACATTATCTAGCCCCAAGCTAAGCAGAGCTTGTGTTATGGGTACTAGACAACTGATACACTTAATACAATATTAACATAGATAGATATTTTTTATTATACATAGAAAATACCCAGAACACCCTGAACAAATATCTGCGGATCGCACAAGTATTTGTTCCGAGGCGGGAATCGAACCCGCAACCTCCTGCGTCGCAGGCGAACGTTCGCCCGCCGCGCCACAGAGGTCGTCTTCATAATAATTTCTTTTTATCAAGACTGAATATTAGAAAACTACTGAAACACCTACATTATTTTAGCAGACTTATAAATTCAAAGTAAGTGACATAACAAACTTATCATACGACTAATGCTTATAAAATCAACAAAATGAAATCGATTTGTGGAACACAATAATTCTAAGTATCAAAAAGAAAAAGGTATGTCGACTAAAATCAAAACTATCTACGAGTATAAACTTGTGTCTGTTAACTTTCATTCAGAGTGGGGAATATTGAGATAATGTCCTGGGGCGTAGTCCTCCTTGTCGCTCGTCCTCTAGTGCAAGACGTGTCCATCGACATGTATGGGCCATCATAACCATGCAATAAAGTCGATTTCGCAAAATGTGTTACTTATGTAGTTTTCCTACTACACGACGATTTATAAGTTTTTTATCAATTGATGAAAATTATATTACAAAACCGAATGAAATGCGATGCCTGAAGCTTTATTTGTATTTCTTGTGTTGTTTGCACTTGCAGAAAAGCACAGGAAGGCATTGTATCACCAAGGTATCTAATTTTGGTGTTTTTCAGCATAGCTGTCACTCGTTGCCGTGACAAAAACTGACTGAAGCGAAGTGTACTAGCTAGGTCTGTTTAGAAGCTTCAAAACTATCGTTCCCTAAGGCCCGTCCATTCATTTTATTTACGTCGATGGTTAAAACTGTCAAAACGTAAAATGTGGCACCCAAAACAGTCCCATGCAATTTTCCAGGAATAATTAAAATAACACTGAAACATGTGTTTGTTGGGTTCCCGTCTCACGGCCTTCGAGCGTGGTCGCGGGCGGTGCTCACGAAGAAGGACCTCTAAATGGTCAAAGAAACGTCAGCAGGAGAATAGTAAAGTACTTGGTGAATAGGCGTAATTTTTTTATAATGTATTTGTTTGTTTTTTAAAGAAGCTGATTATGTATTTTCAAAGGCTGGTTTCAATGTTTCACTTATTGTGCATCATTGATTTAGGTACCGAAACATCAGCACCTGTAATAAACGTTGCTCCAATTAAGAAGAGCGCATGCGCCTATAATTATTATTATTATTATTTTATTATCAAGAGAACCAACAGCTTACTTTAACATAATAATACAGTAGGATAACAATAGAGAGTCAATAAAAGGTTCTCACGAATAGCGTTTGAGTAGCTAATCAACGGGGTCTGAACATTTTCATTTGGTAAAAAATTAACAATTAATGACGAAGATAATGTTAATGATAAGTTTATTTCACTTCGAATAAACAAAACAAAAAACAAAACATTAAGATGTTCGTAAGTACATATATATGAAAATAAGAGAACTTTACCTTCCGTGCTAGTCAAAAAACTGTGTTACGCTTCTCACCCCATGTAGAATGGTCCATACTGGACATTTAGTAAAATTATACCTAAACATTAAGCCCATATAAATATATACATTATAAGCTAATACTTACTTACTATCACTTAACGTCAATAGAGGGATTTGGTTCCGATAACGCTTCCCTATAGCGTCGATAATGTGGAGTGATGATCACTCATCACATCACCATATTAGAGTTGTAAAGTCTCATTCTTCCGGCACACCACAGAATGAAAGGTCGCTGATGTGGCGATGTTCAGGCGTGTTTAATAATATACTTGGACACGTGATGTCGAAAGCCTTCAGCCAGCAGGGAGCAGAGAGGAGCGGAGGGGAGCGGAACACTCTAATTAATTATTTCTTGTATCCTGACTTACGCTCTCCTTCGTCTTTGAATGTAGTGATTAATCAGGTTTTTTCCGTGGGATAAATCTCCAGCAGACTATGTCCGATGCGGTGTGAGGAATGGAAAGAGTGAGGGGGAAGGGGTAGGAATATGGCCGGCTATTAATGAGCCGATGCACTGGCATCTCCGAGACACACAGCTTCATCGCAGCCCACAAATGAGTCCCGCTCGGGTTATTAAAACAAGTAGTGACCATCCTCAAGCTCTTGTTGAAGTAAAAGACCAGGATGCAGTAGACCCAGAACAGCCTGGAGTGGCGGTTGGGAGAGGAGGCAGCAGTGGGTTACTAACAGCTGCCAATGATCATGATACATCAAAAAGAGAGTGCCGTTCTTGACTTGCTTTCGTGTATAATATGCTTTATTTTTTTTAAGCGCTGCATCGAGGTCGTTTTGACAAATATTTGAATAATATTTATTCGCAAGAAAAGCAATAAATGTTTATTACATAAGCAACAATAATGACATATGTATATTGTTAACTAGCTCGGAACTTACCTCGGAAACAGTCCACACGAGGCGATAGTGAGGAATATTTAGCAAAAACGTCGGTGAGTCTCCCAGAACGCGACAAGCTAAGGGTGTAGGCGAGATTAGTGCAGGCGTCTTGATATTAATCCATCCGTCCTGAGCCGGGTCGCTCCCGGCTCGGATTAATCACGGCCATCTTCCGTGTCCCTTATCGATATAAACCTCGTTACGAGTCTCGGCCCCCAATTTACCGCTCTCAGGGAAATTGGAAAAACTAGCGTCGCCATGTCGAGGCGCCCGCTGCCGTTATTGATTGTAATTGCGAGGATCTATTTGAAGTATCATTTACTAAGCTTAAAACTATTGAGCATCATGCACTTGTTTTGAAAAACAATATGAATAAAATATAATAATATACATCCTTCGATCTATTTACCATTATAGTATACAGGGTGGGGCAAATTTTTTGGCCCCTTAAGCGTAGCTATCTTTTCTTTTGTAGTTAGAAGGTTTTGTTCTTAGGAACCTTCTGTTTTATTTTGAAGAAACAAATATGGCATTTTTTTATTTTTTAAAAAGGTACGGTTCGCCCAAAAAATTACATTTGTTAAAAAGAAACAAGTTTATCTTAATCGACTCTATTTCGAACACTTTTCTCAAAGTAACTTTCCAAATCAAATCGTAAGTTTTGGCAATAATTAAAAAAAAACAATTTGCATACATTTTTCTAAGAAACGCCATCCGCCGCAACAAAGTCATGCATACATGACATATAATAACAAAAATATAAATGATAAAATTGACATAAAGTATAATAATCATGACATTGAACTTGTAAATAATATAAATTTTCTAGGTATAACTATAGACCAATTTTACAATTGGAAAATGCAAACAGATAGTGTTTGTAAGAAAGTAAACAAATTTATATTCGCATTTGAGGAAAATTAGAAATCTTACTAACATTGAAACAGCTTTAACAGTTTACCATAGCCATGTGTGTTCCATTCTAAGATATGGGGTTATAATATGGGGTAATTCTACGGATTCTCAGAGAGCTTTTATAGCGCAAAAGAAGTGTATTCGGTCAATATTTGGCCTAAAATGGACCGATTCATGTAGACCTTTGTTTATAAAGCACAATCTTCTTACGCTCCCATCCATATATTTATATGAAATGTTCAAGTTTGTTAGGAACAATCCAAAGCTATTTAAAAAAGATGAAAACGCTATAACTAGAAGAAAAATTGTACAAAAGCCGCTAATAGTACCTAGATATAGATTAAAAATATGTGATAAAAACTGCTTTAAGATGGCTATTAATATTTATAACAAATTACCAAATGAATTTCGAGAGTTAAGGGAAAATGAATTTAAAAATAAAATGTATAGGTGGCTCTGTGATAAATGTTTTTATTCAATTGATGAATATTTTAAATTAAAATTCTAAATCTTGTTATTATTATAATGTGCCTACTTCGCAAATTGTTTCATTGAATTGACATTTAATAACTTGTATTTACCGTGTTTTTTAGTATTATATTAAATTTAATTTAAATAAATGAAATTTTTCACAGAATTATTATTATAAGAATTATTAGGTACCTATGTATAATGCTAAAATTAAAAATTAAATATTTGCACGACAATCTAGTCGAGTACAGTGATACTAAAAATAGATTATGAACCAAACTACCTGTATTCACGCAAATAAATCATTTCATTTCATTTCATACCATTCGAACACGGAAAGCAATTTGTTCTAAATTCAAATTATTTATTGATATTTGTTATTAAACCTTGACCTTTAACCATGACCGCTTTGAATGACAATACCGCTAGAAAAAATTGCCGCGATATTTTTTTTTTATATTTTAAGTCCAAAATGTCTCTTACGATGCAACAGCCGCTAAGCTTAATAAAAGCTTATTTTCAAAATAACTGTCGTGTTTAACCAGCGTTAGAAGCATTTCGTAGAGAAAATGAAGAAATACCACTACCAGACAAGAAAGTTATAAAAACCTCCTGACCCTTGCGATTTTTTTCTATGGGGTTACCAGAGAGATAAGGTATACGCTGGGCATTTCGAAAGTCCCGCCGAACTGAAAGACGGCATTGTAAGTGCATTGCAAAACATGCATTACAAGAAGGTAAGGGCTGCTACGCAAAGTGTGTTAACGCGTGCCAATCTGTGTAGTCAAGTAAATGTGTACACTTTGAACATATCTGGAATTAAATTTTTACTTATTTTTTTTATTATAAAGCAATTTATTTACTTACCAAACAAGTATTTTTTTTATATAAACTCAATAAAATGGGTTTGTTTTGCCACTAACAATTAACAAGGTATGTTTCTTATTTTGGTCTGGAGACATTTTTACGTATAAACCATCGTCGTTAGAGCGAACAGGGGTAGGAACATAAGCCTTCAAAATTAGCCTACCAACTTATAAAAGTATTTACATACGGATTTAAATTAAGAACTTTTGAATGAGTGACATTGTTGTTTTCACTTAATCGTTTTTTCATAGAAAATGTATGGGAATGTTCTTTTTTTAATTATTGCCAAAACTTACGATTTGATTTGGTAAATAATTTTCACTAGGAACGGGATATTTACCATGATTTTTGAGTTTTAAATGTTCCCGATATTCATAGTAAATATCCCGTTTCTAGTGAAAATTATGTACATAACCATGATAGTTTCAAAAGTTATATTGATTTGGTATGTTACTTTGGAAAAAGTGTTCCTGGTTGGAAATAGAGTCGATTAAGACCAACTTGTTTTTTTTGACAAACGTAATTTTTTGGGTGAACCGTACTTTTTTTCAAAAATCTAAAAAAGGCAATATTGTTTTCTTCAAAATAAAACAGATGGTTCCTAATAACAAAATCTTCTAACTACAAAAGAAAAGGTAGCTACCCTTAAGGGGCCAAAAATGCCCCACCCTGTATAACTTACATACATATTACGGTGATAATATAAAAACACTTAAATATCGTTTGAGTGAGAAAAAGCTAAGCATTACTTGGGTAGAGCGCCTGCCATTATTTACATGTGTAAACACGGGTTGGATTCCCGCTGCGGGACAAATGTTTGTATGATGTGCAAATTATGTATTTTTTTAAGACGATTCAAAATGATCCTTGTGATTTCAATGAATAAAATACTTTTTGACTTTTGTCTTTGATTGTTTTGGGTCTGGGTGTGGCTACCATGGTACTCGTAGTTCCTGATACCCGCGACACAGGAGTTCTTAGTGTGGCATCAGGACTATGTATGTGACTGTTACGTTATAAAAAATGTATATTATATAATCCTATCCGTCCCACAATGCATTGAATTAGATTTGTGCTCTGTTCCTCAAGATGGACCTACGTATACATGTGTTTGTTGTACAAACACTTCAACACTTCGCTATTTTTAATTTTCAATATTATTTATTCAACCAACATTAGAAATACACATTACACCATTACACATTAAACACAATAATATCTTATATACCTAATACAATCTTACATTTATCCACAGTATGTACATTATGTATGTGCAAGCAAGCCTACCTTAAGCGTACCGGAGTGCTCGATGCCCCGTTACTTAGAGCAATGCAGGCCTCCGTACCGGAGTGCTCGATGCCCTGTTACTTAGAGCAATGCAGGCCTCCGTACCGGAGTGCTCGATGCCCTGTTACTTAGAGCAATGCAGGCCTCCGTACCGGAGTGCTCGATGCCCCGTTACTTAGAGCAATGCAGGCCTCCGTACCGGAGTGCTCGATGCCCTGTTACTTAGAGCAATGCAGGCCTCCGTACCGGAGTGCTCGATGCCCTGTTACTTAGAGCAATGCAGGCCTCCGTACCGGAGTGCTCGATGCCCTGTTACTTAGAGCAATGCAGGCCTCCGTACCGGAGTGCTCGATGCCCTGTTACTTAGAGCAATGCAGGCCTCCGTACCGGAGTGCTCGATGCCCTGTTACTTAGAGCAATGCAGGCCTCCGTACCGGAGTGCTCGATGCCCTGTTACTTAGAGCAATGCAGGCCTCCGTACCGGAGTGCTCGATGCCCTGTTACTTAGAGCAATGCAGGCCTCCGTACCGGAGTGCTCGATGCCCTGTTACTTAGAGCAATGCAGGCCTCCGTACCGGAGTGCTCGATGCCCTGTTACTTAGAGCAATGCAGGCCTCCGTACCGGAATGCTCGATGCCCTGTTACGAATAAAATGGACGCCATTTTTGTAAATGTGGAGCAAGATCGGCATGGCAATACTTACAACATAGCTGAAGAACTGGGAATTGAACACAAAATAGTTGTGATCCATTTGAAAAAATCTGGGTACACAAAAGCTTGATATAATGTTCTGTTGTTGCAGGTGAAGCGACGAGCGCGCCCAGTCTGTCCGTGTCGTCGCCCGCGCGGACAGCGCCCGCGCCTCTCACCACACCGGTAACATATATCAATGATTAGATGATATGCAGACAGGTGCCGACCGACAGACCGCGGTCTAGCACTCAGAGCTCCGCATTCATTGTACTCAGAATGTATGCGATGCTTTAGTTAGAGTTAAGCATGTTGTTGTAGTGATCTATCTGTGCTTGAGAATGAATTTGGATGGTCCAAAATAGTTTTCCTTTTAATTTTTTATCTATTCCCGTTGTCCACGTTGAGCTTGTCCACGTTATCGTGGACAACGGGAATATAATAAAATAATTAAAAAACGTTCCCGATGTCCACGTTATTGAGGAATTTGGGTAATTGCCATTTTTTAACCAGTATTTACTTAAAACAAGACATATAATTATATCTTTTCTATAACTGTCATTGGTTCCTCAATGTTTGTATGGGAAGCTGTTTTGAAGCATACACCTTAAATGTCTAACCAGTACATTCGGCCGCGTGCAAACTCCTTCTGTCAACAATAAAAGAAAATCCGGAGCGCGGTGAGTAGCGCCATCACCAACCCGCCTGCCGAGCGCGGTGAGTAGCGCCATCACCAACCCGCCTGCCGAGCGCGGTGAGTAGCGCAATCACCAACCCGCCTGCCGAGCGCGGTGAGTAGCGCAATCACCAGCCCGCCTGCCGAGCGCGGTGAGTAGCGCAATCACCAACCCGCCTGCCGAGCGCGGTGAGTAGCGCAATCACCAGCCCGCCTGCCGAGCGCGGTGAGTAGCGCAATCACCAACCCGCCTGCCGAGCGCGGTGAGTACGTGGGCAATCCCTCCACTGTATTCTGTAAGGGAGACCTCGTCCAGCAGAGGACTATGATGATGACTACGCATTCAAATCTCTATTTTGTACCTTTATTATTCTGGAAGCCTTTGATCGATCGACAGATAGACAGACACCGGGGTTTTCTGTTGTTCCGGCAGGAATACCAAAAGCAGTAAATATTTTCAGTTATGTTTGGATCGGAAGCACTTGCCTCGCTAATTGCAATTGCTTATGTAATGAATATGCGTGCGTGTGGTGTATCACCCCCTCTACCCCCTCCCACACTCTGCCCCTCCACGGCTAAACAAAAAGCCACACGGCGCGTTGCGGTCACCCATCCACTCTCCAGCATTGTATCGCGAACGGCGAGCCAGATAATGTAGAGCTTAATACCATTTCACAGAAAATGTAATGAAATTATTGCAAGCTAGAGGTTGCACGAAAGGATTCAAATAGGTAGTACACGGACCTAAGATTTAGATGCCGTCGTCTGTCTTTCCTGAAAACTACAATCTGGGTCTCTTCAAGGCTAGAGTGAATAGGTGCCTTCTAGACCTTTGTGCTCCATCTTCGGCCACATCGTCACTTACCAATAGGTGAGATAGTGGCCAAACAAAGGTCTACCAATGTAAAAAAAAAGAAAAAAAAAAGAAAAAGATCACCGAGGCTCTGCGCTGAGTTCTAGTACACGGACCTAAGATTTAAATAAGAGAATTATAAAACTAAAAAAAAATATAATGTACATTACCATGTAAACTTTCACTCAAAATTGGTTTGAACGAGATCTAGTAAGTATTTTTTTTAATACGTCATTAATCATAATCCATCCAAGAACTTTTATATTATGTTACTTGCTGCTACGGAACCCTTCATGGGCGAGTCCGACACGCACTTGGCCGCTTTTGCTAAATAATGATATTGTGTAGTGTGCTCTCGAGAGTTGCTGGAAAAATTGTATAATGACGACTGATAAACTTAGTTTTTGGGTTAGATGTAGGTAGTTTAGTATTAGATTATTAATTAGATTTTATTGAATTTTTGGTTGACTTTTGTTTTATGATTATTTGTTATTTTGAGTAGTAACTGTGTTTAAATATTAAATTTATATAGAAATTGTATACTAATATATTAGAATTTTAATTTTAATTTGTGAAATTTTGAAATTGTTTTATTATGTGACTTGCCCAGTGTGACAAACTTGTTACAAGGTGAAATAAATGAAATGAAATAGATTTTATTGAATATCAAGTATCTAATGTCAAATGTCAGCTACAAAATGACGTAGCGAGTGCAGTCCATGTCCCTTTGATATGCAGCTCGATGCATAGTTGTGCCGTAGATGCTATATAGGTATACGAGTACTGTGATTCGTTCGGGATATTACCACTAGATATGTTGTTTATGGACCCCATAATAATATATCATAACCGTTTTTGGAATAGCGCGCCACTAAATCGGAGCGCGGGCCGCACCCTAGTGCGACTCAAAGAGAAACCTAGAGCCAGCGGGATTGTATCCAGTCACTTACTGTCAGTTATCGGTCGTTTATTTTATGTGCGCGACGGCAGCGGACGGGCGCTCGTCGCCGTATCTTTATTACCGCCGATTCCAAAAACCTCCGCTGGTTCACGTCCCACCACAGATACAGGATCATATATTTTGTTAACGCTCGAGCGCGATGGTCCCCGAGGCACGCTGGAGCCGGCTGATGACGGCGCGTGGGGTCGCGACAACACCGCCGCCCTCTGTCTACGATCCGTCACACTCTATCACTAGCTCATCACTTCACACGATATCTGAAGAGAGGGATAAATGTTTTTTTTAAATATAACTTCATTCAAGTTCAGTTATAAAACATTCGTTATTTTTATCAGAGGTTTTTTTTTACATTTTTATATTGATGCAAGTGGCACGCGCCCCGGCCGCTGCAACAACCCGCTCTTATTGTGCGTTCAATGTGCAAGTGGCACGCGGCCCGGCCGCTGGAACAACCCGCTGGGTAGATCACGCATCGGGCCACACTCAAATGCATCTGCTCCTCGAATATATTCCTCTTGGCGCTTTCTTTCATAACTGTGGCGAGCTGCTTCCATATATCATAATGCTAAATCGGACTTTATGATAGGAAAAAACTTCGTGCATTTGGTTTAAAGATTAAACTCAAAAGATTACTTATTATTATTAGATTACTCTCAAAACAACACATGTCACTTATATGAGAATTACTCGTAGAACAGTAGGAGACATTAGAAAGATGACATTTAATATAATAAGATACTCAATACTCAATATATTTATTGCTTCCACATGGTTAACATAATAGTTCTTACATATACTTAGGTAGACTCGCACATGAACCCTGTTTTTAGGGCATAGCTATGGAGAGGTAGACCGAGGTTGTCGGGCCCCTTACGTAGGTAAGTATTATTATTATTATTTGTATCAAGTTATATTTATTGGTATTATTAATGTCAGCTGATTATTTATACTTTTATAATTCATTTTATAATTTTTAACGTCAGACGTTTTTAAGATCTTGTGTACCAACGCTGCTTTTATGGAACTTTTTTAAGTCCCATAAAAGCAGTGATGCGACACTGTAGCCCTCGTGTACACTATGGCCCTCATTTATTTATTTATTTATTTTATTTATTTTCTATTAACAACTATCATACCTAACGTAACGTACTGACAATTTGTCCCACTTTGATGGCGACTGATTTGTTTAGAGAGGAGAGATTTAGGGACCTTTCCACCAATTAGGGTGGTGGGTATGCTAAGCTATTTGGCACAATGTTTCCATCATGACTCCCACTTAGCGCAGACCTCATTTACTGCATATTGTGGAAGAGGACCCAATGGAAATCTTAGTCGTTGGTATTGCAAATAACAAACATAAAACCAAACAGTCACATACACAGACCCAATCCCACGCCAGGGCATGGTACCACAACACCCAGACCCGGAACAAATGTTTGCAGATTATTTGTCCTGCAGCTGGATTCAAAACTGCACCACTCGCATCTCAGCCGGCTCTACTCGCCCGCCGCGCCACACAGTTGTTGGAAAATCAGTCTGTCATTTAGTGATGAAAGTTATCAATGTTTCCAGGCATGTAACGGGCCCGGCGCCTCGTGGACGTGGGGCGCGGGCGGGGGCGGCGCGCTAGGGCGCGGCGCGGGAGCGGGCGGCGCGCTGGGGCGCAGCGCGTCCGCCACGCTGCGCGCTGCGCCCGACCTCAACGTCGATGCCATCAAGGAGAAGCTGCTTGACCACCGGATCCCCGAGTCCTGCGTCTAATGTGCTCATGCAGTGTGCAGAGGTGCAGTGTGAAGAGGTGCAGTGTGCAGGGGTGCAGTGTTGTAGTCGTGCAGTCGTGCAGTCGTGCAGTCGTCATCCCGTTTACTCCTTTGAACGCTAGTTAGTCAAACTCTCTCCGAATTATTACCTAGCATTCTACATTAATCTTATTCCTCGTGACTCCGATAATTAGTTTTCCTTTCGGCCATCAAAAACGCTAAGAGGTTGTGCGTTACTCAATAAGACAATTAAAGTAAAGTCTGATATGGTCTGGCCCTTTACGCTCTCATATAACATTGATTAGTGTTGATATTTTATTTTTATGAGAGAAACTTGCATTCGATTTCATTTCGAATTGTAAAAAAAAAACAAATTGAAGAATATATGCTGTGAGTAAGCGAGTGAAAAATAAAACATTACCTTTGTGAACGGTTTTGCGCGAGTGCTACGAACTGCTACGGTGTCTACGTCGTAGAGTCAAGTCTACGAGTATAGAGCACGAGAGACGTGCTGGCCGCAGCACGAGTGACGTGCTGGCCGCAGCACGACACAAGCCAATAATTATATTAAATGAAGGACATTTTTGACGCGTAAGTGCAACCACGTAACCTTACTCCAGAATCTCATTCCGCTTAATGGCGAAAGTTCCTTCCTTTATTTCCGTAAGTTATAATATTGAGTTGTTATTCTGGCGTGTTGCGGCCACTTGTGACCACTTGCGGCCACTTGCGGCCACTTGCGGCCACTTGCGGCCAGGGGGCGCCTGCTCCTCTCGAGATAATAACTAACCTAGTTAATAAATTCTGTGATGTAAATAGTAGCCGTAAGCGACTGAGTCTTTGCCACTTTTTTACATGTCTCTGAAACTAGACTAATTTTATCGATATCATTATGTAATAAGACTAGGTTATACGTCGTTATGTAATAAGACTAGGTTATACGTCGTTATGTAATAAGACTAGGTTATACGTCGTTAATTGTGTTGAATAATGAGTTTAATGTATATAATGTTTTAACTTGAATTTCGAGGTTTTAAATAAGCTAAGAGAAGCTAATTACAGGATAGGTCGTCTCTGTCCTCCTCGTGACGTGACGTGCTGACCGTGTGTGACGTGCTGAACGTGTGTGACGTGCTGAACGTGTGTGACGTGCTGAACGTGTGTGACGTGCTGAACGTGTGTGACATGCTGACCGTGTGTGACGTGCTGAACGTGTGTGACGTGCTGAACGTGTGTGACGTGCTGAACGTGTGTGACGTGCTGACCGTGTGTGACGTGCTGAACGTGTGTGACGTGCTGAACGTGTGTGACGTGCTGAACGTGTGTGACGTGCTGACCGTGTGTGACGTGCTGAACGTGTGTGACGTGCTGAACGTGTGTGACGTGCTGAACGTGTGTGACATGCTGAACGTGTGTGTCGATTTTATAGTAAAGTGTTCAGACAGTCGTCATAAAAAGTAAATAAATTTTTCTACATCAAATTCCTAATTTTTAAATTAAATGTTTCGCTGAAGTGAAAATAGGAATTCCTACAAATCATTATAAAATATAGCGTCCGGGTATAATGAGCACAGTAAGTAAAATTAAAAGTAGTTAAAAATGCAATTCTTTATTTCCCGGAAAAATGCGGCTTTTCTGTCATAATGGGCCCTTGATGATGCCCTGACATCACCGGACCTCGGCTACCGGCACAGCCTCGTGCCCCGGCTATCGGCACTGCCTCGTGCCACGGCTACCGGCACCGCCTCGTGCCCCGGCTACCGGCACCGCCTCGTGCCCCGGCTACCGGCACCGCCTCGTGCCCCGGCTACCGGCACCGCCTCGTGCCCCGGCTACCGGCACCGCCTCGTGCCCCGGCTATCGGCAACGCCTCGTGCCACAGCTACCGGCACCGCCTCGTGCCCCGGCTACCGGCACCGCCTCGTGCCCCGGCTACCGGCACCGCCTCGTGCCCCGGCTACCGGCACCGCCCCGTGTCCCGGCTACCGGCACCGCCTCGTGCCCCGTCAGCTAACTCCAGCTTTCTGAGATATTGCCGTGGTTGGTCCGTCTACTCAGACGTGCTCTTCATATTTCGTAACATTTATAAAACTGTGCTATGATAATGTTTGAGAACATTTAACATCAGGTGGGCCTTTAACATCTGCTTGTTCCGTCATTCAAGTAGTATAAAATAAAAAAATTGATCCAAACTGTGTAATTGCCTGACTTGAGTACCTTCTGCTTTCAGTTCAATATTACATATCACTGGGCTGGGCTTATCTTGCTCGTGCCTAGAAATGCTTCATATTCAAAACTTACCTTAATTATCTTTAGGAAACTGAAAGTATGTGTGAAATATTATTAAAACTATTGTACATAATGAATTATGATGAAGAATGTCTTATTAGAACGAGCTTTTTAAAATGAGTACCTATATCTCTGCGACCCTGCGAGACGGGCGTGCGACTCGCGTGATGGAGCCTACACTATTCAGTTTGCTAACTTTAATTATCAAATTGATATGCGTATTTTTTTTATAAATTTTCCTGTCCTATACCTGATTCCTAGTAAACTCGTGTTCGTGGCTTTTATAAAAATGTATGCTATAATGCCCGCTTTGCAAAAAACACGTTTTTATTTATAATTATGTCAGTACTCTTATTTTTGGTTTTACGAACTCTAAATACAATTATGACTGTTTACGACAGTTGTTATATGACGAGTCCGTTGGCTCCCTCTCGTGCAAAGTGGACGCACTAACTACACATTAAACTGAGTAGGTTTGTTAGACGAGTCCGCTGGCTCCCTCTCGTGCAGAGTGGACGCACTAACTACACATTAAACTGAGTAGGTTTGTTTGACGAGTCCGCTGGCTCCCTCTCGTGCAGAGTGGACGCACTAACTACACATTAAACTGAGTAGGTTTGTTTGACGAGTCCGCTGGCTCCCTCTCGTGCAGAGTGGACGCACTAACTACACATTAAACTGAGTAGGTTTGTTTGACGAGTCCGCTGGCTCCCTCTCGTGCAGAGTGGACGCACTAACTACACATTAAACTGAGTAAGTTTGTTTGACGAGTCCGCTGGCTCCTTCTCGTGCAAAGTGGACGCACTAACTACACATTAAACTGAGTAGGTTTGTTTGACGAGCCCGCTGGCTCCCTCTCGTGCAAAGTGGTGGCACTCATAAAACATCCCAAAAACTCTCTTCCCTAAGCCCCGCCCCTCAACTCAAGGTTGTCAATTTTCATTTAATTGCTTTTAATTGGTTGTTTAGCTCAATGTCGCTGCTATGGCTCTCCATAACTCCGAAAACTCCGACAGAAACTCTGTGCATATTCGGAATGTCGAAACCAAGTTCACCGACATAGCTTTTAAAATTAGCAAGTGGAAGTGGCAAAGGGCATGCCATATAGCTCGCAGAACTTATAACCGTTGAAAGGTTCTTGAGTGCGACCACAAACCAGACAACGCAAAAGAGGAACGCCCCCCTTTTCATGGACCAAAGAAATAGAGTTCGCAGGAAGGTGGTGGATGGAGGCGGCTCAAGACCGTTCGTCGTGGCATTCTATGGGGGAGACCTATGTCCAGTGGTGGACTTCTACACATTGATAATGCTGATGATGAGTAAGGGTTAGATCAATTTGTCTAGACCGACGTTAGCATGTTATATCAAGTTTCTACATTGTATAATGTTTTATAATACTTTGGTACCTTCGCCCTTTGGGCATATCGGTTTAAAAAGTGAGTTTTAAAAAGACTGTAGTTTTGTAACAAACTGCAAGCCCTGTTGTTGTAAATACGTATCGGTAATTATTGTAAGTATTAAGTGATTTGTTAATGTACGATTTAAACAACTCAAAGAGTTCTCCCTACTGTTGACATTATTTATTTTGGACGAGAATAAAAGTTGTCTTGAAATAAACTTGCATTATTACTTCCACACCTTTCCTAGGTATATTATTACTGCCACACCTTTCCTAGGTACATTATTACTGCCACACCTTTCCTAGGTACATTATTACTGCCACACCTTTCCTAGGTACATTATTACTGCCACACCTTTCCTAGGTACATTATTACTGCCACACCTTTCCTAGGTACATTATTACTGCCACACCTTTCCTAGGTACATTATAACTGCCACACCTTTCCTAGGTACATTATTACTGCCACACCTTTCCTAGGTACATTATTACTGCCACACCTTTCCTAGGTGCATTATTACTGCCACACCTTTCCTAGGTACATTATTACTGCCACACCTTTCCTAGGTACATTATTACTGCCACACCTTTCCTAGGTGCATTATTACTGCCACACCTTTCCTAGGTACATTATTACTGCCACACCTTTCCTAGGTACATTATTACTGCCACACCTTTCCTTGGTACATTAATACTGCACCTTATCTAGGTGCAGTAATAATGATTATTTTCAGGAGGTTCAGAACCTTTTAGCATTCTATGGGGAGGCTTATATCCAGCAGTGGACGTGGGAGTCCACTTATGTTATGAGGATGATGACGATTATTATTATCATGTTTTTTTTTTTTTTTTTTTTTAATTTATAGTCCTTTGATTGACCACGATCTCACCTGTTGGTAAGTGACGATGTGGCCGAAGATGAAGCACAAAGGTCTAGAAGGCACCTATTCACTCTTGACTTGAAGATACCCAGATTATAGTTTTCAGGAAAGACAGACGACGAATTAGATAAGAACATTTGTTATGATTTATAATAACGTTTAATAACATGTTAATTATAATTATTATTATCATTTCGGTATTGACAGTTATCAGTGCCAAAAAATAGTACGTAAATACTTAATTCTAAACAAGTAAATATTGCAAGTTAAGGTAACATATTATTAATCACGTTTTATAAAAGTAGTGAGATCTAGATTTATCTTTATTATGTTAATATAATTTGATTGCATGGCGATAGGCACTCGGTATCAGTAGACCTCGACGCTCTCTTGATGATGCACGGTGTCCTGGCGGAACAGCTCCACATCGGCCTGGCTGTCAGCGTGGATCACCTTGGCGCGCCCCTCCTGCCGGCAACACGAACACATCCTCGTCAGACAAACTATTATAAACATTCGCTTCTAGTCTCCTAAAAAATATTATCATTGAGGTCTACGAGTGCTCGACTAATAAAAAACCTAAAAAATAAAATATAATCTTTAAATTCCTACGAAAAAGGGTAAAGATATTCGTAAAGACGAAATGCGTCTAAAATGTGTTGCTTATTTACTGAGGTCTACGAGTGCTCGACTAATAAAAAACCTAAAAAATCAAAACAAAACTAGCCAAGTGCGAGTCAAACTCGCGTCACAGAAAAATAATACCTATGTGGAGAGGGTTTAATACAATATGCTACCGTATAGTAATAATACCTACGTGGAGAGGGTTTAATACAATATGCTACCGTATAGTAATAATACCTACGTGGAGAGGGTTTAATACAATATGCTACCGTATAGTAATAATACCTACGTGGAGAGGGTTTAATACAATATGCTACCGTATAGTAATAATACCTACGTGGAGAGGGTTTAATACAATATGCTACCGTATAGTAATAATACCTACGTGGAGAGGGTTTAGTACAATATGCTACCGTATAGTAATAATACCTACGTGGAGAGGGTTTAATACAATATGCTACCGTATAGTAATAATACCTACGTGGAGAGGGTTTAATACAATATGCTACCGTATAGTAATAATACCTACGTGGAGAGGGTTTAGTACAATATGCTACCGTATAGTAATAATACCTACGTGGAGAGGGTTTAGTACAATATGCTACCGTATAGTAATAATACCTACGTGGAGAGGGTTTAATACAATATGCTACCGTATAGTAATAATACCTACGTGGAGAGGGTTTAATACAATATGCTACCGTATAGTAATAATACCTACGTGGAGAGGGTTTAGTACAATATGCTACCGTATAGTAATAATACCTACGTGGAGAGGGTTTAGTACAATATGCTACCGTATAGTAATAATACCTACGTGGAGAGGGTTTAATACAATATGCTACCGTATAGTAATAATACCTACGTGGAGAGGGTTTAATACAATATGCTACCGTATAGTAATAATACCTACGTGGAGAGGGTTTAGTACAATATGCTACCGTATAGTAATAATACCTACGTGGAGAGGGTTTAGTACAATATGCTACCGTATAGTAATAATACCTACGTGGAGAGGGTTTAATACAATATGCTACCGTATAGTAATAATACCTACGTGGAGAGGGTTTAATACAATATGCTACCGTATAGTAATAATACCTACGTGGAGAGGGTTTAATACAATATGCTACCGTATAGTAATAATACCTACGTGGAGAGGGTTTAATACAATATGCTACCGTATAGTAATAATACCTACGTGGAGAGGGTTTAGTACAATATGCTACCGTATAGTAATAATACCTACGTGGAGAGGGTTTAGTACAATATGCTACCGTATAGTAATAATACCTACGTGGAGAGGGTTTAGTACAATATGCTACCGTATAGTAATAATACCTACGTGGAGAGGGTTTAATACAATATGCTACCGTATAGTAATAATACCTACGTGGAGAGGGTTTAATACAATATGCTACCGTATAGTAATAATACCTACGTGGAGAGGGTTTAGTACAATATGCTACCGTATAGTAATAATACCTACGTGGAGAGGGTTTAGTACAATATGCTACCGTATAGTAATAATACCTACGTGGAGAGGGTTTAATACAATATGCTACCGTATAGTAATAATACCTACGTGGAGAGGGTTTAATACAATATGCTACCGTATAGTAATAATACCTACGTGGAGAGGGTTTAATACAATATGCTACCGTATAGTAATAATACCTACGTGGAGAGGGTTTAATACAATATGCTACCGTATAGTAATAATACCTACGTGGAGAGGGTTTAATACAATATGCTACCGTATAGTAATAATACCTACGTGGAGAGGGTTTAGTACAATATGCTACCGTATAGTAATAATACCTACGTGGAGAGGGTTTAGTACAATATGCTACCGTATAGTAATAATACCTACGTGGAGAGGGTTTAATACAATATGCTACCGTATAGTAATAATACCTACGTGGAGAGGGTTTAATACAATATGCTACCGTATAGTAATAATACCTACGTGGAGAGGGTTTAATACAATATGCTACCGTATAGTAATAATACCTACGTGGAGAGGGTTTAATACAATATGCTACCGTATAGTAATAATACCTACGTGGAGAGGGTTTAGTACAATATGCTACCGTATAGTAATAATACCTACGTGGAGAGGGTTTAATACAATATGCTACCGTATAGTAATAATACCTACGTGGAGAGGGTTTAGTACAATATGCTACCGTATAGTAATAATACCTACGTGGAGAGGGTTTAGTACAATATGCTACCGTATAGTAATAATACCTACGTGGAGAGGGTTTAATACAATATGCTACCGTATAGTAAGTAAGCACTAGACCAATAAACTATTACTCATTGGTAAATAAGCAACACATTTTAGACGCATTTCGTCTTTACGAATATCTTTACCCTTTTTCGTAGGAATTTAAAGATTATATTTTAAATATTTTATTTTATTTTTTAATATTTTATTTTTATTTTAAGGAGCAATAAGATAAAGACAAGACAAGAGATGAGAAGAGTGATACTAATAATGTTTCCCTTGGTATCTTTTTGAGGTGCGGAACCCCATATCTAAACCTTTGAGGAGTTGGCTGCAAGTGTACACGTATTCGCTACGGTAGGGCTACGCCCTTGCATATTATGTAGTACCTAGTAGAGGTGACCTAGTAGTTAGCTGCAAGTGTACACGTAATCGCTACGGTAGGGCTACGCCCTTGCATATTATGTAGTACCTAGTAGAGGTGACCTAGTAGTTAGCTGCAAGTGTACACGTAATCGCTACGGTAGGGCTACGCCCTTGCATATTATGTAGTACCTAGTAGAGGTGACCTAGTAGTTAGCTGCAAGTGTACACGTATTCGCTACGGTAGGGCTACGCCCTTGCATATTATGTAGTACCTAGTAGAGGTGACCTAGTAGTTAGCTGCAAGTGTACACGTAATCGCTACGGTAGGGCTACGCCCTTGCATATTATGTAGTACCTAGTAGAGGTGACCTAGTAGTTAGCTGCAAGTGTACACGTTATCGCTATGGAAGGGCTAGGCCCTTGCATATTATGTAGTCGGTACCTAGTGGAGGTGACCTAGTAGTTAGCTGCAAGTGTACACGTTATCGCTATGGTAGGACTAGGGCCTTGCATATTATGTAGTACCTAGTAGAGGTGTTTTGTTGAAGAGTTTGTCCGGGGAAGTACCAAGATTTTCTCTAGAGACTTCAGTATGGGGTTCTTCAAAAAAGGCGTTTTAGAGGGGCGCAACGCGTGTGTGATGCTTCCAGTGTTATTGCGGCCATAGGCTACGGTATCTAATTGACATCAGGCAGACCATGTAGGTACGCTTGTTTGCTTATCCAGTTATATTAAAAAAGTACTACCATCATACTTAAGTATTTCTGCCGCAAAGCCGTAGTGTTCGCATTGCTGTGTTCCGTTTTACGGGTATGAGTGCCGGTGAAATTACAGACGCATGAAACTTTCATCCATATCTCTCAGGGTGGCGGGTGCAGTGGAACGCCGCATAGTGTAATAATAGTTGTGTTACCTTGGGGTGCATGAGGATGAAGGGCAGTTCAGCCACCAGCTCGCCGCTGAGCGCCCCCAAGTATAGCTTCACCTTCACGCTGTAGCTCACCACGATGCCGAATGCATCCCGCTGCTCAGCGTCCAGCAACCTGCGCATTCATGTTAAAACCTGCGCATTCATGTTACAACCTGCGCATTCATGTAACAACCTGCGCATTCATGTTACAACCTGCGCATTCATGTTACAACCTGCGCATTCATGTTACAACCAGCGCATTCTTGTTACAACCTGAGCATTCATGTTATAACCTGCGCATTCGTGTTACACGCCATTCGTAGAGGAAACGTGTAGAGATGATCATAAAAAGAATGCTCATAATTGAAATAGTAGGTATCCAATATAATCTGAACTTAGAAAAGGTTTTGGATAGTTAGATTATCTACCTAGGTATTGGCATACGCAAATTTACGTATTTATTACTATTTCGTTAAAATATTTGGTGCTTTTAAAAGACTCCTCCGGTGGCCATGATGATCCCTAAGGTACCTATAGACAAGACGATCTTGGGATCAGGGGAAATGTACACTTACAATGTGGTAGACGCAAAGGTGGTGTCAGTACGCTTCAGCTGGCCGCACAGTAGAACCAATGTATGGAGCGGGTCGGACATAGCCATCTAAAAAAAGTTGATGTCAAAATGTGTTAATCTAATAATGCTATCATGTGCATCTAAGTATTCTCTAGTCAAGTCATTCTCGGGACTTTTGCCGTAAGTGCAATATTTAATGAATAAATTAAGGAAACATTGATATTTTTCATTATTTAGTATGAAAACGAATATTCAAATTGCCATAACTTCGTATTTTCCTACGTTTTCGGAATACGGTTTATTTACAGTAATCTACACATACACATCTTCAATATGCACTCGAAACATGGCACGCCAAATGCACAACAGACCAAGGTACAGGATGTCCTATTTTAAATTAAAAACATTATAAAAGTATAGCAACAAATTTCATTTATTTACTCATATACAGTTCCAATTACCAATAAAAAGGGGCCAAAATCATGCACACACCGAAAAATAAAGGGTGTTCTATTTATAAATATTACATTACAAAACGTACAATAACATATTAATATTATTTTATAATAACTATGGGGATATATAATATGGTAATACATATTTTTATATTACTAGTAAGAAACAGCAATTAAAATTAAAATATTGTTTTTATATTACGTTAGCATTCTCGCTAAACGTAATATAGAGCTTTTATCGAGTGTGCGTTCCAATTACCGATAAAGAGGTGCAATGTTTTATGCACACACAACTAGATAGAGGATGTTATATTTTAAAAATATAACATTACGAAACGTAATATTAAAATGTTATTTTTATATAAAATCAATTCATATGTTTATATTGGTAGTGAGAATAAGTAACGTATTATAAAAATATTGTTTATAAATAATGTTACCAGTTCTCGCTTAATGTCATTTACAGCTTTTTACGAGTGTGCGTTCCAATTACAGATAAAGAGGTGCAATGGTTTATGCAAAAACAACTAGATACAGGGTGTTCTATTTTAAAAATATAACATTACAAAACGTAATATTCAAATTTGATTTTTATATTAACTATGGAAATATTATATTAAAGCAATTTATATGTTTATATTGATAGTGAGAATAAGTAACGTAATATAAAAATATTGTTTTTAAATAATGTTACCAATTCTCGCTAAATGTAATTTACAGCTTTTTACGAGTGTGCGTTTCAATAACCAATAAAGAGGTGCCTCGTTTTATGCACAACCGCAAGATAGAGGTGATAGAGATCTTTTTGAAAAATATTACTTTATAAAACGTTATATAAAAATATATTTTTTATATTACATTACCAGTTCTTACTAAACGTAAATTTAGCTTTATACGAATGTGTCTCTTGAAAACAGTGCTGTTGTTTGCTTTTTAAAGTTTCAATATAATTCGGTCTATTTTTATAAAATTGATCACGAAATTATTTATAATAGAATTTACGCTTAACTAATAGTTTGACAACCAAAACTAGATGAAAAGGGTTGTCTTCAGGTACCAGAAAGACAATAACCTCACTAATTAGGTAGTACAATTACCTACCTAAATATTTTGTACTGGTGTAATAAAAACTGAGTTAAATAAAAAAAAGTATCGGATGATACGATTTGGTGCTTTGCGTATGTGAATGTGGACAACTTTAAATTCAGGATGTGAGTTCATAAAAAAGCTAAAAATAAAATAGTAGACACATGTCTTTGGAATTTGAACTTTGGATCATCATTTTAGGTATTATTTTTTTAGATTTACGAGGACTTGGATGCGTACAAGTACCCGCATCAGATGTGGTATTAGGTATTTGCTCTTCAGACTCTTCTATAGTTTCTTCAGCAGGCTGGACGTTCTCTTTTAGGAAATTTGGCCACTTGATGTCAGAGTCTAGCCATGCTGCATTCTTAGACATAAACTTTTTCTCACTTCTGCCAGATGCAACCCATCTTGAATAAATACGATAACAAAATTGACGACACCAGTTTTTTAAGCTTTTTTCGTTTTCTACACTTAATTGCACACTGTAGTCTAATTTTAATTTGTCAAAGAGGTAAACATAATCGTAAAAATCTTTATGCTCGCGTAAAAGTTCATAGATGTTTAGATGAGTACCGTATCCACGAAAAGACATAGCGAAACAATTAACTCTGTCACTTGGATGGTAGATGCGTACATCAATACTGATGTCTATTTACTAGCTGTGACGTATTTATATTAGTACCCTACCATTTCCAACTGCCAATAACTCATTATGAATTAATATGGCTCATTATGGGTGTTACTTTATAATGTCCAGGTAATAACATTCCTGCTGCTACAAAACAAAGCTCATAAGCACTGACAAGTTATTTAGACTCATTTATTAAGTACCTAATTAGTGAGGCTATTATCATTCTAACCTACCTGAACCTAACAGCTTTGGGTAGAATTGCGGTTTTAATTAATTTTAGTTAATTTTTGGGTGAGCAGATCTGATGGGTTTTATAAAATAGATCGCATAATATTGAAACTTACCGAAAATTCTCAACAGCCTGTTTTCAAGAGACCCTCGCACATTCGCGTAGAGTTTAATTTAGGTTTAGCGAGAATTGGAAACGTAATATAAAAATAATATTATATATGTAATATCTTTAGAATACCACTCTATTTTGTGGTGTATATATGAAACGTGGGACCTCTTTATTGGTAATTGAAACGCACACAGCACTAAACAACATTTAGCGAGAATTAATTATTATTATTTTATAACGTAACATAAAAACGATATTTTATATTACGTTACTAATTCTTGCTAATAATTTACTTAAATATATTAAATTCATATTTTTAATATTAATATTTCCTTAAATATTATTCTATATTTCCTTATACTATATATTCTCATAATTAATATAAAAAAATAAAATTTTATATAACGTTTTGTAATGTAATATTTTTCAAATAGAACAGCCATCGTCTATCTTGCGGTGTGTGCATAAAACGTGGCATCTCTTTATTGGTAATTGGAATGCACACTCGCAAAAAGCTGTAAATAACATTTAGCGAGAATTGGTAACATTATATAAAAAACAGTATTTTTATATAACGTTACTTATAAGTCACTACCAATATAAACATATAAATTGCTTTAATATAACATTCCCATAATTAATATAAAATAATATTTTAATATTACGTTTCGTAATGTTATATTTTTAAAATAGAACATCCACTATCTAGTTGTGTGTGCATAAAACATTGCACCTCTTTATCGTCAATTGGAACGCACACTCGATAAAAGCTCTAAATTACGTTTAGCGAGAATTGCTAACGTAATATAAAAACAATATTTTAATTTTAATTGCTGTTTCTTACTAGTAATATAAAAATATGTATTACCATATTATATATCCCCATAGTTATTATAAAATAATATTAATATGTTATTGTACGTTTTGTAATGTAATATTTTTAAAATAGAACACCCTTTATTTTTCGGTGTGTGCATGATTTTGGCCCCTTTTTATTGGTAATTGGAACTGTATATGAGTAAATAAATGAAATTTGTTGCTATACTTTTATAATGTTTTTAATTTAAAATAGGACATCCTGTACCTTCGTCTGTTGTGCGTTTGGCGTGCCATGTTTCGAGTGCATATTGAAGATGTGTATGTGTAGATTACTGTAAATAAACCGTATTCCGAAAACGTAGGAAAATACGAAGTTATGGCAATTTGAATATTCGTTTTCATACTAAATAATGAAAAATATCAATGTTTCCTTAATTTATTTATTAAATATTGCACTTACGGCAAAAGTCCCGCGAATGACTTGACTAGAGAATACTTAGATGCACATGATAGCATTATTAGATTAACACATTTTGACATCAACTTTTTTTAGATGGCTATGTCCGACCCGCTCCATACATTGGTTCTACTGTGGGCCGTCGAGCGCCATGCCGCGCTTGTCGCGGTTGATGAGCTAGGGGTAGGAAGGTACACTTACAATGTTGTAGACGCAAAGGTGGTGTCAGTACGCTTCAGCTGGCCGTCGAGCGCCATGCCGCGCTTTTCGCGGTTGATGAGCTAGGGGTAGGAAGGTACACTTACAACGTGGTAGACGCCAAGGTGGTGTCAGTACGCTTAAGCTGGCCGTCGAGCGCGATACCGCGCTTGTCGCGGTTGATGAGCTAGGGGTAGGAAGGTACACTTACAACGTGGTAGACGCCAAGGTGGTGTCAGTAGGCTTCAGCTGGCCGTCGAGCGCGATGCCGCGCTTGTCGCGGTTGATGAGCTAGGGGTAGGAAGGTACACTTACAACGTGGTAGACGCCAAGGTGGTGTCAGTACGCTTAAGCTGGCCGTCGAGCGCGATGCCGCGCTTGTCGCGGTTGATGAGCTAGGGGTAGGAAGGTACACTTACAACGTGGTAGACGCCAAGGTGGTGTCAGTACGCTTCAGCTGGCCGTCGAGCGCGATGCCGCGCTTATCGCGGTTGATGAGCTAGGGGTAGGAAGGTACACTTACAACGTGGTAGACGCCAAGGTGGTGTCAGTACGCTTCAGCTGGCCGTCGAGCGCGATGCCGCGCTTGTCGCGGTTGATGAGCTAGGGATAGAAAGATACACTTACAATGTGGTAGACGCCAAGGTGGTATCAGTACGCTTCAGCTGGCCGTCGAGTGCGATGCCACGCTTGTCGCGGTTGGAGGTCAACAGTGGAGTCAGATGCAAAACCTTCTGTAAGTTCGAGCCCGGTTGCAGAGGACAGCCATCCCTGTGTCAAGATTATAACATGAACTATATGTTAATAAAACCGTCCAGTGTGAGCGAGACTCGCACTCGTGAGGGTTTTTCAACGTGAGTGTTCGTTGGTGCAAACCTGCGCGCGTTGCGTCCATTTTACGGCAGACGTGATTTCCCTTCAAAGTTGACTCTTCTACGTTTAGTAGCCAAATTTGGGGTGGGATGGGGTGTGGAGTTTTCTGCAGTCGCAGGTCGATGCCAATTAACCGCAATCGCCATAGCACATCAACAAAGTTAACATAACCCAAGCCATCGATCAAACTCAGCCGGATCAATGCGGCAAAGTCATTAGAAATTGGAACACTATCGGATCCGTGCCACCGTGAGAAGCTGCGGTGGATATATTCGTGAAGTTCCTGGGAGCATTCCCTGAAATGTAACCTATAGAAGATCGAAAGGCATGCGACTATAGGGCGGTGTTCAAGACTCTGGACCTTAGTCTCCGCCATAGCCCAAGAGCCCTGCGTTCGACCGACCCTAAAGCAGTAATCTGGTGTTCGAGCCATCCCAAACATGGCAGCAGTACTCCATACAAGCCCAGACTTGTGCTTTATTTAGACTTAAAAGCTGTCCTGGTATGAAGTAACGCTTTACCTTATTCAGGATGCCTATCTTCATGGCAGCTGTTTTCGCCTTTAGACTCAATGTTAGAGCCAAAGTTGAGAGTAGTCGTTAGTGCTCCATCTCAGAGCTCGAGGTGATCTCCTATAGCTCGAGGTACATCTTGGAAGATGGTAACTTGGGGAAGCTGACTTTTTGTCGCCGAGAAGAGACAAGCTTGTGTTTAAGAGGCATTGAACTTGTCGTTTGATTGGCATCGCCCCAGTCAGATACAACCTTGAGAGTCAAATTTAGACGCTGCATCATATCATCTCAAGTTACTGTCACAATAATAAAAATCAATTTTATTATTTGAATCTTTCGACAAATAATCATTTTAAATTGCATCTAATATAAAATATTACTTCAATTATAAAAAGTTATTTTATTTTATTTCACAATCTGTTTGTTTTATTTTCAAAAGTAGGTTGGTTATTTTATAGTTTAATTGATCAATAAAAAAAAGTTGAAAAAATACGTAAAATGTTGTAAAGGGAGAAAGCGCTGGCTTTGAGACACAGGTTTAGTTTCTACTTCAGAAGTCAGATGTTTGTCACTCGGAGTCCTTTTCTTAGAAACATTTAGGTTGTTCCCTTATATCTACCTATTTGTAAAACTTTAACTCTAAGAATTATAAAAATACAATTATCCTTGGAATATTTACATAGTGTTATGTCTTTTGCATTGACAGACATTTTCAAATTCAATCGAAAGAGACAAAACACGATGTAACTATTCAAAGGATGATCTGCGATTATTACAATCTAATTAGTTTGTTAAATAAATAAATAAAAACGAGGATCTCCGTGGTGACCGGCCATATTGGGACGCACAAAATGAAAATTGATAATCTGCTATTAATGATGAATGAATAATGATGTTACTGTCTACAGTGGAGTAATGACTGTGTCTCGACGCTGGCCACGATGTTGCGGTACTGAACATAATGATGTTACTGTCTACAGTGGAGTACTGACTGTGTCTCGACGCCGGCCACGATGTTGCGGTACTGAACATAATGATGTTACTGTCTACAGTGGAGTACTGACTGTGTCTCGACGCCGGTCACTATGTTGCGGTACTGAACATAATGATGTTACTGTCTACAGTGGAGTACTGACTGTGTCTCGACGCTGGTCACGATGTTGCGGTACTGAACATACTGATGTTACTGTCTATAGTGGAGTACTGACGGTGTCTCGACGCTGGCCACGATGTTGCGGTACTGAACATAATGATGTTTCTCTCTACAATGGAGTACTGACTGTATCTCGACGCCGGCCACGATGTTGCGGTACTGAACATAATGATGTTACTGTCTACAGTGGAGTACTGACTGTGTCTCGACGCCGGCCACGATGTTGCGGTACTGCCCTGACTGGAACAGCACCACATCGACTCCCTGCTGGATGCTCGCCTTGATCTTCTTCACAACCTTCGTGCTGTGGTTGCGCACACACATGTTGATGGCCACCGTCTCGCCGTGCATGTAAAGCTGAAATTTATTTAATAAGTCAATGCCTCTACAAAAACACTAGTTACCTTTTTACTCCAGTTCATGTTCATCTTATTTGCACCGTTTATGATTATGACTGCAATAGGTAGGATACAGAAGGTAATAAAAAAAACACTTTTAACGAAAATTCGTATTTTGCCGGAATTAATCAACTAAGGTTATTTTTGTATTGATATCTTAAATAGGTACGAGTGCAAAATAAAAATAAAGAAACTATTAGGTACCCACTTTAACAGGTAACAGACTCTTATTTGCTTTCGATTATGATTTTACAATACATTGCGGTTTCGAATATTACTGCTTTAGAAGAGACGCTAAAATATGCTGGGCATTGTACTGCGTGCGTTTTGGAGCCGAGTGACAGTTAATCACCTTGTCGAGCGTGAGCTCAGACTGAGCTATGAGCCGAGTGAGAGGCACAGACCTGCTTGTCGAGCGTGAGCTCAGACTGAGCTATGAGCCGAGTGAGAGCCACAGACCTGCTTGTTGTGCGTGAGCTCAGACTGAGCTATGAGCCGAGTGAGAGGCACAGACCTGCTTGTCGAGCGTGAGCTCAGACTGAGCTATGAGCCGAGTGAGAGGCACAGACCTGCTTGTCGAGCGTGACCTCAGACTGAGCTATGAGCCGAGTGACAGGCACAGACCTGCTTGTTGTGCGTGAGCTCAGACTGAGCTATGAACCGAGTGAGAGGCACAGACCTGCTTGATGTGCGTGAGCTCAGACTGAGCTATGAGCTGAGTGAGAGGCACAGACCTGCTTGTTGTGCGTGAGCTCAGACTGAGCTATGAGCCGAGTGAGAGGCACAGACCTGCTTGTTGTGCGTGAGCTTAGACTGAGCTATGAACCGAGTGAGATGCACAGACCTGCTTGATGTGCGTGAGCTCACACTGAGCTATGAGCCGAGTGAGAGGCACAGACCTGCTTGTCGAGCGTGAGCTCAGACAGCTATGAGTCGAGCGAGAGGCACAGACCTACTTGTTGTGCGTGAGCTCAGACTAAGCTATGAGCCGAGTGAGAGGCACAGACTTGCTTGTTGTGCGTGAGCTCAGACTGAGCTATGAACCGAGTGAGAGGCACAGACCTGCTTGATGTGCGTGAGCTCAGACTGAGCTATGAGCCGAGTGAGAGGCACAGACCTGCTTGTCGAGCGTGAGCTCAGACTGAGCTATGAGCCGAGTGAGAGCCACAGACCTGCTTGTTGTGCGTGAGCTCAGACTGAGCTATGAGCCGAGTGAGAGGCACAGACCTGCTTGTCGAGCGTGAGCTCAGACTGAGCTATGAGCCGAGTGAGCGGCACAGACCTGCTTGTCGAGCGTGACCTCAGACTGAGCTATGAGCCGAGTGACAGGCACAGACCTGCTTGTGGTGCGTGAGCTCAGACTGAGCTATTAGCCGAGTGAGCGGCACAGACCTGCTTGTTGTGCGTGAGCTCAGACTGAGCTATGAACCGAGTGAGAGGCACAGACCTGCTTGATGTGCGGGAGCTCAGACTGAGCTATGAGCCGAGTGAGAGGCACAGACCTGCTTGTTGTGCGTGAGCTCAGACTGAGCTATGAGCCGAGTGAGAGGCACAGACCTGCTTGTTGTGCGTGAGCTTAGACTGAGCTATGAACCGAGTGACAAACACAGACCTGCTTGATGTGCGTGAGCTCACACTGAGCTATGAGCCGAGTGAGAGGCACAGACCTGCTTGTCGAGCGTGAGCTCAGACAGCTATGAGTCGAGTGAGAGGCACAGACCTACTTGTTGTGCGTGAGCTCAGACTAAGCTATGAGCCGAGTGAGAGGCACAGACTTGCTTGTTGTGCGTGAGCTCAGACTGAGCTATGAACCGAGTGAGAGGCACAGACCTGCTTGATGTGCGTGAGCTTAGACTGAGCTATGAGCCGAGTGAGAGGCACAGACCTGCTTGTCGAGCGTGAGCTCAGACTGAGCTATGAGCCGAGTGAGAGCCACAGACCTGCTTGTTGTGCGTGAGCTCAGACTGAGCTATGAGCCGAGTGAGAGGCACAGACCTGCTTGTCGAGCGTGAGCTCAGACTGAGCTATGAGCCGAGTGAGCGGCACAGACCTGCTTGTCGAGCGTGACCTCAGACTGAGCTATGAGCCGAGTGACAGGCACAGACCTGCTTGTGGTGCGTGAGCTCAGACTGAGCTATTAGCCGAGTGAGCGGCACAGACCTGCTTGTTGTGCGTGAGCTCAGACTGAGCTATGAACCGAGTGAGAGGCACAGACCTGCTTGATGTGCGGGAGCTCAGACTGAGCTATGAGCCGAGTGAGAGGCACAGACCTGCTTGTTGTGCGTGAGCTCAGACTGAGCTATGAGCCGAGTGAGAGGCACAGACCTGCTTGTTGTGCGTGAGCTTAGACTGAGCTATGAACCGAGTGACAAACACAGACCTGCTTGATGTGCGTGAGCTCACACTGAGCTATGAGCCGAGTGAGAGGCACAGACCTGCTTGTCGAGCGTGAGCTCAGACAGCTATGAGTCGAGTGAGAGGCACAGACCTACTTGTTGTGCGTGAGCTCAGACTAAGCTATGAGCCGAGTGAGAGGCACAGACTTGCTTGTTGTGCGTGAGCTCAGACTGAGCTATGAACCGAGTGAGAGGCACAGACCTGCTTGATGTGCGTGAGCTTAGACTGAGCTATGAGCCGAGTGAGAGGCACAGACCTGCTTGTCGAGCGTGAGCTCAGACTGAGCTATGAGCCGAGTGAGAGGCACAGACCTGCTTGATGTGCGTGAGCTCAGACTGAGCTATGAGCCGAGTGAGAGGCACAGACCTGCTTGATGTGCGTGAGCTCAGACTGAGCTATGAGCCGAGTGAGAGGCACAGACCTGCTTGTCGAGCGTGAGCTCAGACTGAGCTATGAGCCGAGTGAGAGGCACAGACCTGCTTGTCGAGCGTGAGCTCCAACTCCAGCTGGCCCGGCGACAACACGAAGTCCTTGCGCACGACGGTGCACGGCTGCTGGCCCGGCTTGGACGGCGCGTACTGCACCTTGTTGTGCGTGAGCTCAGACTGTGCTATGAGCCGACTGAGAGGCACAGACCTGCTTGTCGAGCGTGAGCTCTAACTCCAGCTGGCCAGGCGACAGCACGAAGACCTTGCGCACGACGGTGCACTGCTGCTGGCCCGGCTTGGACGGCGCGTACTGCACCTTGTTGTGCGTGAACTCAGACTGAGCTATGAGCCGAGTGAGAGGCACAGACCTGCTTGTCGAGCGTGAGCTCCAACTCGAGCTGGCCCGACGACAGCACAAAGTCCTTGCGCACGACGGTGCACGGCTGCTAGCCCGGCTTGGACGGCGCGTACTACACCTTGTTGTGCGTGAGCTCAGACTGAGCTATGAGCCGAGTGAGAGGCACAGACCTGCTTGTCGAGCGTCAGCTCCAACTCGAGCTGGCCCGGCGACAGCACGAAGTCCTTGCGCACGACGGTGCATGGCTGCTGGCCTGGCTTGGACGGCGCGTACTGCACCTTGCGGATACCCAGAGCCACTGTGCTCCTGCAAGGATGAGGATACTACTCTTGTTATTGTTACAAACATAACCTATAGATACGTATGAGAGAACAATGTTAGCAACTTTTGGTTTGTCAACACCTATTATAATGAACGACCTTCGTGGCGCAGCGGGCGAGTAGCCGGTTGAGATTTGAGAGGTGCGGGTTCGATACCCGTTACAGGACAAACGTTTGTATGATCTGCAAGAATTTGCTCCGGATCTGGGTTTAGTGTTACCATGACACTCGTAGTTTTGTGTTACCATGACACTCGTAGTTCCACTCGTATTCGTTATTATAATGTTGTAAATTTTCAAATCCTCAATTTCTCCACGTTTGTCAAACTTTCTTCTACATCCTCAATTACTCCACATTCGTCATAAATATGTTGAACATCCTCAAATCCTTAATAACTCTATGCTCATCATGATTCGATGATGGGACTTTTTTTTATCAAAATATCAAAATGATGTGATTTAATTCAAGTGATACTCAACGGTCATTCAGTGAGTGGACAATATATGAGATGAGACGCAAATCACGCAAAATAATCTTTTGCTGCCAAAATTTAAAGATTAGTTTTGGCGGCTAACGATATAATTTATCTGTTTCCCACAACCATATTTAAAGACCTCGGATAATAGTAGACCGGCGTAAAGATAATTACAAACTCGTAACGAGTGCAGACCCTCACATGTGGCTTGGCCTTAAAAAGTTTTCAATAGTCTATTTACAACCATTAAACTTATCACGAGCATTAATGGTAAAAAATTAAAAGGTTGAGTGCAGCGTAACGGAGTCCACGTGGTGTGCGGGTGCTCACCTGCGATGCGAGCGGTCGATCTCGGACTCGCCCACAAGCAGCTTGACGTAGTAGTGCACGCCGCACGGCTCGCCCTAGTCCTCGCGGACCAGCTGCAGCGTCACGGAGTCCACGTGGTGCGGGGGCTCACCTGCGATGCGAGCGGTCGATCTCGGACTCGCCCACAAACAGCTTGACGTAGTAGTGCACGCCGCACGGCTCGCCCTCGTCCTCGAGGCCGGGCTGCAGCGTTACGGAGCCGGGCGCGCCCGCCGGCACCTGCAGCCGGAACGGGAAGGCAGAGTCGCCCAGTTTCTTCATCAGACGCTCCTGTCGACCATAACATTGCCCCATATTATTGGCTCAATACATTGACTTCTACATAACTGTTTAATAATCTTAAGTTTAAACTAGCTGCCCCATCAGCAAATGTTATCAATGATTGCATTCATAGAGGTAACTTCCCAGACTTGCTTATAGTAGCTTAAGTAGTAGTTTTACTTGCGCACCGCCGTCTTTTGATTTTGTATTAGCCTGTCCATCCAAAGGTTGTCTGGAAGAGATCGCTTTTAGGGATAAGACCGCCCATTGTTCATTGCTGTTATTGTTTTTGTTATCTTTCCTTTTTCTTTTTCTATTCGGTGTGCAATAAACTGTTTATCTATCTATCTATCTTAAGTCATACCGTTATATAATTAAGGTTCTCTCCCACTCAGATGCTAATAATTATAAACCTATCTCGCTTCTGCCAGTTTTTAGCAAAGATTATCAGAAATTTATAGCAATTGAGTATAAGAAACATTGCACGCCCTTAAAGGGTAGATTACATTGAATCCAACATTATAACTGTAATATCTGTTTAACATGTAATTCAGCAATAAATATACTTTGACTTTGACTTTGATTTGTACGCGTTTGTAGAATCTAATAAAAAAAATAACAGTGGATAGTTTGGAGTTCAAAGGAAAAAAAACACTGCTCATGCAGTAACCACTCTGCTGGAGACTCCCACTCTCTGAGAGTCTATGGGATTTGGAAAGTTCTAAGAACAACTACGGCTTGTTTTGCAACCTTTCTAAGGCCTTTGATAGCGTCTGTCATAAAGTTCTACGGGCAAAACTTATGGCATACGCAACAACGAGCATTCCATTATATTGTCTTACCTTCAAAATAGAAAGCAGATAACAGAATGTAATGATTCTAAGTCTGAATCTAGTGTAATAGAAATGGGAGTACCCCAATGCTCTAAGCTAGGTCCTTTATTATTTATAATTTACATTAGTTAGATAGATAGAAAATACTTTATTCTACACCTTAATAGCTAATAATACGAACAAAAAGAAATAAACTTAACTATATACTTAAAAGTACAATGGGCGGTACATTAATGACCTCGTTATATGTGTAGAAAAAGAATCAGACATAGTTATCTTTGCCAACGGTAATACTGTCGTAATAAGCGATCAAAAATAAAATTAATAAATAAATAAAATAGCAATCATGGTAACGCTGAGTGCATTTGAAAGTTTAAGGTTGAGCTGAAGCACTAGACTCTTTAGCTGAGACAACAGTTTGATTCTACAAATTCTTTAACTAAAGTTATAATAATGCAACTACACCATACCTTATCGTTGGTTTTGAATATCGATTTAGATGACAGGGCGTGGTCGCAGGCCTCTTTGCATGCTAAATTAGGAGCTTTAAGTATTCGTAAAATTTAAAGTGTAGTCGTAAATATGGCTCGACAAAGCTTACATATTTGAGCTTTTCGGGGTCAAGACTCTGGGTCCGCGGGGTACCGGGGCCCTTCGTGTTTTCAAAATTCTTTCAGGGCGTCTGGTCAAACCGACCGCATAAGTTTTGACATTCAGCGTAGCAATGCAGTCAGAATCTTAGGGATGCTTCCGTCTGGTATTGATTTGGATCAGTTGAGCTACCTTTAGATCTTAATTTTCACTAGAAACGGGATATTTACCATGATTTTTGAGATCATCCCGTGATCATGGCGCATGCAACTGTGCCGAAATATCGGGAACATTTAAAACTCAAAATCATGGTAAATATCCCGTTTCTAGTGAAAATTATTACATAACCAAGATAGTTTCAAAAGTTATACCTTTAAATCGTTAGCAGCGGTCTTCAGGTAGCACAACTGTTTCATATGTATTTTTAATTTTGTATATACTTACTTGTATTAGTTGTATTATTATTTCTGTAAATAACACAAAATATAAAAAAAACAGTTCAGACCGTTGCAACAGATCTAAAGATATCTCAACTGATCCAAATCGTAGTAAATTGTAGTCTTACATTTGTTTTAGGTAGTTTTTATTGATTCTGTGTGCAGTTTCGGTCAAAATAAATTTTATTTCTTTCTTTCTTTCTTTCTTTCTAGTAACGAAAGCGTCCCCAAGATGCTGGCTGCATTGCCACACTGAATCACAATTCTAATGTTCAAGGAGACTGATCCTGATGAAGTGCTCGATTTCATCGCTAAGGAGCTGCATAAGCTCCTACCAGTGGGATTCGAACAAGTCGACGTCGCCAGGCTGCTGAGTAACATCACTTTCCTGAAGTCAAGCCTGGCTGTAGTGCAGGCTAAGATGGAGGCGTCCGATGATGCTACCTCCAGTCTGCGTGCTGATTTGGTGTCATTACGTGACATAAATTTAGTGAGTAGGTCGTCCGCCTCTAACTAAGTCAAAGTGCAGCAAGGTGCAAAGTGCACTGTGCCAGTGTTGAGTGTCGAGTCAGAATATGTCGACTCAGCAGAATCGTTGGCCGCCGCCGCAATCACACCAAACTCGTGCCCTCGCCCTGCCGACTGCATCTCTCGCACCGCAGAGAAGCCGACACTGATCACACTGGATACTCCCCGACAAAGTGACTACGCTTCTGCAGCGGCTAGCAACTCCGCTGCCTCTCAGAAAATGGGGAAGAAGCGGAGCTGTGAACCTGTTTGCAGCGCTGCAAACGCTAGGGCTCCAAGGAAGGAGCCCTGTGATGCAGAGGGCTTTATCGAGGTGATAAGGAAGAAACGGAAGCCCTCTAGCCGGAACCAGTGTGGTACTCACCATCTATCCAGTGAGCAGCACTTCCGAGCGGAGGTACCCACTACGCAGATCTATACGTGTCCCGCGTCTACTTCGATGTGAAGGCCGCAGAGGTGGTGGAATACATCAGGAAGAAAGCCGGAGTGGGATTGAAGTTGGACTCTCGTCATAATGTGAGCTTTAGTTCATTTATGGTGAGGGTCCCTACGGAAACTCTGAAGATCTACTTGAGCCCTGAATTTTTGCCGAAAGGGGTGAAATTCCGGCGGTTCAAGGGCCGCCTGTCACGTGATCCCCGGGGCCGTGACGTGTCGGCGATCACGTGTGTTAGATTAAGTTATAAATAAAATGTTTTTATATATATGTTAGTTTCTAAGGTATTTATGTTTCTATGGGCTTATTGTTTAGGTTTAGTGCAATTCTCAATAAGCCTGTTTTTTTTTTAATGCTTTGTGCTTGATATAATTTATCTCCCGGGTCAGCAAAGATCTCTTGAATAGATTATTCTCGACACGAAAACGCGGCAATGCTACAGTGTCAGGAATCAGGGGCCACTCCCGGATTGTGCCTACTCTAGCTTACTGGTATAATTGAAAGATATACTCGTAAGTGGTACCTGAGTTCTGGACAACTCATAGTTGCGCTTCTCCGGCGGGGGGTAGATCTGCTCGGAAGCCAGGAACAGCTCCTTGTAGAAGTTGAGGCCCATAACCTCGTCCTCTTCGCGTCCGTAGCGGAACGTGCACACCACCTGCCCGAACACCTTGCGCCCGCGCACGTACTCCTCGTCCAGCAGCACCATGCCATCTGCGCCGCACGGACCATGCCATGCATACACACAAGTATTGAGATATACCATCTGCACCGCACGGACCATGCCGTGCATACACACAAGTATTGAGATATACCATCTGCACCGCACTGACCATGCCGTGCATATACACAAGTATTGAGATATACCATCTGCACCGCACGAACCATGCCGTGCATACACACAAGTATTGAGATATACCATCTGCACCGCACGAACCATGCCATGCATACACACAAGTATTGAGATATACCATCTGCACCGCACGGACCATGCCGTGCATATACACAAGTATTGAGATATACCATCTGCACCGCACGAACCATGCCATGCATACACACAAGTATTGAGATATACCATCTGCACCGCACGAACCATGCCATGCATACACACAAGTATTGAGATATACCATCTGCACCGCACGGACCATGCCATGCATACACACAAGTATTGAGATATACCATCTGCACCGCACGAACCATGCCATGCATGCACACAAGTATTGAGATATACCATCTGCACCGCACGAACCATGCCATGCATGCACACAAGTATTGAGATATACCATCTGCACCGCACGAACCATGACATGCATACACACAAGTAATGAGATATACCATCTGCACCGCACGAACCATGCCATGCATGCACACAAATATTGAGATATACCATCTGCACCGCACGAACCATGCCATGCATACACACAAGTATTGAGATATACCATCTGCACCGCACGAACCATGCCATGCATACACTCAAGCATTGAGATATACCATCTGCACCGCACGAACCATGCCATGCATACACTCAAGTATTGAGATATACCATCTGCACCGCACGGACCATGCCGTGCATACACACAAGTATTGAGATATACCTACATACGGTTTGCATAGGCCTTGAACAAATTAGTTGTGGAAAGACAACAACATGTCGTTTAGAGATCACTCTGTGAGAGGGAGAGAGACAATGATCAAAGTGATCTAGTATGAAACCATGAAGCATGATGACAGTGAATCCCACTTATCTTAAATGTCAAAGTGTTTGGATGTTTGTTACTCAATCACGACGAAACCGTCAAACCGATTTCAATGAAACTTGGTAAACAGATAGATTATGACCTGGATTGAGCTCTATCTACTTTTCATCCTGCCTGGCAAAACGCGAGTGAAGCCGCAAGTGGACACGTTTGTATAACATTTAAGTTTTCCGTAATAGACATCCTCCTCACCAATTTTGCTCATATTCTAAATTGTTGCCGGGCGGATGTTTCTGCCAAATATATATTATCACAATCGGCCGGTAAATGGTGCCGCAGCAAACTTCCATCCTTTTTGGGGAAATACCACACCAACAAAAAAACACTACCTAAAGTATGACATTCTAGAACCTGTTTGTATAGTTTCGTCAATATTGGTTGATACAACCTACCTATGCATACGGACAAATGAGCAAATTGTACCAATTGTTGCAAAGGCTCGCTCGCTTATCTACTTTTTAAAGTTCTAGCTGAAATACCGTCAAGCAAGGACGTTGGTTGAAGTACTAGTTCTAATAGTAATGACCTACAGACCCTTCACCGTAAGTTGGCACCTGCCATGAAGTATTTACAGGTGCCATCTTACGGTGAACGAGCTGTAACTCGTTTTAATAAAAATGATTATAATTTTATTATTTACTAAAGTTTTTTTATTAAACACAGTCGGCCTGTAAAGGATATGCAAAAGGAAGCGCAGGATACGATAATCAGAAGAAGAGGCCGATTATGGAGAAGCCGTGTTAGTGTCCAAGTGACAATCACAGAATAAATAATAGTCGGATTTCTTATCTTTTATTAAAGTTGAAAATTGGTTATTATTACGCCATATTTATGTATTGTCGTCAAATGGATCGTTCATGCGGTATAGGTAACTACTAGTGGTTCACCCCGAACTGAGACCTCGCGAATACACGCGATTTAGGTAGGTTACCTTATTTCTTTCGAAAAAATAGCTATGTCCGTGAGTATATACACAAAAAATGAACGTACTTGTCGGTTCGAAAAGTTAGACTTACAACGTCGTTCAAATTCCTAGAAACGGGAGGTCAACAATGGATGTTATACTGGTTATTGTTTAATAGAGTACGAGTTTCTAAATTCTTCAATTTTAGACTTTTCCCAGTGTTTGGGTTATAAAAGCTACAAACTTATCAAATTTCAGCGTTGTAGGATTTACCCTAGAATTTAGTTTTTTGCATTTTCGATTTACCCTAATATCTCAAAACCTATATTAGTTAAAAAAATATAAATAAACGGTTTTGAAATGTCGAAGCGAGGGGCTTTTATATGACACCCCATTTGATCTGATTTTCTCACTTTTATTTTTTTACCCCCTCTTGGACCCCAATATCTCAACAACCCCCCGACTGATATAGCTCATAATCTTACCAACAAGTTGGACTAATACTATTTACCCGCGGCGTTTATTTGAATTGAAAAAAAATATAGCAGATACGATGACACTGTTTTTTTTTTGTAGAAATGAATTTGTACCGACTATTGGATAATGAAAGGTTGAGATGAGACTGAAAACAAGTGAGAGAAAATAAAAATGATCCCATCTAATAAATGTCCAATGACGCTTCCGATCGACTCGAATGTGGTGCCTATGGACATGCACGATCCCACAGCAGAATGTTACAGAATGTGGTGCCTATAGACGTGCACGATCCCACAGCAGAATGTTACAGAATGTGGTGCCTATAGACGTGCACGATCCCACAGCAGAATGTTACAGAATGTGGTGCCTATGGACATGCACGATCCCACAGCAGAATGTTACAGAATGTGGTGCCTATGGACATGCACGATCCCACAGCAGAATGTTACAGAATGTGGTGCCTATAGACGTGCACGATCCCACAGCAGAATGTTACAGAATGTGGTGCCTATGGACATGCACGATCCCACAGCAGAATGTTACAGAATGTGGTGCCTATAGACGTGCACGATCCCACAGCAGAATGTTACAGAATGTGGTGCCTATGGACATGCACGATCCCACAGCAGAATGTTACAGAATGTGGTGCCTATAGACGTGCACGATCCCACAGCAGAATGTTACAGAATTTGGTGCCTATGGACATGCACGATCCCACAGCAGAATTTTACAGAATGTGGTGCCAATGGACGTGCACAATCCCACAGCAGAATGTTCCAGAATGTGGTGCCTACGGACGAGCACGATCCCACAGCAGAATGTTACAGAATGTGGTGCCTATGGACGAGCACGATCCCACAGCAGAATCTTACAGAATGTGGTACCTAATGTAACAGAATGTGATAGTATGAGGTACCTATTATTACACGTATCATGTGGCTCAAACAGGACTGAGTGCATAGTGGATACGGACGTATGGTGAACAGTTACAAAATTATCATGGCAAATTAAAGTATGGTACTTTAATATTTCGTGTACTATTATTGTGTGCACGCACCTATGGGCTCGACGAAGGAGATGTGGTCGACGAAGTCTCGCTTCGCCATGTATAGCGTCACCTTGCCGTTCGGCGCGCACTTCTTGAACACCTTGAAATTGTACACCATTGTTACGAAATTAGTCTATGACCCGGAGTAAAATGAGCTTCCTTTCACGGTAAAAGGGGTTACACGACGACAGAAAGACTACGCGTTTTTCCACGACAGAAGGTGTTTCGACCTTTAAGCTAAACCACTGCTTAGATGCTCCTAAGCTAGGACTGCGTGTTCGCGATGATTCCGATACTTTTATACAAGACTTAGGCAGGTACATTTGGAAGGCTTCATAATCTCGTTAGGCTTATTAACGAGCTACCACAGCATAATCAATAGCAACATCGTACATTATAAGTTGACGATTGACAAAAATTACCGTAAGTATAGATCTTTCATTCGATTGCAATCGAGTTTCATCATTATTTGATTAGAGGTTTTTAATTCACATTTCTTTATTCGAGATTTTACAATCGAGTTTTTTTGAAGGGATTTTCATTGTTTGTACACGTGGTCTAAATAGACTTGTACTATGCACGCCATGAAGGAAATCGATCCAGCAATAAAAATAAGATAAAAGTATTGATAGTTGACCGAGCTGGACTCCTCTCACTCTCAGGCTCTAGTACCTGCAAGGCAAGCGAAGGTTAGTCAATCTAAAACCTCTTCAAGAGTGCTGTTAAAGAGTTTAGGGGATAATGGGTCGCCTTATTTAACTCCCTTTTCTATCGGAAATGTTGAACCAGGTGTTTGGATTTGCATTGATGCTGTGCTATGCAGGTAAATTTTTTGAATAAGGTTAGTATAATTGTGGTTTCAATGTTTTGTTTTTGATTTAAATATGCACACATGCATGTGCACATCTGCAGATACATTTTAACTATTATTTTGTCTTTATACTAGTATCTGACAGCTGCAAATAGAGATGTACTAGCTACCTAATTATATCTTTCCATGTATTAGCCAATTGACGAAACTAATTTCTCAAGATCCCTATGGTTTGAATATGAATATAAAACTATGGCTATACAGCCATAGATGATGATGCCATATGTGATGCTATCGAATGCTTTCGAGTAGTCAACGAATGCCAAGTTGAGGGCAAGTTCATCTCACAGTGTTTTTATAAAATCTGGTTTATTGCATGAAGATGATCGGTGGTTGAAAGTCCTGCGCCTGCGCGGAAGCCAACAAAGCTCGGGAGGTTGTTCTCAGTCCAGCTGCCCGGATATGCGATTCTCAATTACTTTTATGAAAGCTTTGTACATTGAGATATAAGACTTACCTATGGGCCTGTAGTTATTGATATCGGTATTGTCACCTTTTTTATGAATCAGAATTACGTTCGAATGACATAATTGCTTGGGGAATTTTCCTATTTGTAGAAGAAGATAATTATTATTGAAGAGATTAGTGACGTGGGGTAAAAGGGTGGGTTCGCCAATAAGGCCCGCTAATTCCGTCCTTGCCAGGTACTCGGTATAGGTACTTCATTTTTTGAAGAGCGCAATTGACTTCGTAGCCTCTAGGTAATGGGTGGGTTGGTATCGGGGCAGCAATAACTTCGTAGCCACTAGGTAATGGGTGAGTTGGTATCGGGGCAGCAGTAACTTCGTAGCGACTAGGTAATGGGTTTGTTAGTATCGGGGCAGCAGTAACTTTCGTTGATTGTGGACTCCACTTTTCCAGGGTTAGAGTATATAGACGTCAATAAAGGTCAGCGCAGATGTCTAAGATCTTCTCACGGCTTTGCTGTTTTTTGGCAATGTTGTCTTTAAAGCTGGTTTTTTTTCTGGACAACCAGCGGCTTACTTTTACTCAATAATACAGTATCCATGATTTTCCTAGAGAGATGCCTTGCTTAGCAATTTTGAGCGAACGATTGTTTTCTAAGTCTATTTGGAAAGTACTTTCTTTATACATCATGTAGTCTTTCTTAATCCTCCTCTTGACTTCTTTGTCTTTTATTCTGTACCTAGGATCTGTAATTTCTTAGGCTACAATAAACCTTTCTTCTATTGCAGCTATCGTTTCCGGTGTAAGTATCTTCAGCTTATACCTAAACCCACAATGCTAGTCCAGTGCGTGTTAGTGCGTGTTGGTAAGTGAGGCGCCAGAGGCTCGTCTGTTGATCGGCAGGATGCTCCACGGGCCGGTGAGGTTGGCTTGGGTTCTGAAAGATGATGTATGAACCCCCTTACATCCCGTAAAAACATAGACTTTACTTAAATATAAAGTACGTAATATTTGATTGATTACCAACATAGGTCAGCTCTCAGTTGGCAACGTATAGTGCACGTAGCAGACGGCAGATAGGCGGTGCCGCATAGGTCACAGAGTAGCCAGCACCTACATGTGACGTCACGTAGCGTCACGTGGCGTCGCGGCTTCGGCAGCGCTCTCTGCTGATGATCAATAATTAGATTAGCTGACCACAATAAACTGAATAGGTAGGACCAATAACACTCTCAGGATAAGTCGCCTTTCCTGTAGTAGTTAGAGGTTTGTTCATACTCATAGTTAGGAAACAGTACCTACGTAGGTACCTATAATAGGTGAATTTTGAAGAAAACTAATGCTGCATTTTGTGGGTTTTTGATAAATTTTACAGTCTGACTGATAAGTGACATTCCTGAAAAACCGGCCATGTGTGAGTCGGATGGTACTGGATGAATAGGTACTTAGGTACTGCCTTATCTACGCGTAAAAATAATAATTCTTATGTTCCCTGGGAAAGCGAGAATATTGTAATATAAAATAAATTAACTATTACACAAAAAAAAGCGTTGCTTTCGTGCTGGAGAGGAGAAAAACTTCGTTATTTTATGATTCATATGGTGTTTTGACCGTATGAATCAGGATTTTGCCTTCAATCATGTATAACTTATCATACATACAGACTTCAGTATTGTAATTTTTCTAAACGAATCTAAAATCCATAAGCATCACACGAAATACACATTGAAGCTGGAAAAAAATATAATAAATTTTATAAAGTAGGCATTGTAATCAAAATTCCACCTGAACCAAGAACAGATGAATCAGACATTGGCCTTTGTAACACCGTGATCTAAGCCAACCAGCCACACGTCCACCTTTTGGCTCGTCCGTTGCACGACTGGCTTCCCCCCGCGCGGGAAGTCAGACTCTTATTATTATTACCCGACCAATTAGGGTCAAGCAAAGCTTACGCCATATTAATCAGTATTATATGCCGGACACTTCGTAATTACCGATTTATAAAAATATTAAGGTAGTTATAACTAGTACACATTTTTTTAAACAAGAATAGTTCAATTCCTTTCAATATAATTATAATTTATATTGATTTATCAAAGGGAAAATGTGACATCGACAATTTTGTTCCGGAAAATGGCAAGCGGACGCGTCATATGAGTCAGAAGAACAAACTTCTAATATTTTTAATTTATACCTAGGTACCTACCTTAGGGTTTAAAGCTAAACTATATGTATAAAAACATAACATGCCGTTTTGTTAGTTGGTTTCAGAAATATAACAACAGACATCGAACATTTTGTGTCTGAAGAACTACCCATACAATAATTATGGTAGCAGCGAGCTGATCTGATAATGGAGACGGAAGGTGGACAACTGAATTCCTCGATAGTAGACTGGCCGTGTTCAGGTTAATTTTCATCAGCACACGGTTCCGATCACTAATATTATAAAATCTTGTGTAGGTAGGTAGTACTACCAGTTACCTTTTTTTTTTTTTTTTTTTTTTATACTACTGGTATGGCGGAGCAAGCAGGTGGCCCACCTGATGTTAAGCGGTAACCTCTGCCTATGAACAGTGCATTACCTCATAGGTCACGTCCACCTAGGACGCGCTCTATGTGGCATTGCATTGCGCCCGCCACCCTGAGACATAAAGATGAAAAGTCTCATGTGCCTGTAATTTCACCGGCACCCTTACCCTTCAAACCGGAACACAGCAATGCGAGCACTACTGCTTTGCGGCAGAAATAGGTACGGTGGTAGTACTTCCCCGGACGAACTCTTTCACAAAAAAGCTCTACTACTACTATTACCTACTCGTAGGGTTTTGGGGATAAATTCCTAGCTTCGAAGTCGGTTTTTATTTCGTAAAGAATTAACATTTAATATGTAAGTAAGTACCTATAATGAAAAGTTGAAATCAAGAAATATATATACTCCTCATCGATTATAGGTACAAAGGGGGCCGATGGGTATTTGGACAGTTTAGCTAAGCTTTGACGTGTGAAATGAATCAAGGAAGGATCTAAGCCACAACTACACCGCGTCACGCACACTGGATCGTGCGTGACGTCACTTTGTCACCGTGTTTGTTCACGACAACCTCTCTTAAGGTAGGTCTACCTAACTTCCTAGCAGTAGTAGGTACCTACATAATTTTGAATAGGTAAGTACCTAAGTAGGTACCTACCTACTCTCGTGCGTGATTGAACTGCTGACTGAGAGGCAGGTTGTAAAACGAGGTGTGACGTCACCGTCTCGGCTGTGTAGATACCTACCTACCTATTTATGTCAGCATGCGCGTGCGCGTCCTCTCACTACAGTTACTTTACTTGGTTGGCCGCGCCTAGGGTTGCAAGACGTCCGGCTTTTTATCTGTTTGTAGCTAGGTATGATACAAATTTCGAGTGCAGATGCCACTTTACCGGCATACCACGCCTAATGCCGTGGTTACACTGCGGACACTCGCCCGACCCCAATATATGGTTTGAATACATTTTAATATGCCTAATGCCGGGGATACACTGCGGACACCCGACCCGAATACATGGTTTGAACACATCCTACTAGTTTCTAGTATAGGTAGGTACATAGGTAGGTACCTACTACCGTATATAATATTACATACATAGCCCTACCTAATATCAGCTTTACATAATGATAGTAGGTACATACCTAATAAGTTATTTTAAGGTTGGGTGGATTGACTTGACTTTGACAGCAATCTTACGTCAAAATCCTAACAACCAAACACACCCCAAAATGATGGTTGTGAGTGTACCCATTGAACGCACCCCAGCTTACTCGCCTTGACTAGTAAAACTCATTTATCTCTAATTAACGACGTTAATGACACCGCTATAAAGTTTATAATTAGGTACAAAGTGACACTTTTTGTTTCGGCAAACATCGAAATCTAGAAACACAGTTTTTCTTATGTCATAAATATCATTTGAGGGATGAAATGACTTTTAAAAAAATATTTACCTACAGGTATAGCGTTTAACTTAGTAGCCTCCCCTGAGGTATGCGAGCGGCATGGGAGGGTGGTGATTTTCTTATGCCAAATGTCGCGAGCAGTCGTGCGGCGATCTCGCTGCCGTCAATACTTGTTATTTGGACCGGCCGCTTTAGACAAGACGCACACGAGATTAGCAACCGAAGATGGGTCCTCTGATTAGAGCTCAAACTAAAGATGTTGTTTATAATGTATATCATTTTTTCAAGGTTAGGAAATCTGATCCAAATTCTGCCGAGCATGAAATCGATATAAATCTACACAAAACTGTTGCTAAGGCAACCGGACTGTCAAAACAAAGCATACGACGCATTGTTAATGCTAAAAAAAATATGGAAAGTAATGCGAAGTTTTCATCACCAAGACAACCGAAACAGACAAGAAAAAAGAAGATAGAAATTGACGATTTTAGTAAAGGTGTAGTAAGAAGAAAGATTGCAAAATTTTATACAGTAAGATTGAAATTCCCACGATCAATAAACTTAGAAAAGTTTTAGTAGAAGATGGTGTTATCAAATGTGGATATACATACATGCATCTTTTATTGCATGAATTAGGTTTCCGATACAAAAAAGGCCAATCAATGAAAAAAAAATTGATAGAACGCCATTCAATTCAGCAATGGACAGGCAAATATATTACAGCTATAAAAAATATAGATCGGAAGAGAGGCCAATATATTTTCAAGACGAAACTTATGTCAATGAATCCCAAAACGTGCCAGCGTGTTGGCAATCAGATACTGAAAGAGGTGCATTGGCTTCTATTGGTAAAGGAAATCGATTGGTCATCGTGCATGATGGTGGGAGTTTAGGATTTGTTAATGGCGCTTAAACCATTTTCAAACCAACTACAAAGACAGAAGACTATCATTGTAACATGAATTTCGAATTTCAACACAACAACAATTTCTAAAAGTGGGTTCGCGAAAAACTTTTGCCTTCCCTACCATCTAATTCTGTAATAGTTATGGATAACGCGAAATATCATTGCAACGAGGTGGATAAAGTTCCCACAATGTGCTCCTTGAAAAAGGAAATGCAAGACTAGTTAAAGCGGCATATCGTTGAGTACACTGAAGTTATGAAAAAGAGGGATTTGTAATAAATAAAACTGTGTTGTGTTGTAATTGTGTTGTTATTAATAAAACGAAATAAACCAGAAAAACAATTTAAAATTGATGTCATATTAAAAGAAAATGGTAATACGGTACTTTATTTGCCACCGTACCATCCGGATTCAAATCCAATCGAATTAGTATGGGGAGATATCAAGGGCGAGCTGGCACGAAAACATATATTAACTCAAATTTAACTGAGAAAAAGCGAGCACTAGAAGAGTTATTTGCTAATTTTTCAGTTGAGAAATGGCAAAAATATGACGGTCACGTAAAGAAAGTTGAGGAAGAGTATTTCAAAAACTACCATCTTAGCGATGATATAATGGATCAATTTATAATAAGATTACGAGATGACGACTCAGATAACGAAAGTGATTCCAGTCATACTGACAGTGATTCAAGTAGCGATATGGACATAAGCTAATAAATTGAAAGTTCAGTTGAAAATATTGATATTAGTATTAAATATAATAATTTTTTGAACAAGTATTTTATTTTCTTTTGCAATGACTTAGGTACTTATTTGTAAATATCGTAAGATCTATCTTCACTAATTTTCATCACGTGTGTAGCCCGACAGTTCTTTACGTCACATGTCACCCCTCCCGTGCCGCTCTCATATCTCACGAGTCTACTGAGTTAAGCGCTAGGCCTATACTTAACTACGCATAAAACTTCACTATGCGTTTTGGTATAAGTTCATTACAGAGGCTGAGGCTGCATTTCGGACCGCGTCAGAAACCTTTTTTCTAGCACCAAATGTCTGGCCACGGAACCCAAATGCCCGGCTTTTTGAAGAGCAATGTCCGGTTGCTAGAATCGTCTTGCAGCACTCGACCACCGCGCACCACACCCCGCACCCCGCACCTCATGCACGCTCTCCCTCCCTCCTTCCCGCCCGGCCGAGTCCGGGCCCCGACCCCGACGAAGAAAGAGCTCATTCGCTCGATGCGTTGTAGCTTCTTAGTACCTACTAGGTAGTCTGTGTTCGCTCGCTTGTTTGTCGCTGCCGGTTACCTATTTGTTTGTTCTGTTTATTGTTGTTTATCAAAGTGAAGGAATTCTCGCGAATATAAGTAGGTAGGTACCGACGATATGTATTATCTACTGCATAACTAAGGGGTGTACCTACTTTACCGTTCGTGGACAGGTAATTGGTAGGTTCCGCTAACTTAGTGTTTCGTTAACTGTGTTCTTAGACTGCACGACTTGATTCTAAAGGTCTACTACCTACCTAGGTACTTAGTTACCTACCTACATACGAGGGCTGTTTGATAAGTCCTTTTAAAAACTTTTTATAAAACCTTTTTTCTGGTAGGTAGGTAGGTACGTAGGTACCTATATGGCAGGCACAATCTTTCAAATGAAGACTGTCAAAAATTCAGCAAAATTAAACAAGTTTTTGTCAGTTTAACCATTGTTTAACTATGATCACTCGTAACGTAAATTTTCAACAACTAGGTAGGTATCGAAAAATCTGAATTTCGTGCAGTTATAAAACATATTTACATAAAGGGTTGCAGTGCTGTTGCAATAAAAACTGAACTTGATTCTGTTCATGGCACTAACGCACCAACGTTGCAGACTGTTTATAACTGGACGTGGTCGGTCAAGCACATCTGATGCTCCACGCTCTGGACATCCAATCGAAGTCACTACTGAGGATGTTGGTAAAGAAGTCCATAATATTGTTGGTGTCTACCTACTCGACGACCGCCGAGTGAAGGTGCGTGAAATAGCTGAGAAAGTGAAAACACAGGCATCTCCACTGAGCGAGTGTTACCTACATAAAATCCTGCATGAAGATAAAAACGAACAAAATTGTCCCCCAAGAAAGTCCTCGTCCGTCGTCTGTCTTTCCTGAAAACTATAATCTGGGTCTCTTCAAGGCTAGAGTGAATAGGTGCCTTCTAGACCTTTGTGCTTCATCTTTGGCCACATCGTCACTTTCCAACAGGTGAGATCGTAGTCAAACAAAGGTCTATCAAAGTTAAAAAAAAAAGAAAAAAAGGTCCTCTTTCATCAAGACAATGCCCCAGTGCACACGTCAACTATTGCAATGGCCAAAATCCACGAGTTGGGCTTCGAGCTGGTTCCGAATGCTCCGTATTCGCCGGACCTAGCTCCGTGCGATTATTACCTATTCCCAAATCTGAAAAAATGGCTAGGAGGGCAATTTTTTTTGACAAATGAGGACTGCATCGCTGTTGTAAACGGCTATTTTGAAGACCTCGACAAAACTTATTTTTTGGAGGGGATAAAAAAGTTGGAAACTCGCTGGAACAAGTGTTTGGCAAGGAGACTTTCTTATGTTGAGAAATAAAAGAACCTAAAAATTAAAAAAAAAGGTACTACCTACCTACCGGCGTCAATTAGCGGGTGCAGTGCAGTGGTGTACTGGTGTGTTGCCTATCTAAATTAGCTCGCAAGCGCAAGGTGGTAGGTATTTGATTATTACACATTATCTAAGGGTTGTAGGTACCTAGTAGCTAGAGGAGGGAGAGCCAGAGGGAAGCTTGCTTGACCCACCTGGGGTCGTATTATGAACTTATCTAAAACCAGGCAAGTTCTAGGCAATTCATTTTACGGCCTTAAACTGGCTTGTTCTGTTTCGTATTATGACATAGAATAATCAAACCAACTTCTGGCTGGATAAATTGTCTATGACTGGTGTGCAGTTTCCCTGACGATCGTTCGGAAATGTTATTGGTTTGTTTCCGGAAAGTGACCGGTTCTTTTTGTTACATGTTTTTGACAAAATAACGATACAATTATTATTATATATTATTTTAGTATCATTTAAAACGTATTTTAATATATTTCTAATTTATATTCTATTTTTCGTTGATATTTAGCGTTACAAAAGGTCACAAATGTAGCGCGAATTCATGTTTCCGAACGAAATTCTGTCTAATAATTCCGTGGTAAATGATTGTTTTGTTGAGGGAGTAATAATAACAAACCTAAACTTTTTCTTTAGTTTCGTTAGTGTTTGTGCATACTACCTTTATCATGACGATGTGTTTACAAATTGGAATTAATATATATTAAACCATATTATTTAGATAAGTAATGATAATGCAGCCAAAACCTAAAAATAAAACTGCGCATATTATTAACCGCACATCATGACAAATCGCCAATTCAAACACAATATTATGATGATGATATATTAGTAAAATAATAGATAATCTAAGTTTCGACTGACAAATCTGTGGATTCTGTAGGCCCCGCCATATGAGGCCTAAATTCATAACATAGGTTATGCACCAACTCCATAGTGAGACGATAATCGATGACCGTTTGATGAATTGGTCATCATCCAAGCATCATCCATATCTAACATGATGCAGCTTGATCCTAAAGTCGTCTTCTTTGAACTCTTTTTTTATTTTCATGTGAATCTTCACTTTCTAGGAACTCAAACACTTCATATTCATCACAAATCGTGATATTTTGCAAGTTTTTTGGAAAACAATTCAATAAAAGCTACTCCGCTGCACCGGCACTTGAATGGTTTTCGTTGTCACTTTTTGACAGTTAAAACAAGATAACTTATGTCAAATGTAAGCTCGTAATACGGAATAGCCAGCCAAGGTCCATGCAGAAAACGGTTCAAGTGTCACGTGACCGCTGACTGGCTGGTATTGTGCGTTCATAATACGAAATTACAAGGCAGTTCAATTTACGCCGTAAACTGTCTGGGAATAAGAGTTCATAATAGGCCCCCTGGAATATTTATTTATTTAAAGGATAACCAACAGTTTACATAGATTAGAACACACATTATGCTAGCATAATCATTGGCATTATTATTTAGCATTGTCCTAATGCTAGCATTAGGACAGATTCTCAAAGACAGAAATGGTACAGATAAACACAACATTATTTGGGTAAAAGTGTTGTCATTATTTGTAAAAGTCATAAATGTTTTTTTTTTGCTATTATCCCAGTTGCTCTGTTGCCTCCGGTACTTATCCCCGTCCCGAGACATACCTATCGTTGTTATGTGAATTGGATCCTAGCACTGAAGAAAGAACATCATTTCAAAATTATTTTTTCAAGCAGTGAATCAAACTCAACACAGCAGAAGTCAAGATACAAGATACAAGATATTTATTTGCATAAATAAGTGTTACAATTTGGTCTTATAAAATAGTGAGCACTTATGACTTATATTTGCCCTCTGCAGGCATCGCAAATTTTTCGAGGGCGTAAACTGCTACTTAGTTTACTAAGTATATCTAGTTTACCTTTGTTTTACCTATAGGTAAAACAACTAACTACTAAAATGTTAACTAATACAACAAATAAAACATCCAAAGTTACTAACATTACAGAGTTACTAGGTACATTCATCAATTTGGAAATTTAAGAATAGGTATAAAAGGTAATTTAGGTAGCTAAAGTTGGCAAATGGTCATTTTTATTCTATTAAATATTCGTCAACAGTATAGAAACACCTTTGAATAAGGAATGTTTTTAGCTTTCCGATAAACAACCTTATTTTAGTTTCATTTTTTATATTAATTGGTAGCTTGTTAAAAATTTTTACTGCCATATAATAAGGACTTTTGTTTAGCATACTTATTCTAGAATATGGCAGAAAAAGTCTGTCTTTTCAGTCTTCAGTTGTTGCGGTGAAAAAATCCACACCACATTCAATGCCATCGAAGGTTGGCATTGTTGGCATAAACGGATCAATACAAAAATTCCGAAGAAAACACCATAATTTTAATTCAGCAAGCTTTAAGAAAGGAACCGAAACTAGCTGTCATTAAAATACAACGTAGTTAGTTAATATTATTGTCCCGATCAAAGGAGGAGACAATCTAATAATATGGCCGTTGACGTTCACATTAACAACATTGTATCTGATTGTACATCCGATAAAATATCGACGATAGAATGCTTGACACGTCTTGCGGTACTGAGGAGATTCAATGTGTTGCGGTACTGAGGAGATTCAATGTGTTGCGGTACTGAGGAGATTCAACGTGTTGCGGTACTGAGGAGATTCAACGTGTTGCGGTACTGAGGAGATTCAACGTGTTGCGGTACTGAGGCGATTCAACTCAAGGGAAAATGAATGAATTCTGTTTTTTATTTATTTTAGTTTTTTTTTTATTGAGAGTCCATTTGTTTTTGTTAATAAATCATTACACGTGTTAGAAGTGAAAAATATAATTAGGACTAAGTCGTACGATAAGTAAATATAATTAGGACTAAGTCGTACGATAAGAAAATATAATTAGGACTAAGTCGTACGATAAGAAAATAAATTTAATTGTACTTAAATGTACTCTGTCTTTTTGCGACACTGTCCTAATGCTAATCTGTTATTTTGAGAATCTGTCCTAATGCAAATCTGTAATTTTGAGAATCTGTCCTAATGCGAATCTGTCTTTTTGAGAAGCGAACAAAGGCTAGGTTACGGCAAAAACTAACGAATTAATAGATAGGTACTTACGGACGACCTCTGTGGTGCGGCAGGCGAACGTTCGCCTGTGACGCAGGAGGTTGCGGGTTCAATTCCTACCTCAGAACAAATATTTAAGAGATCCGCAGATATTTGTTCAGAATGTTTAGGTTATTTTCTATAGAAAATTGATGATTTCTATAAATTCAATAAAATTTCTACAAAATTTCTATAAAAAACGTTGATTTCCTGTATATATACAGGTTTTCCCAGAAATCAACGTCAAGTCGAAAACAGGCGATGGGCCAAGTCATGATAGTTATCAGAAAAATATAAAAAACTATTTGTCATGTAACCTTAAATAATTTATTAAATAAAATAGTCATGAAATCTGGTTTAGTTAAAAAAAAGTTTTTTTTTCCAAAATTAAGGAACACTCTAGCAAGTATCATACCATTTTGGAATCCTGACTAAATGCGCCATCTTTTAAAGTTAGTTGCATAAATAGTGTAGTAGGTACTACATTTATTTTACGGTACAGTCGGTTAAAGTTGGATGATGTAATTAGGAGATCGATATTGAAATCTTTGATGTAATTATTTTAAATTAAATGTTGGCTTAAAACCTAACATTTTATTTAAAACTGAAGCAGTTATGATTTAATTTTGAATTGTATTTTACAGAGGGGTTATTCATGGTTACATTACAGAAAAAAGTTTCACGAAAAGTTAATATTTGTTAATATTTGTAAAATAAATATAATAAATAAATAAATAAATAAATAATGCTGGACAGTTCACACAACATTGTCTAGCCCCAAGCTAAGCAGAGCTTGTGTTATGGGTACTAGACAACTGATATACTTAATACAATATATTACATAGATAGATATTTTTTATTATATATAGAAAATACCCAGAACCAAAAGATCGAAGACGTAATATATTTTATTAAGTACCTACCTATATCAGTTGTCTAGTACACATAACACAAGCTCTGCTTAGCTTGGGGCTAGATAAAGTTGTGTGAGCTGTCCAGATATATTTAAGTAGGAAAATTAGTTACATTTTAGATAAATATAATAGTACTAGATGACCCGCGCGCGACTTCGTCCGCGCGTAGTTTGAAAACATCTCCGGCGCGAAGTGCAGACAACAACTTAAACATCAACAACCACCCCGTGAAACGAATTTTGAAACAACACCACACTAAAGTTTTTCAGTTTAGGGGTCACATTTATAAAAATTAAATAGCCTAAAATAACTAAAAAAAACTATATTTTACCCTTGATTTCCTGAAAATATTTTAATCTTAACATGAACACTGTGAAACGACCTTTGAAATGACACCGAACTCAAGTTTTTCAATTTAGGGGTCCCATTTAAATTTAACCTTAAGTGCTTGAAAATATTTGAATCTCAACAACGATACCGTAAAACGACCTTTGAAACGACAACATACTCAAGTTTTTAAATTTAGGAGTCCCATTTTAACCTAGAGGCACTGAAAATATTTTAATCTTAAAAACGACACCGTGAAACGACCTTTGAAACGACACCGTACTCAAATTTTTCAATTTAGGGGCCCATTTTAACCCTGAGGTCCTGAAAATATTTTGATTTCAACAACAACACCGTGAAATGACCTTTGAAACGACACCAAACTCAAGTTTTCAATTTAGGGGTCCCATTGAACCTTCAGGTCAAAGGTCTACCATAGAAAAAAAAACTTGTGTACTAGGTAGGTACTTACCTACATTCTTAATAAGTACTATTGCATATGCGTATAATTATCATACTTTTTACTACTAATTTAGTAAAAAACCAGTCCAGTTAAATCAATTTAGGATTCTTCGTACTAGGACTCCGCTCACAAAAACAATTGTAGCTTCATTGTTTATGACTCGATTGTAATAATTTAAGGTTTATTTAAAAGCTGATAACAGTAGCAATACATTTTAATATAAGCTAAATTTCTGCAATCCTAACGGTTACTGAAAACACCAAAAACACAATAAAAAACATAATAAAAAATATTTATTTTCAAAACTTTGTTTATTTTAAATTATTTAATTTGATATTAGCTGTAAATGAACGCATGTATGCAATAAAATAATGTGCATTTCATGGTCTTTCATTCGACACCTTATTTAAGTAAATCGGTTCAGTAGTTATCTAGAAATACCGCTTAATAGAATGGGCCGGCCCGCCATCTTTGCTACGTCACAGCTCCCCTCCCCACACCCCTAGGAAGTGACTACCGCACTTTTTGTATTCAGGGTAACATACCAAACAAGCAAATACCAGTAGTCTGTATGGCGGAGCTGAGTTCCACGAAAATCGTTATTTGAAGACTTTTTTTACAAATGGGGCTTGTACTACCAGTGTAGGAAGGTACCTACACCATTGTACTTTACTTTGCGATGACTGCAGCGTAACTTGAACCCATGCATTTCACTCCTGCCTAGATAAAGCGCAGTTAACATCAATACATTTTTAAGAATTTCAGCAAGGGATGGTCTGAATCACCCGTAGCCAGCCGAGCCCCAGCGAGCCAAGCGCGCCAACACCGAGATGCACGGCGACGCAGACCCTGCACCAGGTATGTATGTGCAGCTAAAGTAAAAGTAAGTTATCCTCCAAGACTGCTGTAAACAGTAAAGTGTCCTCCAAGACGGCTGTGAACAGTAAAGTGTCCTCCAAGACTGCTGTGAACAGTAAAGTGTCCTCCAAGACTGCTGTGAACAGTAAAGTGTCCTCCAAGACAGCTGTGAACAGTAAAGTGTCCTCCAAGACTGCTGTGAACAGTAAGGTATCCTCCAAGACTGCTGTGAACAGTAAAGTGTCCTCCAAGACTGCTGTGAACAGTAAAGTGTCCTACAAAACTGCTGTGAACAGTAAAGTGTCCTTCAAGACTGCTGTGAACAGTAAAGTGTTCTCCAAGACTGCTGTAAACAGTAGTGTCCTCCAAGACTGCTGTGAACAGTAAAGTGTCCTCCAAGACTACTGTGAGCAGTAAAGTATCCTCCAAGACTGCTGTGAACAGTAAAGTGTCCTCCAAGACTGCTGTGAACAGTAAAGTATCCTCCAAGACTGCTGTGAACAGTAAAGTGTCTTCCAAGACTGCTGTGAACAGCTTGGGTGATAGGGTATCTCCTTGTCGCACTCCCCGCATGGTAGGAATGGACTTTTTAAGTGCGAGCAAACGAACTTGCATCGTTGCCAAGTCGTTTATTCAATAATTATTATTATCATGTAATAATGAATAATAATACCTATTCAAACGTAAATTTGTTGATTTCAAGCCTCGAAAGTAAATGTGGGTAGGTAAATAATACCTATTGTTGACGCGGTTGTTCCCAGGTGCGGTGGAACTACGCGAAGACGTGCCCTTGAAGGCGGACGCGGGGGGTGTGGGGGGTGCGGGGGGCGCGTCCTGCTGTGCGGGGGGCCCACGCTTCATCATCGCCTGCTTCGCCGCGCTCTCCGCCGCCATCACGCTGGCGCTCTTCACGCAGATATACTATGGAGACTATGAGGTGTGTCTGATAGCTTCGCCGCGCTCTCCGCCGCCATCACGCTGGCGCTCTCCACGCAGATATACTACGGAGACTATGAGGTGTGTGTGATAGCTTCGCCGCGCTCTCCGCCGCCATCACGCTGGCGCTCGTCACGCAAATCTACTACGGAGACTATGAGGTGTGTGTGATAGCTTCGCCGCGCTCTCCGCCGCCATCACGCTGGCACTCGTCACGCAAATCTACTACGGAGACTATGAGGTGTGTGTGTGATAGCTTCGCCGCGCTCTCCGCCGCCATCACGCTGGCGCTCTTCACGCATATCTACTACGGAGACTATGAAGTGTGTGTTATAGCTTCGCCGCGCTCTCCACCGCCATCACGCTGGCGCTCATCACGCAGATCTACTACAGAGACTATGAGGTGTGTGTGATAGCTTCGCCGCGCTCTCCGCCGCCATCACGCTGGCGCTCCTCACGCAGATCTACTACGGAGACTATGAGGTGTGTGTGATAGCTTCCCCGCGCTCTTCGCCGCCATCACGCTGGCGTTTTTCACGCAGATCTACTACGGAGACTATGAGGTGTGTGTGATAGCTTCCCCGCGCACTCCGCCGCCATCAAGTTTAAGTTGTTGTCTGCACGCTGCGCCGGAGACGTTTTCTGACTAGGCGCGTCATCTAGTTATTCATATGAAACTATACTTACGGCAAAAACTAACGAATAAATAGATATATTAATAACAGATTACATAATGTATCCTTCCTAGTTTAATAAGCTGTTTGTTTTCCATGAAAATAAATAAAATAAAATATAAGTACAGTAGAAAATTAGTTACAGTTTAGATAAATATACCTAACAGATATAAGTTATTTCTAAAAGTTCGTAGGGGGTCGCAAAATATGTCTGTCTGGGTTTTTCTTGTTAAAACATTGTATTGGTTACATATTTGCGTGGTAGGTACTTGTAAGCCGATATTAGTTATTGACCGAGGCGTATTAAATATATTCTGTATTGGTTGACGGCGATAGTTGAATTTACATAGGTACCTACTCCATACATACATTACATATTCCATAATTACTCGAATTTTTAACTTATCCATGGTGAAGAAAACGATTTAAATGCGATGAAAACATACCGCTAATCAATTAACAAATGACTAAGTTTTAAAAAAGAATTCCATGTTTTTAAATTTAATTTAATTTGAAACTAAAATTATTACCTAGCCGAATAAAAAATATTTTGATTTGAAATGGCTAGTACCTACCTACTGCAGAACGGCAATTTCATAGGTAAATACCTATTATGAGCAGCGCTTGTGGCTATAGAGAGTATGTATTAACAGTTGGTGCCGCACGGCGGAGTGTCGTCGGACGCGGAGGCGTGCAGCGGCGCGGGCACGGACGCGCTGAAGGCGGGCGGGCGCGCGATGGACGCAGCGGCCGCGGCGGCGCTGTGTCTCGCGGTGCTCGCGCCGCACCGCACCTCGCTCGACGCGTGAGTACTACTACCTCACTCACAGCACGGCGGAGTGTCGTCGCACGCGGAGGCGTGCAGCGGCGCGGGCACGGACGCGCTGAAGGCGGGCGGGCGCGCGATGGACGCATCAGCGGCCGCGGCGGCGCTGTGTCTCGCAGTGCTCGCGCCGCACCGCACCTCGCTCGACGCGTGAGTACTACTACCTCACTCACAGCACGGCGGAGTGTCAGCGGACGCGCAGGCGTGCAGCGGCGCGGGCACGGACGCGCTGAAGGCGGGCGGGCGCGCGATGGACACGGCGGCCGCGGCGGCGCTGTGTCTCGCGGTGCTCGCGCCGCACCGCACCTCGCTCGACGCGTGAGTACTACTACCTCACTTACAGCACGGCGGAGTGTCGGCGGACGCGCAGGCGTGCAGCGGCGCACGGACGCGCTGAAGGCGCCAAAAAAATGGCCACAACAACATCATTGTGAAAGACAACACAGAAGGAAACCGCCATAAAAGGAAAAGAGACTCATCCTCAACTCCCGGCGCTCAAGAAGCGACATCCTTCAATATGTTCTGCGATACCAACTCCTACGACACGGCGCAGAGGAGCGCGCCCTCCAACTCAATACCAGCAGTCAAAGGAAAAAAAACATGAAATTAAACGGGTCATTCCCAAAAACCACCAAATCCCCACTGATGGGGTGTTTGTGTACAAAAAACTTGCACCGGTCACCGGCATGGCAGTGGGGATCATTCCCAAAAACCCCACCACCTGTAAATGGTAAATCCTAAAACAATTCTAAGCATGAGCTAGCTGATAAAAACCTTGTGTGTAAAACAGAAATAGGTAATAATGAACAACCTATACAAAGATCAGTCCCAAGCCAGCTGGTCACCGAGGGGATCGTACTACACCGACCCCCCGACACAACAACACGCACCATAGCATTAGGAGTAAACGCTACGGGTGTTGGGAAGGCCTCTCCCAACACCCGTATTAAGGCCCTATAAAGGCACCGAAATAAATAGTACAAGTACGAAAGAGCAAACCGACTAACTTTGTATTGTTAACTATTGTGTTAAGTTCTGCGTGCATCAATTACAGGAGTGGGTCTCTCCTCTACTGGGAGTACCGCCAGGTGCGCACTCAGAGGCCGGTGCTGGCGGAGTGGGGCGCGGAGGGGGGCGCTGAGGGGGGCGCGCGCCCGCCGCGCCTGCTGGCAGCGCTGGCGGCGCTGCACGCGGCCCACGGCGCGCTGCCCTGGCCAAGAGTCTTGCAGCCCGCTATTGACCTAGCCAAGTTGGTACCTATACTTAATCTTAGCTTACTTAACGGGTTAGCTATTCGTATTGACTGATACAACGCAGTCGGCCATGTTTGGTACCTATTTGGTATGATAGTAAGTGTACGTGCTTGTTCACGTAGGAACGCGGGGCGCGGCGGCGGGTGCGGGCGCGGCGGACGTGGTGAGCTCGTTTTCACATTCGTCAGGCGTTTGCGTGAGTGTGACGTATTGTCAGAGATGATAAACATGGATGACGATCTTTTATTTGTAAACGAAAATTCATACCTAAATTCATAACCTTATTTCGTGCACATCAATTCTAAAATTAGAATTGATGTGCACGAAATAAATAAAGAAAGAAAACGGTATGGTTAGTTTCATACTTTAGGTATTTATTAATTTGATAGAACATCCTTCAAGATCTACTTTGCCAAATCGGAGTTCTAGCCTGAATAGCAGTAGGTAATAAATTCTTCTGTATAATTGACATTATGAAAACGTGCTATCGTTTCTAGCGACATGTTCAAATTACCTGAGTGAATCGTCCGCCGCTAGCTCAACGTACACACACAAATATGTTCACGCGAGCGCGCCCGTCGCTAGCTTACCCGCTGCTTATACCGCACGTGCGTTTCCTACCTACCTACGTGAACAATTGGATATTAAATAAATAAAATAAAATAAAAAGCCTATTTATTCCTTAACTTAATGCTAGTTTTAAATTTTTAGAATATTTTAAGAAAATTAAATTAAATTAAATCTAAATATGTATATGATTAATGTATAAATATTTAGTTGTTTTCTTTTTTCTGTGCCATAAGTTAGAACCCCTGTTGGGTAAAGGCCCTCTCCAGCTTTTTCCATTGGTCACGGTCGCTTGCCACTTCTAGCCAGTTTGAAGTTTTCGCTAAGTTTCTAATTTCATCCGACCATCGGGCAAGTGGCCTACCTATTCGTCTAGTCCCCTTTGGTCCCTTCCAAATCGTTACCTTATTAGCCCACCTTTCTTTGTGCATTCTTGCTGTAGGTATGTCCCGCCCATTGCCATTTCATTTTAAGTGCATGTTCTAGAGCGTCTATACAGTTTGTGCTACTTCTTATTTCTGTATGTTTTATTTTGTCTATTAGTCTTAGCTTCAACATACTTCTTTCTATGGCTCGTTGACATTTTATAATTTTATTTTTTGCTTCTCTTGTGAATGTCCATGTCTGACTCCCGTATGTGAGTGTTGGTAGGAGACAGTAATCAACCATTTTCTTTTTTAATATCAAGGGTAACGATCCTTTAAGCACCTCCTTCATGCTCCAGAACTTATTCCTTATTTCCATGTTTTTATTATTCGTCTTTCTATCTCTTCAATGTTGTTGGTGGGTTTAAAAGACACTTGTTTACCTAGATATAAATATTCGGCTACGTAATCTAATTCTGAGTCTTCTATGTTTAATTCCCTCTTTAAGTTGTTGGTCATAGCTTGTGTTTTTTCTAGGTTCATTGCCAGTCCCGTTCTTTTACTAGCTTCATGTAGAGTCGTTAGCATAAATTGAAGTTTTTGTGCGTTATCTGATAATAAGACAATGTCGTCTGCAAAGGCCAGGTGTGTGAGATTTTTCCCGTTTATGTTTATTCCCGAGTTACTCCAGCAGAGGTCTTTCATAATTGAGTGAAGTACGGTTATAAAAAGAGTCGGAGAGAGCGGGTCCCCCTGTCTTACACCTCTTTCGATTTGTATATACTTTCCGGATGTTTCAAGTTTTACCCTGCTCTTGCAACTACAATAAATGTTTTTAATAATTTCAATGTAGGTGTTGTTCACTTGTGCTTCTTGTAAGGCTCTCCAGATAGCATGGTGTTCTATGGTGTCAAATGCTTTTTTAAAATCAATGAAAGCAAGGTACAGGGGTTTTCTGAATTCTTGGAACTTCTCAATCACTTGTTCTACAGTGTGGATGTGGTCCATTGTGCAGAAGCTTCTGCGGAAGCCTGCCTGCTCTACGTAGAGAAACCCCTCAACTTTAGGTGGTTTTCTAGCTTGTAAACCTTGAGAGAAAAGTTTGTGAATACTTGACATGAGGCTTATTGGCTGGTAATTAGCAATAACAGAAGGGTCTCCTTTTTTATATAATATTACAATGTCTGATTCTACCCATTGCCTTGGAACCGTTATGTCTCGTAATATTTTGTTGAAAAGCTGGGTCAGTGGTGTAAGAAGCATTATATCTGATGATTTAAGCAAGTCGTTTGTTATTCCATCAGCACCAGGACTTTTTCGAATTTTTGGTTTTTTAATTAGCTGGATTTCTTTTTTCGACATTGTGATCGGGAACCAAACACAAATACTAGGTAATATTACATTAGTCGGTTGTTACCTCATAACTATGTCCGCAATATTCCAGGCAGCCTTGAAAATTAGTTTTCCTAGCCTAGTTTTTCTGATCCTTGTGTACTTTTTCAATTAATAATAGTCCGATCTTTCCCACTTTTGCAAAAAGGGGGACAGATCGAACTTTTTGTTGTAACTATCACCCTAGGGGGACAGAACAGAGTCCAATCCAATAATTGGAATATTGCAATAGGTATTGGGGTCTAATGGGAATAGCTTTATCCTTGTGTAGGTAAGTCTAGGTGGGCAGGTACCAAGGATCATTTTGAAACGACACTGTGGAGGTTCAGTTTAAGTTTGATTTATATCTACATAGGCTTCGACCAAAGTAAAATTGCATAGGTACCTAAAAACACGAAATCTAGCAAAAATATTGTTAAAATGATGCTTGAACTTGTTAGTTTCCGATTACAGAGGTGGGTTCCCCGTGTCCGAGGGCTTGGCCTTGGCGCTAGCGCTGGCGGGCGAGGCGCCGCCACCGCGCGCGGGCTCGCAGCGCTCTGCGCCGCGACTAGCTGCATACCTGGAGTCTCTGCAGCATAACACGAGCGCAGGTATTATTGTTATTACAGAGGTGGGTCCCCGTGTCCGAGGGCTTGGCAGCGGCGCTAGCGCTGGCGGGCGAGGCGCCGCCATCGCGCGCGGGCTCGCAGCGACTCGCTGCATACCTGGAGTCTCTGCAGCATAACACGAGCGCAGGTATTATTGTTATTACAGAGATGGGTTCCCGTATCCGTGTGTTTATATGAACAGCCCATTGCCACTTCAGCTTGCTAATCCGGTGGGCTATATCAATTACTTTTTTTTTATACTACCAAGGTAGCAAACAAGCATACCGGCAAGGTTACCGTAGCCTATGAACGCCTGCAATACCAGAGGCATCACACACGCGTTGCCGACCCTTTAAAAATTTCCAAACACCCCTTTTAAAGCACCCCATACTGTAGTCGCTCGGTAAAACCTCAGCAGGGAGATCATTCCACAACCTGAGCGTTCGCGGGAGGAAGTTTCTCTGGAACCGCACAGTCCGGGACCACTCTGGCTCTAAGGTGTGCGGATGAATCCCCTGCCGATGGCGAGCGGTGCGGTGAAAAAAGGTTGCTGTAGGCATCATGTCAAACAATTTCTCGGAACAAAACCCATTATATAAACGGTAGAACACGCAGAGAGAGGAAAAGCCTCTCCTCAGACTTAAAGGCTCAATACCGTTCGTGAGCTTGGGATTGTTGACAATTCTCATTTCAAAAGGTCAAAAGGTCCAAGCTGGTAGCCAGGTGTTCCTGCCCAGAGGTGACAGCAGTACTCCATGTGGGGCCGGACTTGCGACTTATAGAGAAGCAGCCTTTGCCCCGCAGTGAAGTACAGCTTCGCCCTGTTAAGTACACCAAGCTTTTTCGCAGCCAGCTTGACCTTATGTTCTATGTTACTACAGTACTGGACGTCGCTAGAGATGTCGATGCCTAGAATCCCAATGCTCGTAGAGATGGTGAGGGGAATGTCAAGGAATTTTGGAGCCACAGTAAATGTTTTTTTTTAGCAGTGAACGCGCAATCTTGTGTCTTTGTAGGGTTAAACTGAATCAGGTTTTGCCCTCCCCAATCGGAGACTCTGGTTAATATACCCTCAATGTCAGACACAAGTTGCCTTCGGTTTTCCTCTACAATTTGACGAGGAATGTTGGCACGGCCCGTGTAAAAAGTATCACCAGTACTGTCGTCTGCATAGCAATGAACGTCGTCAATGGACAGCATGTCATTGATATGCAGCAAAAACAGCGTTGGTGACAGCACAGAGCCTTGCGGAACGCCAGCATTTATGTCCATCCAATCAGAGCTACCACGCCGTCAACGGCGGCTCTTATGCTTCTGCCGGACAAAAAGTTAGCGACCCATTTGCACAAACCCTCGGACAGTCCATAAGATGGCAACTTCGATAGAAGACCCCGGTTCCAGACCCGATCAAAAGCCTTAGCTATATCCAAGCTCACAGCCAATGCCTCACCTTGACTCTCAATGGCACGGGCCCGCCGATGTGTGAGATACGCTAGAAGGTCACCGGTCGAGCGACAATGACAATGACTTTAGTTCTCTGTGTGATTTTATCTTTTAGAGAAACTCCGAGCATAGCCCGTGCCATAGCTCGCTGTGCAACCTTGAACTAGTGGATTAGCCCTACCGTGAGTGTCCACGTCTCGGCACCATAGGTTATTACTGGTAGGACGCACTGATTGAAGACTTTAGTCATAAGGCATTGTGGTATAGGCGACGGCCTCGGGGACAATTAAAACTTAAAATTCATGGTAAATATTCAGTTTCTAGTGAAAAGTATGTACCTACTGGTAGTATGGTCTTATCGCTTTAAGCGATTAGACCACCCATTGTACATTTCTGTTATTTTTGTTATTTAGTTATGTTTTTTATGAACTTTGGGGTTCAGCTATAGCAACTCCAATATCGAAATCCTCCAAAGATTTCAAAACATTGCCCTTAGAACTGTCTCAAGCGCACACTGGTTTGTGAGGAACACAGAAATACATGAATACCTGGAAATGCCGACTGTCAAGGAGGAAGTTAGCAAATACTGCATAAAATACAAGGAAAGACTTGAAAACCACTCAAACGAACTTGCTAAGAACCTGTTAAACACACAAGAAAATGTAAAACGCCTAAAGAGATGGCAAATACTTGACCTAGACCAGAGAACCTAACCAGTTCGTTAAATTAAATGGTGTTATTCATTGGAATCACACCCAAACTACGTCAACCCAGAAAACATCTGATTATGGCTAAACAGCCAATTGCAGATAAAAAGGAACATAAAAAAAAAAAAAAAAAGTTATGTTTTGTATTTCTGTGTGTTATTTTGTCATAAATGTACAATAAAGAGTTAATCTATCTATCTAAACCATGATTGTTTCAAAAGTAATAACTTATAATAACCTATGGTGCGCTAGAGCTAGTCATTCACAGTCTTGCGTTTCGTATGCGCCATCTATAAATAGACTAACTTTACTAGCGGCCTCTAGTGATACAAGTACGTAACTACACCTAAAAAATATTATTGGTAATTTCATGACAACGTTTTCGCCTGGTTTATAGAGTTAGCGGCGGCATGGAGCGGCGCTAGCGCGGTGGTGACGAGCACGCCGGCGGCCGGCACGGCGGGCGCGTGGCGCGTGTTCGCGGGCGGGCCGGGCGCCGCGCCCGTGCGGCGCGCGCTCGCACTCGCGCTCGACCCGCCGCCCAAGGACCTCGACGAGGCCTCCAGGAGGTAACACTTCTACCAGCGCGGTGGTGACGAGCACGCCGGCGGCCGGCGCGGTGGTGACGAGCACGCCGGCGGCCGGCGCGGCGGGCGCGTGGCGCGTGTACGCGGGCGGGCCGGGCGCCGCGCCCGTGCGGCGCGCGCTCGCACTCGCGCTCGACCCGCCGCCCAAGGACCTCGACGAGGCCTCCAGGAGGTAACACTTCTACCAGCGCGGTGGTGACAAGCACGCCGGCGGCCGGCGCGGTGGTGACGAGCACGCCGGCGGCCGGCGCGGTGGTGACGAGCACGCCGGCGGCCGGCGCGGCGGGCGCGTGGCGCGTGTTCGCGGGCGGGCCGGGCGCCGCGCCCGTGCGGCGCGCGCTCGCACTCGCGCTCGACCCGCCACCCAAGGACCTCGACGAGGCCTCCAGGAGGTAACACATCTACCATAGCGGTGGTGACGAGCACGCCGGCGGCCGGCGCGGTGGTGACGAGCACGCCGGTGGCCGGCGCGGTTGTGACGAGCACGCCGGCGGGCACGTGGCGCGTGTTCGCGGGCGGGCCGGGCGCCGTGCCCGTGCGGCGCGCGCTCGCACTCGCGCTCCACCCGCCACCCAAGGACCTCGACGAGGCCTCCAGGAGGTAACACTTCTACCAGCGCGGTAGAAGTCTTCTCTAAACGAGCATCCGAACGGAACAATCCATACGCTTTGGCGACAAGCACATGATTTGACTTTGACAGACGTCGGAATTGTCAGAGGTGGTTGTTCGGTTAGGGTCACGTGACGCTAACCGAACTTCGAACGCTCTAACGGAGCCTGTGAACGGAACAACCTACACTCTGGTGGCAACCAAAGTGTACCCTTTGAACGCACACCTTTGTTCAATACATTATAATAGGTATCTAGTTGTACAGGGACGTGCGGAAGTGCGGGTGAAATCGTAAATATCCGCGCGGAAGCCTAGTTTGCGGCTTTCTGTGTAGGTATATGTCGCAGCCAACTGGTTGAATCAGCCGTTTAATTTTGAACAACGGCAAATTCGCTGAGCATAAAATTAAAGGTTATTATGTTTTTCTGCAATGACACTGACTGTGCCGACTGCAAAAGGTACCAAAGTGGGATTAGGTGAGTAGGTAGGTACTTAGTTACACTCCTTCATTACTACGTTATTTGACCGCAGGGTCATATCGGCGCTGCAGCAGGAGGCGACTAGCGGAGCCCCCGCAGCGCGCACGCGCGAGGCGTGGACGCCCGCGGCCGGCGTCGCCACCGGAATGGCCGTGGTGGACAGCTTCGACACATATGTCGCATTAGTCACGTAAGCATTCATGATTCATTTCCTCTGTTATTTTTGCGTTCCCTCTCAGCCTCGATTTAATAGTTTCAGGATTCGTAGTTTGCAAAAACGTAAAAAAAAAAACCTTTAGGTAGAGTTAAAATAACCTAAAATTTAAAAACCTATACCTATCTCAGAGCATTGCGGCCTCCGTACCGTAGATAAGATTAATCTCTTCGGCTGTGCTATTTGTATCTAATAGCTGGTTTTGATGCCAATAAAGCCAGCTCGGACGCGTGCACAGAATGTTCCTGGTCGCGCCACCATTAGTTACCTACTATAACGCTGTATTCACTGCGGAGGTAATCACTACGTGCTGTATTGTGTCTCACTCACCCGCTCGGCCGCCAGTGACGCCTGCACTCCTCATTGTGCACTGCACTGCAAGTGTGGACTGGGTTTTGTTTGTTAATTGCATACGATGGATAATTTCGCACAAAGTCAGTAACTCATCAAAGGACCTCACGGACATCATCACATAGGTAACTAAAGACTTATCGTAGGCATATGTTGACGAATTGTCCATTCTTACAGTTCATTCTTACAAGGATGAACCCACCACTGTTTATTATTTTTCTTGAACTCTCTTTACCTACGTACCTACATACAGCAGCAGTAGTGCTATCTCTGCGAGGTCCATTTTGATAATGGCCGCAGTGTGGTGCGGCGACTCTGGTATCTGTATGGTCTAGTTTGGTAGCTTACGGACACCATGGCGGCACGACTGGTTCCGCCGCCATGGTGTCCCGATCAAATATAGCCTGAAGATTAAATTGACATTACAAAAATTAGTAAAATTAATTAGCAGCATTATGCTGAGCACGGTCCTCTTTTGACAGCACTATACACAGCCAAAACGCTGTCAAAGCCTATCTGTTATATTTACTTATTTGTGTTGTGTATAGTTTTTTGTCAAAATAAAAGTTTTACTTACTTACTTAAAATTTTGTTTTCAGCTATTTTTCAAGTCAAAATTCAAAATGTATTCAATAGGATTTTTTTAAAATCTCAGTTTTTTTTATAAAATGGTTATAAAAAAAAAGGTCAGGTGGTTAGGTCTTTACCTATGAAATTTCCGTTCAGCCAGTCTATTGTGTAACTTCAAACCTACTGTCAGAGTACCTGGCTCATAGTGGGATGTCACAAATTAATTTAGTTGTTAGGGGAGACCAGCTAAAATCGGGTACCCCGCCCAAATCGGGTAATCTCTTTAAATTTCGCGCCGCTGTCACTAGACTGAATATATAGGTATATGGAGAAGGTGGGCCCAGGCGTGGAGCAAACACAGACTGTCTCACCGCATCAATGGATCACGTGGTTGCAAGGTTGCTTGACAACAAAGAATTTTGATGGTTTTGATAAAAAAACATGTATTTTATGACTATTTTGGTTCATGATATGTTCTTACTAGTTTAATGATATTATCTTGTTATGGTTGGCCATTCTTATCGGTGGAGTGATTTGTCGCCTGTTGTGCCGGTTTCAAGTTTGAGTGTGCAAAACCTAAGTATGTAATCAAGACGGGTAGGGGTAATTCGGGTACTACCCGATTTGCCCATAGCCCGTTTTTGAGCAAGTGTTTTATTAGGTATAGTATCGTTTCTTACATCGTAGATCGTCAAAAAGTACAAAATAAATCTGCTAACGCATCATGGAGCGACAAAACAATAAACCTTGGTATGGATGAAGCTAAAATAACGCAGCTGCTAAAAAAAGCAAAGAGAAAAAGAAGTAAACAAACAAAAGAACACAAAGATAAATGAGAAACTTAAAAGTAGATCTTAATCCTTCAACAAGTATGAAAAGACAGAAAAGAGAGATAAAAGGGCTAAATCGTTTTTTTTTTAAACTAGCTTCGATGCCTTTTGTGCACTGATCTTCACCGAAATTCACCAGCTGAAGGCTGGATTAAATACGACGATTGTGGGGTGTGCGCTCACGAAGCATGCACCTCCTCTGGTGGCAGAGGGTCATATTACTGTGGCATGTGTCAAGAACAAATGAGTGAAATTTGATTTTGTTTGATTATTGATTATAATAATTATTAATAGGCTGATTCTAAGGTTGTGATAGCTACATTAAACCAAAACGTTGATTATTAATTAGATTCTAGGATCATTTCGTTGTTAAGATTGATTAATCTCACTATTTGAATCATTACCCGCTTTACCCAAAAGCCCTACCCGCTTTAGGCACCCCCTCAGGGCAAAACGGGTTTATCGAAGGGTTTAGTTTTTATTTTATTTTTTTTATAATGAACATTTATTTTAACTTTGTGATGGGTTTATGCATGTTCGATAAGTAACGAACTAGTGTAGTGATATTAATCAATATATATAAAATCGTTGCGTGACTGACTGACTGACTGACTGACTATCAACGCACAGCCTAACCCGTAATTCCTAGAGACCTGAAATTTGGAGGGTACGTTCATTTTGTGGTCTAGGGGTGCATTAAGAAAGGAATTTCCGATACTCGCTCTCTAAGGGGTCCAAAATGGGCTTTTAATATACAACAAAAAAGCTCTGTATTTCATCGGACCATCGGATGTTGGTTAAGAAATTATTCTGGTGACGATTGCGGGCAATGTGCAAACGTTCGGGGGAGGCGCGTTAACTTACAATTAGTATCTAGATAGGTAGGATACCACAAGTGGAAAACCAAACGTTGTACTACTACAACTAGAACATACTATTACCACAGTGTAAAAACATAATATAGTCTGTGCTATTACGCACACATGGATAATATAATAAATGGATAAAATAATTTTACGCGTACGAAGTCGCGGTTTACAGCTATAGATGAATAAAATAATATTACGCGTACGAAGTCGCGGGTTACAGCTATAAATGTATAAAATAATATTACGCGTACAAAGTCGCGGGTTACAGCTATAAATGTATAAAATAATATTACGCGTACGAAGTAGCGGGTTACAGCTAGTAGTTTGATAAATATCAAGAACCTGTTTTTTTTTGCTTCCAACCTTAACTTACCCGTTTTACCTGGTCTTCCCTCACAATAAGAAACTGACAGAAAAGTCAAATTTTTTGGCTATAAATGTCAATTTTGAAGTTTTACCGATGTTCAGTGTAGTTCAATGGTTTTGCGCAATTGCCCACTGGTCGTGTTAGGTCGTATAATTACCGGCAAATTGGTTTTCGCTATCTGAAGAAGTGTGTGTTAGGTCCATAGACGTAGAATTTTTTCGCTACGCTAAATAGGTCATAATATATAATTACCGGCAAATTGGTTTTCGCTATCTGAAGAAGTGTTGATGAGCTGTGATGAGCAAAAAACGCTGAAAAATTTAAATTTCGCGCCTCAATCGATAGCAACCACCTGTTTCGGACACTTCAAAATTCTTCAAGGTCAGGTTAATATCAAGAGAGAACTGCCTAAACTGTGTACTAAACTGTCCAGCATTATTTATTTTATTTATTTATTTATCATGTCACTACCTACAAGATGGCACATACGCCACAGGTAGGTGTATACCTACCTACTGTATTGTAGGTAGGTACATAAATAAACTTTGAAAAAAAAAATGTCTTTAGTTTTCATGTAAAATGTCTGGGAAGTTATACATTTTGGGATTTCAACATTTTGCAAAGTCAATCGAATGGTCCTAAAGGGTAACTTTTTCCCCAACCTATAGGCCAGTCATACATACATAGACACACGCCTTTTTCCCCGATGGGGTAGGCAGAGCCTCAATGGGCCGCTTTTCACTGTGGGTTGCACCATCGTGGAATATACCGTACAAAAAAAACGCTGAGCGGTAAGCTTACTTTTTTGCGCTCCCTGCCCGTGGTCCACCTACAAAGTTCACCTGGCTGTACCAATGGTTTGTTGTTTGGGTCCACCTAGATAGTATTTATCCAGATTTGCAGCATTCTAAAATGTAAGCGCGCTAAGTTATTGCTGTAAAGCTTCACTACTTTTAGTTTTGTGCAAAAAGGCTCTGACGAGTGCAGGTGAGGTATTTTTGATTGCTCTGTAGGGTGGAGATGGCCAAGAAGCTCTCAACACTCTGCGCTATACCCTTGTGAGGGCCTCGGCGAGCAACAACTTCAATATAGCTCGCCTTCCACCTACCTAAGACGCAGCCAAGTTTCATTCATTCAGGACCTACCACCAGTTTCAGGAGTGGTTGGGGGTGCACAACAGCCCTACCGATTGGGGATGGCATCAATCAGACTCGGATTTGATGCCAACCACGATATCTATGCCCCCAGCCCCACAATTACTTCTGAAAAGCCTCTCCTGCAAGTGCAAGAAAGGGAGCTTCCAAAATTTTGGGAAAAAATAGAGAACATTGGGAACCCTGTATCTTGGGAGCTATTAGACCTAGAAAATTGGATTAGGGCTCAAATTGCCAGGAATTTTGATCAGTTTAAAAAAGTAACAGTGACCTTTCTCATCAGATTTAAGTACCTAGTAGGTAGTACCTACCTACTTCCTTACCTATATTGTTTTTGTAAGAATAATTGCTGCTTTATTCAAACGAATGTAGGTAGGTACTTAATTTACTTAATTTACCTGTGTAAAGATCTACCTTATCCGGCTTTCCTGCCGTTTTTGTTGACCTTGCATGCGTACCTACCTACTTTGCAAACGAACTGAATACAAAATGTGGATTCAAATTGGTTTAATTTTAGCACATAGTGTATAGCTTATAACTAACTATAGGATAACTGTGAATAAAATAATATAAATAAATAGAGCCTTCCTATGTTGTTTTTTTTTTAACAGACAAAATTACTATAAACACTATAAGCATATAAAACAATAATTTATAATTTAGGTATCAAAGTTAAGTAAATATTATTAAGCACACGCTTTAAAGTTGTGGAGGAGGTATTGAATAAGTCAATAGGTATCGACCTCTCGCGCGGCACGCCTTCTCTCTTTTAAAGTTGTGGAGGAGGTATTGAATAAGTCAATATCAACCTCTCACGCGGCCTTCTCTCTTTTAATGGGAGGATATGGAATTTCCTACAACGCGCTGAATAATTAGGTATAAACGTCTTCGACCTGAACTGTAAATATCTAAAAAAACGTTTCTGTATTCTTTCGATACGGGTTATGTATATGTCATAGCGAGGGTTCCAAACCTGAGGCACATGTTCAAGATGACTCCTAACATAGGCGCAATACAGTATCTTAAAATACTCTATCTGTAAAAGTTATTTGCCTAAATGTTTTTTTTTACAGCGGCTTGTCGGTGCCATTCGGGTCAGGCCCGGCGGGGGGGGCGGCGGGAGGGGGCTGGCAGCGCGACGCGCCGGCTGTGACGCGCCTCGACCTGGCGCCCGCCATCATGCTGGACGGCCACGTCTGCGGTCAGTTCGCGTTACTGTAACGGTTATTATTATGTTCGGGTCCGGCCCGGCGGGGGGGGGGGGGGGGCTGGCAGCGCGATGCGCCGGCTGTGACGCGCCTCGACCTGGCGCCCGCCATCATGCTGGACGGCCACGTCTGCGGTCAGTTCGCGTTACTGTTACGGTCATATTTTCGGGTCCGGCCCGGCGGGGGGGGGGGGGGGGGGGTTCACCCGGGTTCCAGTAGTTTTTACGTGAAAGAGTAACAAACATCCATCCATCCATCCATACTTATAAACTTTTGCGTTTATAATATTAGTAGGAGTAGGATAGGCTAGGATAGCTTTTTTTTTGTATTTGTTGTTATAGCGGCAACAGAAATACATCATCTGTGAAAATTTCAACTGTCTAACTATAACGGTTCATGAGATACAGCCTGGTGACAGGCGGACAGACGGACAGACGGACAGACGAGCCTCAGTAATAGGATCCCGTTTTACCCTTTGGGTACGGAATCCTAAAAAGGCTTTCTGTAGAACTCTTGCAGGTACCTAAGGTTTGAAGAACATTACTTTTATCAGTGAACGTTGCGCCCGCTCTGGTTCAAGAATCTTCCCCAAGTTGGCAAACAGTGTCTAGTGTAGTGTAGTGTAGTAGTAGTGTAGTGTAGTGTAGTGTAGTATTAGTGTAGTGTAGTGTAGTGTAGTGTAGTGTAGTGTAGTGTAGTGTAGTGTAGTAGTAGTGTAGTAGTCGTGTAGTAGTAGTGTACCTAGTGAAACAGTTGGCAGATATGTTGAATAGGCCCGTCTTCAAGCCAAGGCTGAAGTATTTGTCTCAACAAAACAAAGTAAGGTTGTACACTATATTACTGGTTACATGGGTACGGTTGCATCTAATCTACTCTCTATTACTGGTTACTTGGGTACGGTTGTATCTAATCTACTCTATATTACTGGCTACTTGGGTACGGTTGTATCTAATCTACTCTATATTACTGGCTACTTGGGTACGGTTGTATCTAATCTACTTTCTATTACTGATTACTTGGGTACGGTTGCATCTAATCTACTCTCTATTACTGGTTACTTGGGTACGGTTGTATCTAATCTACTTCCTATTACTGATTACTTGGGTACGGTTGCATTTAATCTACTCTCTATTACTGGTTACTTGGGTACGGTTGTATCTAATCTACTCTATATTACTGGCTACTTGGGTACAGTTGTATCTAATCTACTTTTTATTACTGATTACTTGGGTACGGTTGCATCTAATCTACTCTCTATTATTGATTACTTGGGTACGGTTGTATCTAATCTACTCTATATTACTGGCTACTTGGGTATGGTTGTATCTATTCTACTCTCTATTACTGGTTACTTGGGTACGGTTGTATCAATATAATAGGTACAATCTACCTAGGTATTTAACTGTAACACTTATAGGTACAATCTACCTAGGTATTAACGTATTCACGTTTAACTGTAACACTAATAGGTACAATCTACCTAGGTATTAACGTATTCACGTTTAACTGTAACACTAATAGGTACAATCTACCCAGGTATTAACGTATTCACGTTTAACTGTAACACTAATAGGTACAATCTACCTAGGTATTAACGTATTCACGTTTAACTGTAACACTAATAGGTACAATCTACCTAGGTATTTACGTATTCACGTTTAACTGTAACACTAATAGGTACAATCTACCTAGGTATTTACGTATTCACGTTTCTATGTATAATAAAACATATCTATCTATGTAAAGTATTGTATTAAGTATATCAGTAAACTAGTAGTAGTAGTAGATAATGTTGTGTGAACTTGTCCAGCATTATTTACTCATTTATTTATTACATTAAGACATGAGCACGATTCGAACTTTATGTTGACTATTTTTATGACTTACGCGAGAATTGGTTTTCAGATTCTTGTTCTCTGATCAAAAGAACCCTCAGTCAAAAAACAGCCATTCTTTTAAGCGATTCCTACCAAAGGTACCCTGATTTCGGAAATAAAATTCCCGAAATCTCCTTTAAAGGGGATTTTTAAAGGGGATTTCGGTAATAAAAAATATGACGAATCCGAAATGTAAAGGTACAAACCAGATTTGCAATTTTATTACAATCTTGTACCTACCTATTCAATTGCAGGCACCCGATACGTGCTGGGCGGCGGTTCAACCGCCGCGCTGGCGCAGGCGGCGGCGGCGCTGGCGGCGGGTGGCGGCGCGCGGGCGGTCGAGCGCGCGCGTGCGGCTGTGCTGGCGGGCGGCGTGCTCTCTGCGGAGGCGCGGCTGCCAGCGAGCGCGCTGCCGACGGGTGCGGTGCCCGCGCTCAGTGCGACCCCGCCCTGCGCTGCCGTGAACGTGGTGCGGCAGCAGGCAGACGCGCTGCTCTCGCACGCCGACTCGCGCGGCGGTGGGCTTGCCTCGCGCTTCTGAAGCACGCGCGCTCAGTGCAACCCCGCCCTGCACGTGGTGCGGCAGCAGGCGGACGCGCCCCTCTCGCACGCCAACTCGCGCGGCGGTGGGCTCGCCTCGCGCTTTTGAAGCGCGCGCGCTCAGTGCGACCCCGCCCTGAACGTGGTGCGGCAGCAGGCGGACGCGTTGCTCTCGCACGCCGACTCGCGCGGCGGCGGGCTCGCCTCGCGCTTCTGAAGCGCGCGCGCTCAGTGCGACCCCGCCCTGAACGTGGTGCGGCAGCAGGCGGACGCGCCCCTCTCGCACGCTGACTCGCGCGGCGGCGGGCTCGCCTCGCGCTTCTGACCGCGCGCGCTCAGTGCGACCCCGCCCTGAACGTGGTGCGGACTGACATTATAATAGTGAGGTAGGATGCATCAGCGGTAAGGCAGAGCCTCAGCGCTTCAGCAGGGTACAAGATCCGGCTGTCAGAGAGTAGCCCTGAACGGTGGAAATGAGACAACCAATTGCTCGGTAACGTGTCATGTACTGTCATAATAAACACTTATTTATACTCTTAAATATACAAGGTGTAACACACACTAACTCTAGTTTGCCTATTCCATCTCGTTCGTCACGTTCTGCTCGGTACTTCGCAATTTCGTACATAAACAATTATTTATTCTGTGACATAAAAGTATAAAATAATAAATATATACTATTTCAAACTTGCAACGTCTACTCCATGATCCAGTTCGAAGTGACTAATTAGCAAAATACAAAGTCAAATTCGAAATCAATTTAATTTCAAGTATTAAAATGTTAGTACCTACAACCACATTATGTTTCCTCATTGCGCGTGAGTCACGTGACACACTAGGAAGCCCCTAAGTTCTCTTTTTCCGGTCTAAGATATGCTCTTGTTCTGACATAGGTACTTATAGCACAGAATAAATAATAGTACAAGTACTTATATAGTAGGTATATGTTTCTAGTTTATTATTACTACTCGTAGATCGCATTTCTCGTATGTTTTGGGGCATATCAGCAGAATCAAATAGGTAGGGTATTTCTACTGCAAAAATGTTCTGTTAAGTATATGTATAGGTACTAGGTTTAAAATAATGAATAATAATAATTAATGTAAAAAGAAGTCGCTCAGGGCTCTATTGTGACCCTAGGCACTCTTTCTTTAGCTGTATAGTTTGTGGTATGGCTGAGGTATTTAATAGTACATTATTGCAAAGGCCGCGACATAGGCAATTACAGGTTAAGTATGAGTTTGAAGGCCGAGCCCAAAAGAATGCAGGGAAATAAAACATACTTTTATACATTTAATTTAATATTAAAAGTTACATTTACCTTTGTCGCTAAATATATATCATAGGAGGCTTTAATACAAAATTGCTTTATGTTTTCGCCAGTAAAGATTTTAGATTTTTTCCTTTTGAATCCTGTCGATTGTCATAGTTTAATTTCCATATTTTTTCAAGTTAATGCCTTTTTAACATGAACTGTACAATCTAATAATATTATCTATTTGAATTCTGTTGACATGTACCTATCCTCAGTATTTTGATTTGTATTGCTTTAGGTACCGTAAATGCGGGTTACTTTAGCTACTTTTTTCATTCATTTTTATAAATTGTGCTGTAGCAGGGATTGCGGTATACTTCTTAAAGCTTTTATGTTTTTATTTGATATATGAGGATAGTAGCTAATCAGTAATAAGCAATTTTGCCTAAAAAAGTATGTCTAAGTATTTTTTGTTTTTTTTTATAACTTTGAGCCAAATATGTTCTATGAAGAGGGTTACTTTGGCTTGCAGAATTTTTCAACCCAAAAACTAAACTTTTACAAGTGTTGAGCTAATTTAGGCCCTTTCAAATAATAGAAAATAAACAATTGGATAAATTGAAGTACAAAAAACTTTAATTTTCAAACAAAACTACAATAAAACTGAATTTTTGCATAGACAACATTCTGAAACTTGAAAAAAATATTAAAAAACATGAAATATTTGAACTATTCTTACACCTTATAACAGTCATATTATTGATAATCATCGTGTTTACTATAAATTATGCTAATGCAACAAAAATTATGTTGTTTTGTTTGGTGCCTCTCTAGCTATCTAATTCAGGAATTGAGAAACAACCCTTTTTATCGAATTTGGGGATATCTATCCCGCAGATAATGTTTTTCCAAGTATACTCTATACTAGTCGTTAATTACTGGCCATCTCCTGAAGAATTTTCCTCTTTTAATACCTATGCTCACCAAGGCTCCCTCTTCACTCACAAGAGAAGTAATCTGACAAGGAAACTTTCGCGAGTTCCACGTAACCAGAACATAGTCTCACTTAGTACATTTTTTACTTTATTCTCATCTTGAAGGTCTAAATCCTGATCGACAGCGGATGACGCCTTCTTCGGTCAAGAGCCAAAGTTACCCGAAAGTATGAGTCAAAGATACCCCACACTTAATTTCTAGAATTTTAATGCCTAAAGTTGTGATAATGTAATATTTATTGCCATAAAAATAATAATAATAATAATAATTTTACGAGCCTATTGGCTCGTAAAATTATTTATGACCCCAACAAATTCAATAATATAGAAAACTTACCTTCAAACCACCGTATCACAATAAAGTTTGCAGACGTAAATTACGCACGTTTTCACAGCAAGTTAGTTAAAAATCCAAATGTCAGTTAATACCAATGTCAAATTGATGCAACCAAAAAGAAACAGGCGCTACTACTGCCTTCTAACATTTCCGACTCAAACTAGATCATTCACTTTCATGGCTACGATTTTTTTCGATTTGAGCCAAAGTTACCCTCTAGAGCTAAAGTAACCCGCGTCTAATGAAAATTTTCATCTAAGATTATATTGTTATATTTATAATATTAGACCTTGAAAAACTATGTTAAACTGACATACGAGTATCTAAGTGCATGTAATATGTCTAAAGAGGAAATAAATGACTATACAGGACGTCACAAGACTATGCGACATGAAAGGAAAGTACCGTAAATATTGTAGATAGGATATTTTCCGGAAAGGAGATTTTATTTTACTTTTAAATTAATAATACTGCATTCAAGGATGTTCTAAAAATTAATTGCTTCGTCTGGGAATCGAACCGACGTTAATGTGAAAAAAAATAGCACGTCCTTTTATGATGTCAATCTAAAGAATGGACAATAAATAATAAATCCTCTTAAGGAACATGATATCTTAAAACAAAGGAAAAACGTAAAATTAATCATTTTCATTTTTTATTTAAGTCGGTTCGTTTCCCAGATGAAGCAAGTCATTTTTAGAAATTCTTTAAATGCAGTATTATTCAGTTTTAAAAATAAAAAAGTCTCCTTTCAGCAAAATATACTATCTACAATATTTTAGGTATTTTCCCTTCATGTCGCATAGTCCTGGGACGCCCTGTATACTACAATATAGAGACTATATAGAGATATCCTTTTTATTTATTTTTTGAGTGAGCAGGACGAGGCATTGTCCAATAATTTAGAAAGTAAGTTAAGTTTAAGTTTAAGTTTATTTATTCACTTAGAATAGTTATTTGCAGTTCAAGCATTTCGCAACCGGCCAATGTCCACTTCAAGCGAACAGAATGATTGCCTACGTATTTAAAATGTACTTACTTGAATAAATCAGTTGCAAAACAGCGCTCAACGGGTGCGGTTTACATTACTCCTACCCCGAACAGTGCTCGTATCTATAGACCATTAACCACACGAATTGTGATGCACGCGTCTACAAAGACAAAGCTAAATGTATCTTCATTTTACTGTTTCAAAGACGCCTATTTACAGTGGGTTTAATAGTTAATTGACCATCCATGTATTAGGCCTAGCGCTTAACTCAGTAGCCTCGTGAGGTATGGGAGCGGCACGGGAGGGGTGACATGTGACGTAAAGAACTGTCGGGCTACACACGTGATGAAAATTAGTGAAGATAGATTTAACGATATTTACAAATAAGTACCTAAGTCATTGCGAAAGAGAATAAAATACTTGTTCAAATAATTATTATATTTAATACTAATATCAATATTTTCAACTGAACTTTCAATTTATTAGCTTATGTCCATATCGCTACTCGAATCACTGTCAGTATGACTGGAATCACTTTCGTTATCTGAGTCGTCATCTCGTAATCTTATTATAAATTGATCCATTATATCGTCGCTAAGATGGTCGTTTTGAAATACTCATCCTCAACTTTCTTTACGTGACCGTAATTTTTGCCATTTCACAACTGAAAAATTAGCAAACTATTCTACTGCTCGCTTTTTCTCAGTTAAATTTGAGTTAATATGTTTTCATGCCAGCTCGCCCTATATATCTCCCCATACTAATTCGATCGGGTTTAAATCCGGATGGTACGGTGGCAAATAAATTACCGTATGACCATTTTCTTTTATTATGACATCAATTTTAAATTGTTTTTAAGGTTTATTTCGTTTTATTAATTCTAACAAATCCCTCTTTTTCATAACTTCAGTGTACTCAACGTTATGCCGCTTTAACCAGTCCTGCATTTCCTTTTTCAAGGAGCACATTGTGGGTACTTTATCCACCTCGTTGCAATGATATTTCGCGTTATCCATAACTATTACAGAATTAGATGTAGGGAAGGCAAAAGTTTTTCGCGAACCCACTTTTCGCAATTGTTGTAATTCATGTTTCCATGATAGTCTTCTGTCTTTGTAGTTGGTTTTAAAACGGTTAAAGCGCCATTAACAAAAAAAAAAAAAATAACAAATCCTAAATTCTCACCAGCATGCACGATGACCAATCTATTTCCTTTACCAATAGAAGCCAATGCACCTCTTTCAGTATCTGATTGCCAACACGCTGGCACGTTTTGGGATTCATTGACATAAGTTTCGTCTTGAAAAAATATTGTCTCTGCCGATCTATATTTTTTTATAGCTGTAATATATTTGCCTCTCCATTGCTGAATTGAATGGCGTTCTATCAAAAATTTTCGCTTTGATTGGCATTTTTTGTATCGGAAACCTAATTCATGCAATAAAAGAAGCATGTACAGTTGTGGTCATATAATTAAGAACGATTTGAAGTTCTAGAATTTTTTATTTAAATCGTATCATACACAGAGATGTGTACCTTCTGAGAAGCAACTAGTTATGTTATATAATAGTCACATTAATAGAGCAACCTGACTTAAGAATAAAGTATGAAATCGTTAACTATTTTTTGCACATTTTATTGATTTTATCAAAGTAACACATTCAAATAGTACTGAAACTGGACAAATAATTAAGAACGATTTATTTAACTGCTCGGGAATTGTTTTGTATGACACTTAGATTTAAAAAATCACAATATTATGTAGCACAGGAAACATAAAAAGAAATTTAATAAATATTTAACTAAAATTAATAGTTAATAGCATATCCACGGCTTTTAATTACAGCTTTACACCGGCGAGGCATTGACTCTATTAATTTTTGACATTTCGCAAGAGAAATAGAGTTCCATTCTTCTAAAAAAACGTCATACAGCTCTCTTAAATTTCCACACTTTGTATTTGAAACCTTTTTCTTTACTTCAAACCACAGATTCTCTATTGGGCTTAGATCTGGACTGTTAGCAGGCCAGTCTAAGACAGAAACTAATTGCGCTGTAAGAAATTCCTTTACGGTGCGTGCAGTGTGCTTTGGATCATTGTCATGCTGGAATGTCCAAATGACCGGTAGAACGTCTTCAGCGTATGGTAACATTGTTTCTTCCAGTATATTTTTGTATTGGAACTGATCCACGTTACCTTCTATCAACTTTACAGGTTCTACATCATGTCCAGAAAAGCAACCCCAAATTTTCACATTTCCACCACCGTGCTTTAATGTAACTTTCGTGTACTTTGGGTCGAATGCTGTATTCGGGGGACGTCGTACATATCGTTTTCCATCAGAACATACTCTGTTTATTTTCGTCTCGTCAGAAAAAAGTACATTTTTCCACTGTTGCACAGTCCAGTTTTCATACTTTCTCGCAAATGCAAGCCGGGCTTGCCTGTGGCAAAGTTTTAACATGGGTACCTTTCTTGCTATCCTACCGTGCAATTTTTCTTCTACCAAACGTCTTCGAATAGTGCGTGCTGAGATTGCTGAAGGGTTGTTTTCACCAAAATATTCTTTTCTAAGCTCATTGGACCCTTTAAAAGGATTTTGTTTTGCCATACGAACGATGTTTCGGTCATCTCGAGGAGTTGTTTTTCTCTGTTTAGGTACACGTGGAACATTCGAAGTAGTTTGATACGTAGCAAAATGCTTTACAGCGTGGAAAACCATCGTTTTTGAACATTGCAGATGGTCGGCTATCTTTTTATAAGACCAATTCTTCCGGCGAAGTCTTATTATTACTTCCCTTGTAGATTTATCACAACTTTTATTTTTTCCCATTGTTTTTTCTAAAGAAGAAATCACCTTTAATCTTTTACAGCACGTAATGGCGCCAAAATTATACAAACAGTAACAAATCGACTGAGTGTTCTCTATTTAAATTTGAATAAAGGTATAAACTACTTAGCGTTCTTAATTACGTGACCAGCCAGTTATAAGGAATACTTTGTTTAAGAGTAGTGTAAAAAGTTTGCCTATTGATTTTTAGCCAATCATGTGTATCAATGAATACAGTGGTAATATGGAAATGTTTTACGATACCGAGAGAAATAAAAACAAATGCATACAATTAGTTTTGCATCTTAGTTGGAAAAAATCTTCCCTTTATATCAGCGTTCTTAATTATATGGCCACCACTGTATGTATATCCACATTTGATAACACCATCTTCCTCTAAAACTTTTCTAAGTTTATTGATCGTGGGTATTTCTTTTCTTACTGTAAAAAAATTCTGCAATGTTTCTTCTTACTACACCTTTACTAAAATCGTCAGTTTCTATCTTCTTTTTTCTTGTCTGTTTCGGTTGTCTTGGTGATGAAAACTTCGCATTACTTTCCATATATTTTTTAGCATTAACAATGCGTCGTACGCTTTGTTTTGTCAGTCCGGTTGCCCGCAGTAACGGTTTTGTGTAGATTTATATCGTTTTTATGTTCGGCAGAATTTGGATCAGATTTCCTAACTTTGAAAAAATTATATACATTATAAACAACATCTTTAGTTTGAGCTCTAATCCGAGGACCCATCTTCGGTTGCTAATCTCGTGTGCGTCTTGTCTAAAGCGGCCTGTCCAAATAACACGTATTGATGGCAGCGAGATCGCCGGCCGACTGACGTCAAGTGTCGTCTCGCGACATTTGACATAAGAAAATCACCACCCTCCCGTGCCGCTCCCATACCTCAGGAGGCTACTAAGTTAAACGCTATAGCTGTAACTAGGTATCACATAATGAACGCTGTCAAGTTTAGGGTTGATGATGTGCTGCCAAATAAATATATCAAATGAACAGCTTCATATAGTGTATTCTGTGACAGCACGCAGACAGTGCACAGTAGGAGGGGGGGGGGGGGAGTCAGTGGTGGGGGTGGGGGTAGGGCGCGGGCGGCGCGGGGGGCGGCGGGTAGGCGCGCATGAGCTCGTGGTACAGGTTGAGCGCGTCCACCAGCTCGGCCGAGAGCTGCGTGAGGCGCGCGTGGCGCGTGTCGGCGCGCTCCAGCGCCGCGTCCACCAGCGCGCCCATGCGCAGCGCACGCGCCTCCTGCGCGCGCAGCGCCGCCTCGCCCGCGCCCGCACGCGCCGGGTCCGCCTCGTGCAGCGCGCCGAGCGCCACGTCCATGGCGCGCTCGTCGATGGTCGCCGGCTCGGGCGAGGGCGCGCGCGCGGCCGCTGGCGGGGTCGCGGCGCGCGCCGGCTCCTCGTCGGCCGCGTCGCTCACGAAGTTGGCCGGGAAGAGGCCCTCGCCGCGCGCGTTGCGCCCCTTCCACCAGTTGGGGTCGCTCGAGTCGGTCACGTGCACTGCGCAGAGAGCCAGCGTCACGTCTCCACTCCACGTATATTGTATACGTGGAGTGTATACGGTATACACGATATGGTAATAAGTCGCTTTCCACACGTTTCTATTCGGTTATGTACTTCTGTTGTGGTATTGTGAGATGTTGTAAAGGACCTTGTACATGCTGGCGCTGGCCCAGTAGTTGCCCAAGCATGGGGCGCACCCTGCACACACTGGCCCAGTGGTTGCCCCAGCATGGGGCGCACCCTGCACACGCTGGCCCAGTAGTTGCCCCAGCATGGGGCGCACCCTGCACTCGCTGGCTCAGTAGTTGCCCCAGCATGGGGCGCACCCTGCACACGCTGGCCCAGTAGTTGCCCCAGCATGGGCCGCACCCTGCACACGCTGGCCCAGTAGTTGCCCCAGCATGGGGCGCACCCTGCACTCGCTGGCCCAGTAGTTGCCCCAGCATGGGGCGCACCCTACACACGCTGGCCCAGTAGTTGCCCCAGCATGGGCCGCACCCTGCGCACACGCTGGGCCAGTAGTTGCCCCAGCATGGGGCGCACGCTGCACTCGCTGGCCCAGTAGTTGACCCAGCATGGGGCGCACCCTGCACTCGTTGACCCAGCAAGGGCCGCACCCTGCACACGCCGGGACAGGCCCCATAAGGGAATTAATGCCGACGCTCAGGCGGTCTGGCGGCAGGGGAGCGGGGGGTGGGGGGCGTGGGACACGGGGGGCGCTAGGGTAGGTACGCACCGATCTCGCCAGCCACGAAGGTGAGCTCGTTGTCCTCGGCGGCCTCGAAGTCATAGAGCGCGCGCACGCGCCGCGCCGGCGCCGGCTCCGCGTCCACGCGCGGGTACAGCGGCTCGGGCGCGGCGGCGGGCGCGGGGGGCGCGGGAGGGGCGGGCGCCTCGCTCAGGGAGAGCGCGATGGCGCGCGCCAGCTCGTCCTGCTCGCGCGCGGCGGCGGAGGGGGCGGCGGGCGCGCGCGGCGGCGGCGACGCGGCGCGCGCCGGCTGCTCGCTCGCCAGCTTGGCGTGCAGAGAGGGTATCAGGTCGAGCTGCGGGTCGTTACGGAACTCGCCCTCGGCCCACTTGCGCAGCATGGCACGCAGACGCGCGCGCACTGGCGGCTGCACGCGCGCCATCAGGCGCCTGAACTCGTGCTCGAAGTCGCGCGAGGCCACCTCGAGGCGGAAGGCGCGCCCCGCGTTGCAGACGAGCGCGTCGAGCAGCGTGGCGGCGTGCACCTGCACGTGCGGGTCGGCGTGCGCGAGTCGGCGCATCACGGCGCGCAGCGCGTCGCGCCCCGCCGCCGCCGACGCGCCCGCGCGGTCGCATATCTCCATGATGAGCCCCCACTCCTCGGAGGTGCTGTTCTCGCTGGTGGCGCGCTCTGCAGACGGATGGTGCACATCTTACGAGTACTGCGGCTTAGCTCCTTTTTGCATCACTACTTCAATACACCAATACCTTGCACTAATTACCTACTTATTTGTTGAACGAGTGAAGCGAGTTTCTCAAGTTAATCAAGTAGCAGGACAACCACCGAGAACTCGCTACAGATAGATACCCACCTGAACCTGGGGCTTATTTGTATTATAAACACTAAATATTACTGGTGAAATTACAGGCACATGAGACTTTTCATCTTTATGTCTCAGGGTGGCGGGCGCAGTGCAATGCCACGTAGGACGCTTTCTAGGTGTTTGTGACCTATGAGGTACTTAATGCATTGTTAAAGGCAGAGGTTACTGCTTAGCATCAGCTGGTTTTGTCTTTTACGCATTTAGTTGAACGAGCGAAGCTAGTTCTCTGAGTCAACTTAGAAGAATCTGCGTTTAAATATGTATGTATGAACCTGTATGTATGTTTGTCTGATGAAAACTTCCGTACCGTTATCCGATCTTCAAGAAATTTGGTAGGGGATAGATAGTATTGGTACGATTTGTATGTTATGAGCTATATTGGTTGTTGCTTGAACATACTAAGTGGGGTTGTTGAGATATCAGGGTCCAAAAGGGGGTCAAAAAGTTAGTCAGTCAGATCGAGTGGGGAAAGGGTGAGGAGTGAGGTTTTCATAATAAAGCACTTTGCTTAGATATTTCAAAGCTATTTTTATTTATTTTTGGACTAGGTATGTAGTTTTTAAGTTATTTGGGAAAATAGATAAAGTAAATAAGTTTTTTGTGAAAAAAAAAATTTTCAATATGTACAAGCTTTTATAAAATTAGTGATTGTAACCGTGTGCTGATCAAAATGAGCCTAAACACACGGCCAGTCTACTGTTATCCATCGAGGAGTTACGTTGTCCACCTTCCGTCTCGATCATCAGATCAGCTCGCTGGCACCATAATATTGCATTGTCATCGAAACTTGACAGGTATGCAAAATATCATCTCAATCGGTTGAAGATAACTGCTTTAAAAAATTCAGTTGCAAGATTGCAAGTTCCACCCAGACATACCTACATTGCAAGTTAATATGAAGCTTGTAAAAAACGAAACCTCTAGGGTACTTCCAGCAATCCCACAATGCTGAAATTTGGTAGCTTGTAGCTTTTGTGGCACAAATACAGGGAAAAGTCAAAAGTTTTAAAATTTAGGTACTTGTACCCTATAAAACCATAGCATCTTATATTGATAAGATTTGACCTCCCATTTCAAGGAACTTGAGGTCTAACTGTTTGATACTTAAACATTACAATGATGCGGTTTTCTTGCAATACAGCCATCATGACTCACTCGGTAGATTATCTTGAGATGATAACTGACTTCACAGAAGGAGATTAGAAATTAATTTGTAGGCAACAATCCTTCCATTATTTCCGTTTTCTGGTAGGTTTGCCTTTTCTTCATAATGGGGACTTGTAAAGGAAAGGCAAATTACCAAGACAATCCAACAGACAATACTGTCAGAACTGGCTAAATGATTATGGGATCTTTATCTAATAACTTGACTATTGTATGCAAGCAGATACATTTAAATTGATGTAATTAGGTACTATACCTACTTACCAGAAAAACTAAACCAGTAGGTACCTACGTGAAGTACCTATTTACTGCGATTTTATGATTTACTTACCGACATCTTGATCAAACGGTGAAGAATTACCGAAAATTCCCATGGTAAGTGGTAGGCAGGTAGACTGTGACAAGGAAACAAAGATTCTAACTATTATCTGCTCAATATTAGGTACCAAGTCCAGCACACATCCCGAACAAAGAGCAATAGAATACACTTACACTACACCAAATAATATACTATCTATCTACACGTAGTAATCTATAGTTTGTTTATTAACTTTGATATTGTAATTGTAATTCAACATTTATGATCACAACAGTGTTGCCAATGCCTATTTACCAGATTCCCCAAGATCACTGGTCAATTTCCCCAAATTTGGGGAGAAAAATATCCTGATTCCCCACAAAATCCCCTCATGAGTTAAATAATAACGAAATAACTTTAAAAATAAACCATTTCTTAAGGTCAAACACTTAAAAAATCGCGATAGAAAGGAATGTTATAAAATAGGATGCAGAAAACATTCAATCATTGCGTCTGGCTATGCCATATCATTTTGAAGAGCATATTGTTAGAGGGATTAAACTTCAAGCTGCCCCTATGCTTCTTAATTCCTTCTCTGGTAGCCATTAATGCTACTACAGTATCTGTATGCAGGCGATTTCGGTGTTCTGTTTTCAGGTTTTTCATTACACTGAATTTTCTCTCCACTGATGCATTTGCACTCGGTATGGACAAATGTCCGCTGTCACTGTCAACACGCGCAATTCAGTTTACTCCTCGGAATAAGAACTAAAGCATGCTATCTTCTAGGACAGGAGTAAGAAGGAACACTCTATGCTATTTTAGCACTCAATCCATGTACTACTACATTCATAGTTTATTCGCGTTGCGGACAAATGTCCACGTTGTCTGTGTGACAAAATACACCGATCCTAAAAAAATCTTACTCTATTGCATGACCTAATAATGTTCTATGGTAGATTTTTAAACAAGCAACCAAATTAGGGTAAAAGTTTCCCTGTGGTCAGTCAATTGAATTTTTACCGAGAGTTATTCTCTCTGTGCGTTCGATGATGCAATCATCTGATGTTTAATCAATGGATGTTTTGTAAGTTTGTTTGAATCGGTAAAATGCTAAAATCCCCGCATAATCCCCGCACAGTGCCTCTCCCCACAAAATACCCAATCGCTTTGGGATTCCCCGCAGTTTGGGGAAATCCCCACAAATTGGCAACGCTGGATCACAAGCACAGAACAGAGGGGTGAGTCTGAGTTTTGCAAACACCATCGTAACGGTGAACGTAACACGATCGTACGTGTATAACATAATAACTAGCTATTAATCTGTGCCAAAAACGTCACAGATTAATGGCTAGGTACTACGCAATACACGTACACTCGCCGTTACGATCATCGTTACGATGGTGTGTGTAAACTCGGACTTGCCTCTCAGCTCTATTTAAATACCATCTATATACATAGAAAGAAGCCGCACTGAGGAACTAAGAACTTTGGTAGTTGTAAATACAACAGATAATAAAACTTGGCACAGTGGCGCCCCACCGGTCAATGGGGATCCACACTGCGTTTTTATCCCGCCAGGTGGCGCATCGTCGATACGGCCACTGTTAACTGTCAATTCAGTACATTTTGTTGTATTTTCGCTAGAAATGATTGGTTTTTAATTTTATTACCTTGTATATGCCACTGTGTTCTGTACCAGGCTGTTCCAATCGCGGTAATCATATATTCCCCAAAAAACCCACATTGAAAAAGAAGTAGGAAATGAGTTAATAAGAAGAAAATAACTTTGGATGTGATGTTTGGTAATTTTTGGCAGGATTGTGGAGTTATTTACATCATGATATGTGTTTGCTGCGGGAACATCGACTATCTGGCTCGGTTGTGTTGCCTGAGTGCTTTTATTGCCATGGTCGGCATTTGGATCAATAGAATTCTAACCTAAAATCAAAATTGTTATTAGTGATTAGAATACAATGCATTTAGGTCTATTTCAATAGCACATTTAAGAATATTAAATGTTTTACCTAATAAGCACTACTATAGTAAGAAAAATACACCAAATCCATGAAATTTTGTCTGTTATCAACCGTTCTATAAAGTCCGCTTTTTTCCAGATATTTTTCCTCCTCGTGTCTATAACTCTTCCTTGAGTTCCACAAGCCTCCAAGTTGAATACATAGTGTTCGATCGTTGAAAAAGAACCCAAATAGAACTCGTTTTCGTAAAGAAACTGCAAAAAACACAACACAACATCAAAGCAGTAAAGCTTTGACAAGACCGGCTAGCTTATTACGTATCTTGCAATAGCAATGCGATAGCAATAATTGCGCGAGAATTGCGCGATCATCGCATCCAAATCGCAAATTCGTATTACGATCGCTGATACGTAATACGAATTTGCAATTTGGATGCGATAATCGCGCAATTTTTGCTATCGCTTTGCTATTGCAAGATACGTAATAAGCTAGCGGACCGCCGCTGGCGCCATCTGCGAAAAGCTTTGCCTGTGGAACCCCATTGGACATTAGAGGAATTTGGTGGAACTAACTTACACGACTGCGTAATAATAGGACCCAGGGGCTATTACATACGTACATACATAGACACACGCCTTTTTCCCCGAAGAGGTAGGCAGAGCCACAATAGGCCTCTTTTCACAGTGGGTTGCACCATCGTGGAATATAATGTTTCTTATTTGATTTTTAGCCTACATAATAATTATTATTTTGGGTATAAATTAAACTTCAGAGCTTTCACGTATATTTCTGTATATTTAGAACTAAAAAATTACAAATATATCCAAAAACATAAGAAGTTACTTCGATACAATCATTTTTCTGTTACATTTGGAGCATATAAACAAATGACAATAGATTCTTAGAAACATTATAAAAATTACACAGACACCGTGTTGTAATTTATTGCAACAAGGCTACAGCCTTAAGAAATAAGTAAAATACACATTTTTTATGATATTATCACGTACAAATCAAACAAAAAACTCAAAGCAACGAATGAAAACAAACATTTTTCGAACCATCAAAAGATAAGACTAGTGCTATTATTCGGATTCGCATAGTACTATCTATTGTACGTCTACTTTGATATGTTTATTATTTACAATTTGTAACAATAAAATCTTGTAAAAGTTATAAAAATTACATTAATATTAAAAATCTGTACATTTGCTACAGACAATAAATTACAACAGGTTTTTAGAAGAATTATACAAACTAAATAGACACCGTGTTGTCATTTATTGAACAAGACTCCAGCAAAATAACCCTTTTACGAATACGAAATCTAAGTACGTACCTACGTAATGAGTTTTTTGTTTTTTTTTACAACTGTTCTTATTAAAAACTACGATATTGTAGTAAGTAGGTATATATAATGGATGAGAAACAGCTTGTTTTATAACGTTACAAAATAACTACATTGTACATTTAATTAAAGAGGCAGACAAAAGTAAAGTTCAGGTAAGTTACAAAGTGACAGAATAGTGCTTGCGCAACGTAAAGTGAACGAAAATCACGAAAAAAAGTACTTAAACAATTTTTTTTTTTTTTTTTTTTATACTACTTGTGTGACGGAACAAGCAAGAGGCCCACCTGATGTTAAGCGGTAACCTCTGCCTATGAACAGTGCATTACCTCATAGGTCACGTCCACCAAGGACGCACCTTAGGTGGCATTGCACTGCGCCCGCCACCCTGAGACATAAAGATGAAAAGTCTCATGTGCCTGTAATTTCACCGGCACCCTTACCCTTCAAACCAATCGATTCAATTCAATTTACTGTGTAATCGAAAATATACATCTAAAAAATAATAATAGCCCTCTAAAATAATATTATTTATTTTTATTATTTATTTTATCAATGTACTTTGATAGGTAATAGAGATATTTACGTTATAAGCGCATTGTTATTTGGTTGAAACAATTGGAACATATAGTGGCTTGTTGAATCTAGTTAGTTGAGAAGGAACACTTAGGTTAATCTGGTTTTAAATATAAGGACAGTCAATAAGGCCACTGCATTTTTTGAGAAGGAAGTAAGAGTAGTACTTAGCCGTGCGTCTGCTTGTCTTAGGACGAAACGCAACAACGGCTGAACCTATTGTGATAGATAGATAGATTATGAACTGGATTGCCACAAAAGCTAGCCAGTAACAAGCAAGCAAAGTCACGGGTGAATACTAAATTACAAAAATATAGCTTAGATATCCATGAAAGAGCAAGAAGGGGGGGGTTAAGGGGAGCAGGGTTCTGTGAGGTAAATATGTTTCGAGTTACAGCACAGAACTTTGCTGTACCAGTTCCGAGTCACACCTCCATGTGGTCCCCCCTGGTAACTGTAGTGAGAAGTGCAACAATAGAACATTTTTATACTTCTCACTACAGGCTAACGTGACCGGGAGAAAAACTCGCCAAGACGCACTGGCCAGCGTGGCGTTTTACGGCTAAACCCTCTTTGTATGATAAGTGCCAAAAAACCACGGCCCTCAGTCCCCAGCAGCCCCGCTATTCCTGACTCTGGCAGCGGTCATGGTTCCGGCGGGGCAGAGGGTGCTAAGAATCACTGGAAGTCGCCCAGCTGCCACAACCCAACGACCCTGACCTTGGCGTGCTACAACGCCAAGACGCTGAGAACGGACGAACGATTGTTAGAATTTCAAGTTGAACTGGAGACCATCAGATGGGATGTAATAGGGCTTTCGGAGGTTAGAAGAAAGGGTGAAGACCTGATAAAGCTCACTTCAGGTGATCTATTCTTCTACCGAGGCCACGAAGACTCCACTTATGGAGGGGTTGGATTTCTAATAGCGAAAAGTATGGCGCCGTCAGTAATTAACATCAAGAGTGTTTCCACTCGAGTCTGCTTTGTGATAATACAACTCAACCAACGATACTCGCTCAAGATAATCCAAGTATACGCTCCAACGTCAGATCACCCAGACGAAGAAGTGGAGGAACTATATGACGACATAACAAAAGCCCTAGATGACGCACCATGCCACTACAACACCATTATAGGTGACTTCAACGCCAAAATTGGTCAGCCATTGCTAAATGAAAAATACATTGGTGGATTCGGTCTGGGTGTGCGAAATAAAAGAGGACAAGCCCTCGTAAACTTTCTCGAACACAAAAAGCTTTACGCAATGAACACCTTCTTCCAGAAACGAGCATCGAGAAAGTGGACGTGGGTTGGTCCAGGAGGAAAGATCAAAAACGAGATTGATTACGTCATAAGTTCCCATAAATACGTAGTTACTGATGTCTCGACTCTCTCGCGCTTTAAGACCGGGAGCGACTATAGAATGGTGAGAGCTACGCTAAGATTTGATTTTAAAAGTGAAAGAGCAAAAATGATAACATCACAAAGTAGATATGAAAAACAAGAAATCACTTTTCTCCCAGATGCCTTTCAAGTAGATCTGAAGAACCAATTTGAAGGTCTCGAAGAGTCAAACCTAGATGTAGACCATACTCATAACCTGCTTTGTAAAGTCATAACTGAGACCACGAAAAAACATCTCAGCGGACCACGTAAGAAGACCAAAAAACTATCGCCAGGAACTTTAGATTTAATTAATGAAAGAAGAGATATGATTTGCCAAACAGTTAGGGATAAGAAAGAGATAGACAGAATTAACAAAGAAATAAATAAAGAAATAAGGAAAGATATTAGAAAATACAATACTAATACAATCATTGATACCATTAAAGCATATCGAGGTCCAAAAGTATTTAGAAGGAAGACTAGCTCAGGTTCAAAGCAGATAATTAAACTTAAAGATGATAATGGTAACATAGTGACTGATAGGAATAAGCTCTTGTCTATTGTCGAAAAGTTTTACGAAGCACTTTATGCATCCAGATCTTTAGAATCTAATTTCCCAGAAGATGACGACCGAGCTCCACCATTGGAACACCGCAACACGGAAATTTTGCCACCAATACTACCGTGTGAAGTTTCAAAAGCTCTTTACGAAATGAAGACGGACAAATCTCCTGGTGAAGATGGAATGACGGTCGAGCTGCTTCGCGCAGGTGGTAAGCCAGTTCTCAAGGTTCTCACAAAGCTTTTTAATAAAGTCATGGATGATGTTCGAACACCGGAACAATGGAAAAACGCAATAGTCACAATTTTACATAAGAAAGGAGATGTTGCTAACCTTAACAACTACCGATCCATTAGTTTACTGTCTCAAATTTATAAATTATTCTCAAAAATAATTACCAACCGTATTACCCGCGAGCTAGACGAGTGCCAACCCACCGAACAGGCTGGCTTCCGGAGCGGGTTTTCGACCATGGATCATATCCACACGGTGAAGCAGCTGATGGAAAAGTGTCGCGAGTACAACCGGCCTCTTTGTATGGCTTTCGTCGATTACGAGAAGGCCTTCGACAGTGTCGAACATTGGGCCGTGTTTCACGCTCTCCATCGCTGTGGCATCGATTCACGATATGTGGATGTGCTCCGGGAGCTTTACACATCGGCAACATTACAAGTACGACTGCATAACTTGACAAACCCTGTGCCTATCAAGCGGGGGGTGCGGCAGGGAGACATCATTTCACCTAAACTTTTTACGGCTGTCCTAGAGGACATCGTAAAAACGGTCGACTGGGAAAATTGCGGGATTAACATCAATGGTGTCTACCTGTCTCACTTAAGGTTTGCAGATGACCTCGTACTTTTTGCTGAAAACTTCGAGGATCTCCAAGTCATGTTACAACACCTTTATGATGCTTCTTTTCAGGTAGGCCTTCGGATGAATATGTCCAAGACGAAGGTTATGGCAAACATATCTAACATCACAGACCCTCAAGTAATGGTTGGCCATGAGAGATTGGAGATGGTTGACCGGTATGTTTATCTTGGACATATTCTATCCTTTGGCAAAGAACATCAAAATAAGGAGATCGCAAGAAGGATACAACTTGGATGGGCGGCGTTCAGCAAACTGGACGACATTCTTAAGTCCGCTGAAATTCCACAATGTCTGAAGACCCGACTTTATAACCAGTGTGTTCTGCCTACTATGACTTACGGTGCCGAGACATGGACACTCACGCAGGAGGCTGTGTACAGAATGAGAGTTGCACAGAGAGCCATGGAACGCGCCATGCTCGGCATCAAGCTTATAGACCGTGTTCCCAACATAGAGATACGAAATCGAACAAAGCTCAAAGATGTTGGGAATCGTATAACGGAACTAAAATGGAGTTGGGCAGGACACCTGGCAAGACGAGGTGATGATAGGTGGAGTAAGGCGCTAACTGAATGGCGTCCAAGAACTGGGTACAGAAACGTTGGTCGTCCAGCAGCTAGATGGGCAGACGATATCGCATGCGTCGCGGGCCGAACCTGGATGAGACTGGCATGGGACCGTAAGGAATGGCACAGGCAAAGAGAGGCCTATACTCAGCAGTGGGTGAAATCAGGCTGTGGATGATGATGATCCATGAAAGAGCAGTCACGCAGCTGAATTAATAGATTACAATTAGACATAGATATATAGATAAATAATTATTTACTGCTTTCACCTTCAAATATAAATACGGACAAGTGCGAGTCGTACTCGCGTGAGGGTTCCATCCGTGTAAGTAAACTACCATCGTAACCGCTATTTCCTGTAGAAATTTAAAGACAGGATTTTCGGTTAGGTTTTCCTTTAAACTATGAGTTTACAGGATATGAGTGACCTTTATTCTGTATTTTTTTAATATTTTAGGCTCACTAGTTCATAAAAATAGGTAGTGTATTTTTTTACAATACCTACTGCATAAGATGGAACGCATGTCTATATCTGTGAAATATTTTCAAGTTACTACAGAATCTGACACGCTAAAATGTGCTTTTGGTAAAATGTGATTTCCAGTCATTTCAATATTTTTTATTTCAGGCTGTCTATACACAGATACACAAAACATATAAACAAATAGTACTTAGATATGTAAAGAATGTCCATAAGATGACATTGAAAAATCGTACTCGGCACTATTGTTAATAAGCACCATTGCACACGCAACCGCTTGACATCCGACGATCCTGGCATAACCTGCCCCGAGAAGTTCTGTGCTACAGTAAAGCCATAGATGGACCACCTGTAGCCAGAAAGCCAGAAAGGCATCTGGGCAATATCCCGAGACCTGGAAGTGTTAGCTGCCAGCGAAGAAGCTAGTTACCTAGTGTAAACTAGCGCCAGTTAGAGGCCCTCACTCGCAGCATGTTTTTTTAAACTTCTTGAATGACGGAACAAGTAGACGTTCGGGTGCCGTCATTTCACAATTATGGGCAAGTGTTGGGAGTGTACTATAATTTTGTGGTACAACCATGGAAAATTCAACCCAGGAATGCACCCTTGGAATTGGTGAACATCTATGGTTGACAATTCCAGGGTTGTGTTTTATCGGGTTGAGCTTTATTAATGTACATACACCCTTTGAAAACTTCCCACGTACATCAAATTGGCTTCCAATTATCGGATTTTACATTATTTGGTTGCATTTTCCATGGTTGTACCACAAAATTATAGTACACTCCCAACACGCGCCCTTAATTCACAGCCATGGAATATGCAACCTGGAAATTGGATGCCAAGGATACGTCATACATAACCTAAGCTTCGTTTACGCGCACTGTCTTGTTCTTCTTCTTCTTAGCTTAGTTAATGGCTTCTGTGCATTATTTGCAACAATTTAGCCAATGTCAAGAGATATATTTATTATAGTTTTATAGTCAAGTCGTCAAGAGTCTCCGTCTATAGTCCTAACCCAGTTTAAATTGTGGCAGAAAAACTGAGTTTTTACAGGAAAAAATCCACCATTTCGAAAAGACTCGCAATACACTCAAATTTCACTACATCACACATGTGCCATTTATCCAAGTTACACCGGTTAAAATGCCACTAAAATTACACGAAATAACTCGAAAAAACTAATTAAAATGTAATAAAATAAAAATGACGACGTTTCTTTCAAAAATGGCAGATTTATATCCCCACTGTCTTGTTAAACTTCAGACGAGCTTTTAAAAGATGACACAATAGTAAGCGTAGAATGACGATGTCACTGTCAAATGAGTGGCAGATCCGTAACAGAGCACCCCACCTAACTTCAGCTGCAGGGCTATTTTAAGGGCCCCAAGTTGATTTTAAGTATAAAAATGGACAAAAATTTAACTTATTTTGAGTCAAAACCACTGATAAATACGTAGAAACTAATTAACAAATTCAATTAGCTTGGGTATATCAACTTTTTGGAACTGAATTTGCAAATTTTAGTTTTTTCGCGTGCTAATTTTTTCTTTTTGTTGCAGGTCGACTGGAGAGCGTCGGGCGATGGTGTTTCGGCTACAACTGAAGAAAAAACTCACTCACGCAAGAAAATACACGCGAAAAACCGTCAAACCTAACCGTGGGTTAGGTTAGGTTAGGTTTGAACTTTAATTTTTGTATAATAATGGTCAAAAATAACACTTATTTTGAGTCCAAATCACTGATAAAATACGTAGAAACTAATTAACAGGTGTAGATACATAAGCGCACTTGGAACTATTTTTATTCACAAAAACAACTCCAATAATTTCAAAATCAAAGGTAATTTCTCAAGGAAATTAGCTTGGGTATATCAACTTTTTGGAACTGAATTTGCAAATTTTAGTTTTTTCGCGTGCAAATTTTTTCTTTTTGTTGCATGTCGTCTGGAGAGCATCGGCGGATGGTGTTTCGGCTACAAATGAAGAAAAAACTCACTCACGCAAGAAAATACACGCGAAAAACCATCAAACCTAACCATGGGTTTAGGGGTGGGTAGGGTGGTTAGGTTTGAACTCTAATTTTTGTATAAAAATGTTAAAAAATTTCACTTATTTTGAGTCAAAACCAATGATAAAATACGTAGAAACTAATTAACAGGTGTAGATACCTATGCGCACTTGGAATTATTTTCATTCACAAAAACAACTCCAATAATTTCAAAATCAAAGGCAATTTCTCAAAGAAATTAGCTTGGGTATATCAACTTTTTGGAACTGCATTTGCAAATTTTAGTTTATTCGCGTGCAATTTTTTTCTTTTTGTTGCAGGTCGACTGGTGAGCGTCATGGGATGGTGTTTCGGCTTTAACTGAAGAAAAAACTCACTCACGCAAGAAAATACACGCGAAAAACCGTCAAACCTAACCGTGGGTTAAGTTAGGTTAGGTTTGAGCTATAATTTTTGTATAAAAATTGACAAAAAATTCACTTATTCGAGTCAAAACCACTGATAAAATACTAGAAACTAATTAACAGGTGTAGATACCTATGCGCACTTGGAATTATTTTATTCACAAAAACAACTCCAATAATTTCAAAATCAATCGTAATTTCTCAAGGAAATTAGCTTGGGTATATCAACTTTTTGGAACTGAATTTGCAAATTTTAGTTTTTTCGCGAGCAAATTTTTTCTTTGTGTTGCAGGTCGACTGGACAGCGTCGGCGGATGGTGTTTCGGCTACAAATGAAGAAAAAACTCACTCACGCAAGAAAATACACGCGAAAAACCGTCAAACCTAACCGTGGGTTAGGTTAGGTTAGGTTTGAACTTTAATTTTTGCATAAAAATGGTCAAAAATGTCACTTATTTTGAGTCCAAATCACTGATAAAATATGTAGAAACTAATTAACAGTTGTAGATACCTATGCGCACTTGGAATAATTTTTATAGACAAAAACAACTCCAATAATTTCAAAATCAAAGGTAATTTCTCAAGGAAATTAGCTTGGGTATATCAACTTTTTGGAACTGAATTTGCAAATTTTAGTTTTTTCGCGTGCAATTTTTTTCTTTTTGTTGCAGGTCGACTGGAGAGCGTCATGGGATGGTGTTTCGGCTTTAACTGAAGAAAAAACTCACTCACGCAAGAAAATACACGCGAAAAACCGTCAAACCTAACCGTGGGTTAAGTTAGGTTAGGTTTGAGCTATAATTTTTGTATAAAAATTGACAAAAAATTCACTTATTCGAGTCAAAACCACTGATAAAATACTAGAAACTAATTAACAGGTGTAGATACCTATGCGCACTTGGAATTATTTTATTCACAAAAACAACTCCAATAATTTCAAAATCAATCGTAATTTCTCAAGGAAATTAGCTTGAGTATATCAACTTTTTGGAACTGAATTTGCAAATTTTAGTTTTTTCGCGAGCAAATTTTTTCTTTGTGTTGCAGGTCGACTGGACAGCGTCGGCGGATGGTGTTTCGGCTACAAATGAAGAAAAAACTCACTCACGCAAGAAAATACACGCGAAAAACCGTCAAACCTAACCGTGGGTTAGGTTAGGTTAGGTTTGAACTTTAATTTTTGCATAAAAATGGTCAAAAATGTCACTTATTTTGAGTCCAAATCACTGATAAAATATGTAGAAACTAATTAACAGTTGTAGATACCTATGCGCACTTGGAATAATTTTTATAGACAAAAACAACTCCAATAATTTCAAAATCAAAGGTAATTTCTCAAGGAAATTAGCTTGGGTATATCAACTTTTTGGAACTGAATTTGCAAATTATAGTTTTTTCGCGTGCAAATTTTTTCTTTTTGTTGCAGGTCGACTGGAGAGCGTCGGGCGATGGTGTTTCGGCTACAGCTGAAGAAAAAACTCACTCACGCAAGAAAATACACGCGAAAAACCGTCAAACCTTACCGTGGGTTAGGTTTGAACTCTAATTTTTGTATAAAAATGGTCAAAAATTTCACTTATTTTGAGTCAAAACCACTGATAAAATACGTAAAAACTAATTAACAGGTTCACAAAAACAACTCTAATAATTTCAAAATCAAAGGTAATTTCTCAAGGAAATTAGCTTGGAAAGTAGCTTGGCAACTTTTTGGAACTGAACTTGCAAATTTTAGTTTTTTCGCGTGCTAATTTTTTCTTTTTGTTGCATGTCGACTGGAGAGCGTCGGCGGATGGTGTTTCGGCTACAAATGAAGAAAAAACTCTCTCACGCAAGAAAATACACGCGAAAAACCGTCAAACCAAACCGTGGGTTAGGTTAGGTTAGGTTTGAACTCTAATTTTTGTATAAAAATGGTCAAAAATTTCACTTATTTTGAGTCAAAACCACTGATAAAATACGTAGAAACTAATTAACAGGTGTAGATACCTATGCGCACTTGGAATTATTTTCATTCACAAAAACAACTCCAATAATTTCAAAATCAAAGGTAATTTCTCAAAGAAATTAGCTTGGGTATATCAACTTTTTGGAACTTAATTTGCAAATTTTAGTTTATTCGCGTGCAAATTTTTTCTTTTTGTTGCAGGTCGAATGGAGAGCGTCGGGGTATGGTGTTTCGGCTACAACTGAAGAAAAAACTCACTCACGCAAGAAAATACACGCGAAAAACCGTCAACCCTAACCGTGGGTTAGGTTAGGTTAGGTTTGAACTTTAATTTTTGTATAAAAATGGTCAAAAATTTCACTTATTTTGAGTCAAAACCACTGATAAAATACGTAGAAACTAATTAACAGGTGTAGATACCTATGCGCACTTGGAATTATTTTATTCACAAAAACAACTCCAATAATTTCAAAATCAAAGGTAATTTCTCAAGGAAATTAGCTTGGGTATATCAACTTTTTGGAACTGAATTTGCAAATTTTAGTTTTTTCGCGTGCAAATTTTTTCTTTTTGTTGCATGTCGTCTGGAGAGCATCGGCGGATGGTGTTTCGGCTACAAATGAAGAAAAAACTCACTCACGCAAGAAAATACACGCGAAAAACCATCAAACCTAACCATGGGTTTAGGGGTGGGTAGGGTGGTTAGGTTTGAACTCTAATTTTTGTATAAAAATGTTAAAAAATTTCACTTATTTTGAGTCAAAACCAATGATAAAATACGTAGAAACTAATTAACAGGTGTAGATACCTATGCGCACTTGGAATTATTTTCATTCACAAAAACAACTCCAATAATTTCAAAATCAAAGGCAATTTCTCAAAGAAATTAGCTTGGGTATATCAACTTTTTGGAACTGCATTTGCAAATTTTAGTTTATTCGCGTGCAATTTTTTTCTTTTTGTTGCAGGTCGACTGGAGAGCGTCATGGGATGGTGTTTCGGCTTTAACTGAAGAAAAAACTCACTCACGCAAGAAAATACACGCGAAAAACCGTCAAACCTAACCGTGGGTTAAGTTAGGTTAGGTTTGAGCTATAATTTTTGTATAAAAATTGACAAAAAATTCACTTATTCGAGTCAAAACCACTGATAAAATACTAGAAACTAATTAACAGGTGTAGATACCTATGCGCACTTGGAATTATTTTATTCACAAAAACAACTCCAATAATTTCAAAATCAATCGTAATTTCTCAAGGAAATTAGCTTGAGTATATCAACTTTTTGGAACTGAATTTGCAAATTTTAGTTTTTTCGCGAGCAAATTTTTTCTTTGTGTTGCAGGTCGACTGGACAGCGTCGGCGGATGGTGTTTCGGCTACAAATGAAGAAAAAACTCACTCACGCAAGAAAATACACGCGAAAAACCGTCAAACCTAACCGTGGGTTAGGTTAGGTTAGGTTTGAACTTTAATTTTTGCATAAAAATGGTCAAAAATGTCACTTATTTTGAGTCCAAATCACTGATAAAATATGTAGAAACTAATTAACAGTTGTAGATACCTATGCGCACTTGGAATAATTTTTATAGACAAAAACAACTCCAATAATTTCAAAATCAAAGGTAATTTCTCAAGGAAATTAGCTTGGGTATATCAACTTTTTGGAACTGAATTTGCAAATTATAGTTTTTTCGCGTGCAAATTTTTTCTTTTTGTTGCAGGTCGACTGGAGAGCGTCGGGCGATGGTGTTTCGGCTACAGCTGAAGAAAAAACTCACTCACGCAAGAAAATACACGCGAAAAACCGTCAAACCTTACCGTGGGTTAGGTTTGAACTCTAATTTTTGTATAAAAATGGTCAAAAATTTCACTTATTTTGAGTCAAAACCACTGATAAAATACGTAAAAACTAATTAACAGGTTCACAAAAACAACTCTAATAATTTCAAAATCAAAGGTAATTTCTCAAGGAAATTAGCTTGGAAAGTAGCTTGGCAACTTTTTGGAACTGAACTTGCAAATTTTAGTTTTTTCGCGTGCTAATTTTTTCTTTTTGTTGCATGTCGACTGGAGAGCGTCGGCGGATGGTGTTTCGGCTACAAATGAAGAAAAAACTCTCTCACGCAAGAAAATACACGCGAAAAACCGTCAAACCAAACCGTGGGTTAGGTTAGGTTAGGTTTGAACTCTAATTTTTGTATAAAAATGGTCAAAAATTTCACTTATTTTGAGTCAAAACCACTGATAAAATACGTAGAAACTAATTAACAGGTGTAGATACCTATGCGCACTTGGAATTATTTTCATTCACAAAAACAACTCCAATAATTTCAAAATCAAAGGTAATTTCTCAAAGAAATTAGCTTGGGTATATCAACTTTTTGGAACTTAATTTGCAAATTTTAGTTTATTCGCGTGCAAATTTTTTCTTTTTGTTGCAGTTCGAATGGAGAGCGTCGGGGTATGGTGTTTCGGCTACAACTGAAGAAAAAACTCACTCACGCAAGAAAATACACGCGAAAAACCGTCAACCCTAACCGTGGGTTAGGTTAGGTTAGGTTTGAACTTTAATTTTTGTATAAAAATGGTCAAAAATTTCACTTATTTTGAGTCAAAACCACTGATAAAATACGTAGAAACTAATTAACAGGTGTAGATACCTATGCGCACTTGGAATTATTTTATTCACAAAAACAACTCCAATAATTTCAAAATCAAAGGTAATTTCTCAAGGAAATTAGCTTGGGTATATCAACTTTTTGGAACTGAATTTGCAAATTTTAGTTTTTTCGCGTGCAAATTTTTTCTTTTTGTTGCATGTCGTCTGGAGAGCATCGGCGGATGGTGTTTCGGCTACAAATGAAGAAAAAACTCACTCACGCAAGAAAATACACGCGAAAAACCATCAAACCTAACCATGGGTTTAGGGGTGGGTAGGGTGGTTAGGTTTGAACTCTAATTTTTGTATAAAAATGTTAAAAAATTTCACTTATTTTGAGTCAAAACCAATGATAAAATACGTAGAAACTAATTAACAGGTGTAGATACCTATGCGCACTTGGAATTATTTTCATTCACAAAAACAACTCCAATAATTTCAAAATCAAAGGCAATTTCTCAAAGAAATTAGCTTGGGTATATCAACTTTTTGGAACTGCATTTGCAAATTTTAGTTTATTCGCGTGCAATTTTTTTCTTTTTGTTGCAGTTCGACTGGAGAGCGTCATGGGATGGTGTTTCGGCTTTAACTGAAGAAAAAACTCACTCACGCAAGAAAATACACGCGAAAAACCGTCAAACCTAACCGTGGGTTAAGTTAGGTTAGGTTTGAGCTATAATTTTTGTATAAAAATTGACAAAAAATTCACTTATTCGAGTCAAAACCACTGATAAAATACTAGAAACTAATTAACAGGTGTAGATACCTATGCGCACTTGGAATTATTTTATTCACAGAAACAACTCCAATAATTTCAAAATCAATCGTAATTTCTCAAGGAAATTAGCTTGGGTATATCAACTTTTTGGAACTGAATTTGCAAATTTTAGTTTTTTCGCGAGCAAATTTTTTCTTTGTGTTGCAGGTCGACTGGACAGCGTCGGCGGATGGTGTTTCGGCTACAAATGAAGAAAAAACTCACTCACGCAAGAAAATACACGCGAAAAACCGTCAAACCTAACCGTGGGTTAGGTTAGGTTAGGTTTGAACTTTAATTTTTGCATAAAAATGGTCAAAAATGTCACTTATTTTGAGTCCAAATCACTGATAAAATATGTAGAAACTAATTAACAGTTGTAGATACCTATGCGCACTTGGAATAATTTTTATGGACAAAAACAACTCCAATAATTTCAAAATCAAAGGTAATTTCTCAAGGAAATTAGCTTGGGTATATCAACTTTTTGGAACTGAATTTGCAAATTTTAGTTTTTTCGCGTGCTAATTTATTCTTTTTGTTGCATGTCGACTGGAGAGCGTCGGGATATGGTGTCTCGGCTAAAAATGAAGAAAAAACTCACTCACGCAAGAAAATACACGCGAAAAACCGTCAAACCTAACCGTGGGTTAGGTTAGGTTAGGTTTGAACTTTAATTTTTGTATAATAATGGTCAAAAATAACACTTATTTTGAGTCCAAATCACTGATAAAATACGTAGAAACTAATTAACAGGTGTAGATACCTATGCGCACTTCGAACTATTTTTATTCACAAAAACAACTCCAATAATTTCAAAATCAAAGGTAACTTCTCAAGGAAATTAGCTTGGGTATATCAACTTTTTGGAACTGAATTTGCAAATTTTAGTTTTTTCGCGAGCAAATTTTTTCTTTGTGTTGCAGGTCGACTGGACAGCGTCGGCGGATGGTGTTTCGGCTACAAATGAAGAAAAAACTCACTCACGCAAGAAAATACACGCGAAAAACCGTCAAACCTAACCGTGGGTTAGGTTAGGTTAGGTTTGAACTTTAATTTTTGCATAAAAATGGTCAAAAATGTCACTTATTTTGAGTCCAAATCACTGATAAAATACGTAGAAACTAATTAACAGGTGTAGATACCTATGCGCACTTGGAATAATTTTTATAGACAAAAACAACTCCAATAATTTCAAAATCAAAGGTAATTTCTCAAGGAAATTAGCTTGGGTATATCAACTTTTTGGAACTGAATTTGCAAATTTTAGTTTTTTCGCGTGCTAATTTATTCTTTTTGTTGCATGTCGACTGGAGAGCGTCGGGATATGGTGTCTCGGCTAAAAATGAAGAAAAAACTCACTCACGCAAGAAAATACACGCGAAAAACCGTCAAACCTAACCGTGGGTTAGGTTAGGTTAGGTTTGAACTTTAATTTTTGCATAAAAATGGTCAAAAATGTCACTTATTTTGAGTCCAAATCACTGATAAAATACGTAGAAACTAATTAACAGGTGTAGATACCTATGCGCACTTGGAATAATTTTTATGGACAAAAACAACTCCAATAATTTCAAAATCAAAGGTAATTTCTCAAGGAAATTAGCTTGGGTATATCAACTTTTTGGAACTGAATTTGCAAATTTTAGTTTTTTCGCGTGCTAATTTATTCTTTTTGTTGCATGTCGACTGGAGAGCGTCGGGATATGGTGTCTCGGCTAAAAATGAAGAAAAAACTCACTCACGCAAGAAAATACACGCGAAAAACCGTCAAACCTAACCGTGGGTTAGGTTAGGTTAGGTTTGAACTTTAATTTTTGTATAATAATGGTCAAAAATAACACTTATTTTGAGTCCAAATCACTGATAAAATACGTAGAAACTAATTAACAGGTGTAGATACCTATGCGCACTTGGAACTATTTTTATTCACAAAAACAACTCCAATAATTTCAAAATCAAAGGTAACTTCTCAAGGAAATTAGCTTGGGTATATCAACTTTTTGGAACTGAATTTGCAAATTTTAGTTTTTTCGCGAGCAAATTTTTTCTTTGTGTTGCAGGTCGACTGGACAGCGTCGGCGGATGGTGTTTCGGCTACAAATGAAGAAAAAACTCACTCACGCAAGAAAATACACGCGAAAAACCGTCAAACCTAACCGCGGGTTAGGTTAGGTTAGGTTTGAACTTTAATTTTTGCATAAAAATGGTCAAAAATGTCACTTATTTTGAGTCCAAATCACTGATAAAATACGTAGAAACTAATTAACAGGTGTAGATACCTATGCGCACTTGGAATAATTTTTATAGACAAAAACAACTCCAATAATTTCAAAATCAAAGGTAATTTCTCAAGGAAATTAGCTTGGGTATATCAACTTTTTGGAACTGAATTTGCAAATTTTAGTTTTTTCGCGTGCTAATTTATTCTTTTTGTTGCATGTCGACTGGAGAGCGTCGGGATATGGTGTCTCGGCTAAAAATGAAGAAAAAACTCACTCACGCAAGAAAATACACGCGAAAAACCGTCAAACCTAACCGTGGGTTAGGTTAGGTTAGGTTTGAACTTTAATTTTTGCATAAAAATGGTCAAAAATGTCACTTATTTTGAGTCCAAATCACTGATAAAATACGTAGAAACTAATTAACAGGTGTAGATACCTATGCGCACTTGGAATAATTTTTATAGACAAAAACAACTCCAATAATTTTAAAATCAAAGGTAATTTCTCAAGGAAATTAGCTTGGGTATATGAACTTTTTGGAACTGAATTTGCAAATTTTAGTTTTTTCGCGTGCAAATTTTTTCTTTTTGTTGCATGTCGACTGGAGAGCGTCGGCGGATGGTGTTTCGGCTACAAATGAAGAAAAAACTCACTCACGCAAGAAAATACACGCGAAAAACCGTTTGAACTCTAATTTTTGTATAAAAATGGTCAATAATTACACTTATTTTGAGACAAAACCACTGATCAAATACGTAGAAACTAATTAACAGGTTCACAAAAACAACTCCAATAATTTCAAAACCAAAGGTAATTTCTCAAGGAAATTAGCTTGGGTATATCAACTTTTTGGAACTGAATTTGCAAATTTAAGTTTTTTCGCGTGCTAATTTTTTCTTTTTGTTGCAGGTCGACTGGAGAGCGTCGGGGGATGGTGTTTCGGCTACAACTGAAGAAAAAACTCACTCACGCAAGAAAATACACGCGAAAAACCGTCAAACCTAACCGTGGGTTAGGTTAGGTTAGGTTTGAACTTTAATTTTTGTATAATAATGGTCAAAAATAACACTTATTTTGAGTCCAAATCACTGATAAAATACGTAGAAACTAATTAACAGGTGTAGATACCTATGCGCACTTGGAACTATTTTTATTCACAAAAACAACTCCAATAATTTCAAAATCAAAGGTAATTTCTCAAGGAAATTAGCTTGGGTATATCAACTTTTTGGAACTGAATTTGCAAATTTTAGTTTTTTCGCGTGCAATTTTTTTCTTTTTGTTGCAGGTCGACTGGAGAGCGTCGGGGGATGGTGTTTCGGCTACAACTGAAGAAAAAACTCACTCACGCAAGAAAATACACGCGAAAAACCGTCAAATCTTACCGTGGGTTAGGTTTGAACTCTAATTTTTGTATAAAAATGGTCAAAAATTTCACTTATTTTGAGTCAAAACCACTGATAAAATACGTAGAAACTAATTAACAGGTTCACAAAAACAACTCCAATAATTTCAAAACCAAAGGTAATTTCTCAAGGAAATTAGCTTGGGTATATCAACTTTTTGGAACTGAATTTGCAAATTTTAGTTATTTCGCGTGCAAATTTTTTTTATTGTGTTGCAGTTCGACTGGACAGCGTCGGCGGATGGTGTTTCGGCTACAAATGAAGAAAAAACTCACTCACGCAAGAAAATACACGCGAAAAACCGTCAAACCTAACCGTGAGTTAGGTTAGGTTTGAACTCTAATTTTTGTATAAAAATGGTCAAAAATTTCACTTATTTTGAGTCAAAACCACTGATAAAATACGTAAAAACTAATTAACAGTTTCACAAAAACAACTCTAATAATTTCAAAATCAAAGGTAATTTCTCAAGGAAATTAGCTTGGAAAGTAGCTTGGCAACTTTTTGGAACTGAACTTGCAAATTTTAGTTTTTTCGCGTGCTAATTTTTTCTTTTTGTTGCAGGTCGACTGGAGAGCGTCATGGGATGGTGTTTCGGCTTTAACTGAAGAAAAAACTCACTCACGCAAGAAAATACACGCGAAAAACCGTCAAACCTAACCGTGGGTTAAGTTAGGTTAGGTTTGAGCTATAATTTTCGTATTAAAATTGACAAAAAATTCACTTATTCGAGTCAAAACCACTGATAAAATACTAGAAACTAATTAACAGGTGTAGATACCTATGCGCACTTGGAATTATTTTATTCACAAAAACAACTCCAATAATTTCAAAATCAATCGTAATTTCTCAAGGAAATTAGCTTGGGTATATCAACTTTTTGGAACTGAATTTGCAAATTTTAGTTTTTTCGCGAGCAAATTTTTTCTTTGTGTTGCAGGTCGACTGGACAGCGTCGGCGGATGGTGTTTCGGCTACAAATGAAGAAAAAACTCACTCACGCAAGAAAATACACGCGAAAAACCGTCAAACCTAACCGTGGGTTAGGTTAGGTTAGGTTTGAACTTTAATTTTTGCATAAAAATGGTCAAAAATGTCACTTATTTTGAGTCCAAATCACTGATAAAATATGTAGAAACTAATTAACAGTTGTAGATACCTATGCGCACTTGGAATAATTTTTATGGACAAAAACAACTCCAATAATTTCAAAATCAAAGGTAATTTCTCAAGGAAATTAGCTTGGGTATATCAACTTTTTGGAACTGAATTTGCAAATTTTAGTTTTTTCGCGTGCTAATTTATTCTTTTTGTTGCATGTCGACTGGAGAGCGTCGGGATATGGTGTCTCGGCTAAAAATGAAGAAAAAACTCACTCACGCAAGAAAATACACGCGAAAAAACCGTCAAACCTAACCGTGGGTTAGGTTAGGTTAGGTTTGAACTTTAATTTTTGTATAATAATGGTCAAAAATAACACTTATTTTGAGTCCAAATCACTGATAAAATACGTAGAAACTAATTAACAGGTGTAGATACCTATGCGCACTTGGAACTATTTTTATTCACAAAAACAACTCCAATAATTTCAAAATCAAAGGTAACTTCTCAAGGAAATTAGCTTGGGTATATCAACTTTTTGGAACTGAATTTGCAAATTTTAGTTTTTTCGCGAGCAAATTTTTTCTTTGTGTTGCAGGTCGACTGGACAGCGTCGGCGGATGGTGTTTCGGCTACAAATGAAGAAAAAACTCACTCACGCAAGAAAATACACGCGAAAAACCGTCAAACCTAACCGTGGGTTAGGTTAGGTTAGGTTTGAACTTTAATTTTTGCATAAAAATGGTCAAAAATGTCACTTATTTTGAGTCCAAATCACTGATAAAATACGTAGAAACTAATTAACAGGTGTAGATACCTATGCGCACTTGGAATAATTTTTATAGACAAAAACAACTCCAATAATTTCAAAATCAAAGGTAATTTCTCAAGGAAATTAGCTTGGGTATATCAACTTTTTGGAACTGAATTTGCAAATTTTAGTTTTTTCGCGTGCTAATTTATTCTTTTTGTTGCATGTCGACTGGAGAGCGTCGGGATATGGTGTCTCGGCTAAAAATGAAGAAAAAACTCACTCACGCAAGAAAATACACGCGAAAAACCGTCAAACCTAACCGTGGGTTAGGTTAGGTTAGGTTTGAACTTTAATTTTTGCATAAAAATGGTCAAAAATGTCACTTATTTTGAGTCCAAATCACTGATAAAATACGTAGAAACTAATTAACAGGTGTAGATACCTATGCGCACTTGGAATAATTTTTATAGACAAAAACAACTCCAATAATTTTAAAATCAAAGGTAATTTCTCAAGGAAATTAGCTTGGGTATATGAACTTTTTGGAACTGAATTTGCAAATTTTAGTTTTTTCGCGTGCAAATTTTTTCTTTTTGTTGCATGTCGACTGGAGAGCGTCGGCGGATGGTGTTTCGGCTACAAATGAAGAAAAAACTCACTCACGCAAGAAAATACACGCGAAAAACCGTTTGAACTCTAATTTTTGTATAAAAATGGTCAATAATTTCACTTATTTTGAGACAAAACCACTGATCAAATACGTAGAAACTAATTAACAGGTTCACAAAAACAACTCCAATAATTTCAAAACCAAAGGTAATTTCTCAAGGAAATTAGCTTGGGTATATCAACTTTTTGGAACTGAATTTGCAAATTTAAGTTTTTTCGCGTGCTAATTTTTTCTTTTTGTTGCAGGTCGACTGGAGAGCGTCGGGGGATGGTGTTTCGGCTACAACTGAAGAAAAAACTCACTCACGCAAGAAAATACACGCGAAAAACCGTCAAACCTAACCGTGGGTTAGGTTAGGTTAGGTTTGAACTTTAATTTTTGTATAATAATGGTCAAAAATAACACTTATTTTGAGTCCAAATCACTGATAAAATACGTAGAAACTAATTAACAGGTGTAGATACCTATGCGCACTTGGAACTATTTTTATTCACAAAAACAACTCCAATAATTTCAAAATCAAAGGTAATTTCTCAAGGAAATTAGCTTGGGTATATCAACTTTTTGGAACTGAATTTGCAAATTTTAGTTTTTTCGCGTGCAATTTTTTTCTTTTTGTTGCAGGTCGACTGGAGAGCGTCGGGGGATGGTGTTTCGGCTACAACTGAAGAAAAAACTCACTCACGCAAGAAAATACACGCGAAAAACCGTCAAATCTTACCGTGGGTTAGGTTTGAACTCTAATTTTTGTATAAAAATGGTCAAAAATTTCACTTATTTTGAGTCAAAACCACTGATAAAATACGTAGAAACTAATTAACAGGTTCACAAAAACAACTCCAATAATTTCAAAACCAAAGGTAATTTCTCAAGGAAATTAGCTTGGGTATATCAACTTTTTGGAACTGAATTTGCAAATTTTAGTTATTTCGCGTGCAATTTTTTTTTATTGTGTTGCAGTTCGACTGGACAGCGTCGGCGGATGGTGTTTCGGCTACAAATGAAGAAAAAACTCACTCACGCAAGAAAATACACGCGAAAAACCGTCAAACCAAACCGTGGGTTAGGTTAGGTTAGGTTTGAACTCTAATTTTTGTATAAAAATGGTCAAAAATTTCACTTATTTTGAGTCAAAACCACTGATAAAATACGTAGAAACTAATTAACAGGTGTAGATACCTATGCGCACTTGGAATTATTTTCATTCACAAAAACAACTCCAATAATTTCAAAATCAAAGTTAATTTCTCAAAGAAATTAGCTTGGGTATATCAACTTTTTGGAACTGAATTTGCAAATTTTAGTTTATTCGCGTGCAAATTTTTTCTTTTTGTTGCAGGTCGACTGGAGAGCGTCGGGCGATGGTGTTTCGGCTACAGCTGAAGAAAAAACTCACTCACGCAAGAAAATACACGCGAAAAACCGTCAAACCTTACCGTGGGTTAGGTTTGAACTCTAATTTTTGTAAAAAAAGGTCAAAAATTTCACTTATTTTGAGTCAAAACCACTGATAAAATACGTAAAAACTTATTAACAGGTTCACAAAAACAACTCTAATAATTTCAAAATCAAAGGTAATTTCTCAAGGAAATTAGCTTGGAAAGTAGCTTGGCAACTTTTTGGAACTGAACTTGCAAATTTTAGTTTTTTCGCGTGCTAATTTTTTCTTTTTGTTGCATGTCGACTGGAGAGCGTCGGCGGATGGTGTTTCGGCTACAAATGAAGAAAAAACTCTCTCACGCAAGAAAATACACGCGAAAAACCGTCAAACCAAACCGTGGGTTAGGTTAGGTTAGGTTTGAACTCTAATTTTTGTATAAAAATGGTCAAAAATTTCACTTATTTTGAGTCAAAACCACTGATAAAATACGTAGAAACTAATTAACAGGTGTAGATACCTATGCGCACTTGGAATTATTTTCATTCACAAAAACAACTCCAATAATTTCAAAATCAAAGGTAATTTCTCAAAGAAATTAGCTTGGGTATATCAACTTTTTGGAACTTAATTTGCAAATTTTAGTTTATTCGCGTGCAAATTTTTTCTTTTTGTTGCAGGTCGAATGGAGAGCGTCGGGGTATGGTGTTTCGGCTACAACTGAAGAAAAAACTCACTCACGCAAGAAAATACACGCGAAAAACCGTCAACCCTAACCGTGGGTTAGGTTAGGTTAGGTTTGAACTTTAATTTTTGTATAAAAATGGTCAAAAATTTCACTTATTTTGAGTCAAAACCACTGATAAAATACGTAGAAACTAATTAACAGGTGTAGATACCTATGCGCACTTGGAATTATTTTCATTCACAAAAACAACTCCAATAATTTCAAAATCAAAGGCAATTTCTCAAAGAAATTAGCTTGGGTATATCAACTTTTTGGAACTGCATTTGCAAATTTTAGTTTATTCGCGTGCAATTTTTTTCTTTTTGTTGCAGGTCGACTGGAGAGCGTCATGGGATGGTGTTTCGGCTTTAACTGAAGAAAAAACTCACTCACGCAAGAAAATACACGCGAAAAACCGTCAAACCTAACCGTGGGTTAAGTTAGGTTAGGTTTGAGCTATAATTTTCGTATTAAAATTGACAAAAAATTCACTTATTCGAGTCAAAACCACTGATAAAATACTAGAAACTAATTAACAGGTGTAGATACCTATGCGCACTTGGAATTATTTTATTCACAAAAACAACTCCAATAATTTCAAAATCAATCGTAATTTCTCAAGGAAATTAGCTTGGGTATATCAACTTTTTGGAACTGAATTTGCAAATTTTAGTTTTTTCGCGAGCAAATTTTTTCTTTGTGTTGCAGGTCGACTGGACAGCGTCGGCGGATGGTGTTTCGGCTACAAATGAAGAAAAAACTCACTCACGCAAGAAAATACACGCGAAAAACCGTCAAACCTAACCGTGGGTTAGGTTAGGTTAGGTTTGAACTTTAATTTTTGCATAAAAATGGTCAAAAATGTCACTTATTTTGAGTCCAAATCACTGATAAAATATGTAGAAACTAATTAACAGTTGTAGATACCTATGCGCACTTGGAATAATTTTTATGGACAAAAACAACTCCAATAATTTCAAAATCAAAGGTAATTTCTCAAGGAAATTAGCTTGGGTATATCAACTTTTTGGAACTGAATTTGCAAATTTTAGTTTTTTCGCGTGCTAATTTATTCTTTTTGTTGCATGTCGACTGGAGAGCGTCGGGATATGGTGTCTCGGCTAAAAATGAAGAAAAAACTCACTCACGCAAGAAAATACACGCGAAAAACCGTCAAACCTAACCGTGGGTTAGGTTAGGTTAGGTTTGAACTTTAATTTTTGTATAATAATGGTCAAAAATAACACTTATTTTGAGTCCAAATCACTGATAAAATACGTAGAAACTAATTAACAGGTGTAGATACCTATGCGCACTTGGAACTATTTTTATTCACAAAAACAACTCCAATAATTTCAAAATCAAAGGTAACTTCTCAAGGAAATTAGCTTGGGTATATCAACTTTTTGGAACTGAATTTGCAAATTTTAGTTTTTTCGCGAGCAAATTTTTTCTTTGTGTTGCAGGTCGACTGGACAGCGTCGGCGGATGGTGTTTCGGCTACAAATGAAGAAAAAACTCACTCACGCAAGAAAATACACGCGAAAAACCGTCAAACCTAACCGTGGGTTAGGTTAGGTTAGGTTTGAACTTTAATTTTTGCATAAAAATGGTCAAAAATGTCACTTATTTTGAGTCCAAATCACTGATAAAATACGTAGAAACTAATTAACAGGTGTAGATACCTATGCGCACTTGGAATAATTTTTATAGACAAAAACAACTCCAATAATTTCAAAATCAAAGGTAATTTCTCAAGGAAATTAGCTTGGGTATATCAACTTTTTGGAACTGAATTTGCAAATTTTAGTTTTTTCGCGTGCTAATTTATTCTTTTTGTTGCATGTCGACTGGAGAGCGTCGGGATATGGTGTCTCGGCTAAAAATGAAGAAAAAACTCACTCACGCAAGAAAATACACGCGAAAAACCGTCAAACCTAACCGTGGGTTAGGTTAGGTTAGGTTTGAACTTTAATTTTTGCATAAAAATGGTCAAAAATGTCACTTATTTTGAGTCCAAATCACTGATAAAATACGTAGAAACTAATTAACAGGTGTAGATACCTATGCGCACTTGGAATAATTTTTATAGACAAAAACAACTCCAATAATTTTAAAATCAAAGGTAATTTCTCAAGGAAATTAGCTTGGGTATATGAACTTTTTGGAACTGAATTTGCAAATTTTAGTTTTTTCGCGTGCAAATTTTTTCTTTTTGTTGCATGTCGACTGGAGAGCGTCGGCGGATGGTGTTTCGGCTACAAATGAAGAAAAAACTCACTCACGCAAGAAAATACACGCGAAAAACCGTTTGAACTCTAATTTTTGTATAAAAATGGTCAATAATTTCACTTATTTTGAGACAAAACCACTGATCAAATACGTAGAAACTAATTAACAGGTTCACAAAAACAACTCCAATAATTTCAAAACCAAAGGTAATTTCTCAAGGAAATTAGCTTGGGTATATCAACTTTTTGGAACTGAATTTGCAAATTTAAGTTTTTTCGCGTGCTAATTTTTTCTTTTTGTTGCAGGTCGACTGGAGAGCGTCGGGGGATGGTGTTTCGGCTACAACTGAAGAAAAAACTCACTCACGCAAGAAAATACACGCGAAAAACCGTCAAACCTAACCGTGGGTTAGGTTAGGTTAGGTTTGAACTTTAATTTTTGTATAATAATGGTCAAAAATAACACTTATTTTGAGTCCAAATCACTGATAAAATACGTAGAAACTAATTAACAGGTGTAGATACCTATGCGCACTTGGAACTATTTTTATTCACAAAAACAACTCCAATAATTTCAAAATCAAAGGTAATTTCTCAAGGAAATTAGCTTGGGTATATCAACTTTTTGGAACTGAATTTGCAAATTTTAGTTTTTTCGCGTGCAATTTTTTTCTTTTTGTTGCAGGTCGACTGGAGAGCGTCGGGGGATGGTGTTTCGGCTACAACTGAAGAAAAAACTCACTCACGCAAGAAAATACACGCGAAAAACCGTCAAATCTTACCGTGGGTTAGGTTTGAACTCTAATTTTTGTATAAAAATGGTCAAAAATTTCACTTATTTTGAGTCAAAACCACTGATAAAATACGTAGAAACTAATTAACAGGTTCACAAAAACAACTCCAATAATTTCAAAACCAAAGGTAATTTCTCAAGGAAATTAGCTTGGGTATATCAACTTTTTGGAACTGAATTTGCAAATTTTAGTTATTTCGCGTGCAAATTTTTTTTATTGTGTTGCAGTTCGACTGGACAGCGTCGGCGGATGGTGTTTCGGCTACAAATGAAGAAAAAACTCACTCACGCAAGAAAATACACGCGAAAAACCGTCAAACCAAACCGTGGGTTAGGTTAGGTTAGGTTTGAACTCTAATTTTTGTATAAAAATGGTCAAAAATTTCACTTATTTTGAGTCAAAACCACTGATAAAATACGTAGAAACTAATTAACAGGTGTAGATACCTATGCGCACTTGGAATTATTTTCATTCACAAAAACAACTCCAATAATTTCAAAATCAAAGTTAATTTCTCAAAGAAATTAGCTTGGGTATATCAACTTTTTGGAACTGAATTTGCAAATTTTAGTTTATTCGCGTGCAAATTTTTTCTTTTTGTTGCAGGTCGACTGGAGAGCGTCGGGCGATGGTGTTTCGGCTACAGCTGAAGAAAAAACTCACTCACGCAAGAAAATACACGCGAAAAACCGTCAAACCTTACCGTGGGTTAGGTTTGAACTCTAATTTTTGTAAAAAAAGGTCAAAAATTTCACTTATTTTGAGTCAAAACCACTGATAAAATACGTAAAAACTTATTAACAGGTTCACAAAAACAACTCTAATAATTTCAAAATCAAAGGTAATTTCTCAAGGAAATTAGCTTGGAAAGTAGCTTGGCAACTTTTTGGAACTGAACTTGCAAATTTTAGTTTTTTCGCGTGCTAATTTTTTCTTTTTGTTGCATGTCGACTGGAGAGCGTCGGCGGATGGTGTTTCGGCTACAAATGAAGAAAAAACTCTCTCACGCAAGAAAATACACGCGAAAAACCGTCAAACCAAACCGTGGGTTAGGTTAGGTTAGGTTTGAACTCTAATTTTTGTATAAAAATGGTCAAAAATTTCACTTATTTTGAGTCAAAACCACTGATAAAATACGTAGAAACTAATTAACAGGTGTAGATACCTATGCGCACTTGGAATTATTTTCATTCACAAAAACAACTCCAATAATTTCAAAATCAAAGGTAATTTCTCAAAGAAATTAGCTTGGGTATATCAACTTTTTGGAACTTAATTTGCAAATTTTAGTTTATTCGCGTGCAAATTTTTTCTTTTTGTTGCAGGTCGAATGGAGAGCGTCGGGGTATGGTGTTTCGGCTACAACTGAAGAAAAAACTCACTCACGCAAGAAAATACACGCGAAAAACCGTCAACCCTAACCGTGGGTTAGGTTAGGTTAGGTTTGAACTTTAATTTTTGTATAAAAATGGTCAAAAATTTCACTTATTTTGAGTCAAAACCACTGATAAAATACGTAGAAACTAATTAACAGGTGTAGATACCTATGCGCACTTGGAATTATTTTCATTCACAAAAACAACTCCAATAATTTCAAAATCAAAGGCAATTTCTCAAAGAAATTAGCTTGGGTATATCAACTTTTTGGAACTGCATTTGCAAATTTTAGTTTATTCGCGTGCAATTTTTTTCTTTTTGTTGCAGGTCGACTGGAGAGCGTCATGGGATGGTGTTTCGGCTTTAACTGAAGAAAAAACTCACTCACGCAAGAAAATACACGCGAAAAACCGTCAAACCTAACCGTGGGTTAAGTTAGGTTAGGTTTGAGCTATAATTTTTGTATAAAAATTGACAAAAAATTCACTTATTCGAGTCAAAACCACTGATAAAATACTAGAAACTAATTAACAGGTGTAGATACCTATGCGCACTTGGAATTATTTTATTCACAAAAACAACTCCAATAATTTCAAATTCAATCGTAATTTCTCAAGGAAATTAGCTTGGGTATATCAACTTTTTGGAACTGAATTTGCAAAGGATGGTGGCGAAACGACGAACATTGGTGTACCCAAAATTCGACATAGAGTACACCACTGCTGATCAGGTACTTTGAGATTATCTTAATGGTTGTGCATCACCAGTTTTTGTTCAACACTACGTAAAAAAATCAAATTATTTTTTTAAAACTCTCAGGTTTGCAGAATACATATCCGTGTTATGCCACTTTTATAGATTTTTAAGAAGTAATTTTTTTTTTTATATGTTTGGCTGAATTTATCATGCCTACATAGGCATGATAAATTCATTCATTACATTCATCCTTGTCTGCACCATGGACTTGTATACTAAGTCCATGGTCTGCACCGATTACGGCAGTACCGTGATCTGTGGTCGTAGTCGTAAAAGTAGAAAAAATAATACTACGTTTTCGTAGGTGATTTACAGCCTGTGCGGCATCAGAGCAATAAGTGGCGGTAAAACGTAGTGATTATTTTTTCTTTGATGCTTAATACAAACTAAAAACATGAATTACGGAGCATTTCATCGTTTATTCTCGAATAATGGCAGGATCTCTGCATTGTATAAATTGTGAAATATGTTTAGACAAGATGTGGGAAGCCTTGTATTCGAAGAAAGTACAAATATAATCTCCCTTAATGCTCAATGGGTTTCTTCTCAAATTGTAAGTACCTACCTACAATTTTCCAATATTATTCAGAAAATTAAAGTGGAAATGGGCAGGTCACGTAGCGAGGCTTACAGACAATAGATGGACCATAAAAGCAACCATGTGGAGAAGCCCGCTAGGCAAAAGAGGCAGAGGGAGACCACTGACACGATGGGAAGATGAGATCAAAAGAACAGCTGGCCCAAAATGGGAGCAATTAGCACAAGACAGAGACATATGGGCATCTTTGGAGGAGGCCTTCACCCAATCTGGGGTTCTTGCATAAAGAAGAAACTAACAATAATAATCTTAAGTTTAACTAACAAAATAACATAAGTAATTATGTAAAAATGCAATGTAATGCAAGGAATAAAAGGCTTTTTTATTTTATTTTTTTATTCAGAAAATCAAGCTGTATCCATGGTCTACCTAGTTATTTGTATCTATGTTGTTATAATGTTTACGCATGGCAGGCGAGTAGCTGGCTGACATCTGAATATTTTTCTAACCAGTAAAATTATTTTGTAGATAACAGAAACTGACTACATTTGCCGGGCATGCTGCGCCCTTGCTGTTTCGCAAATAAGTACAAGTGGGCTAACTCAGACGACAAGTGTAACTCGTCCACTTGGTCACACCCTAGTGTATTGCCTGTGTGTGGACGGTCCATATTGAGGAGACCGAGCTTTGTCGTCCTACGTGATAATCCAACACTAATTCAAGAACAATTACTTAATGTCATACATACGGGATTTTTTAAGACCACGAGAGGTCACTGTCCAAGATAAAGTGTGTCAGCCGTGCTGGTTGCGAGCCCGAAGAATAAGAAAAAAAACAGCCTATCTTTTCTGATACCCACCAGCAAGATGATCAACCTGAACCTATTCTCCGTGACACCCACAAGCAAGATGACCAAGCTGAACCAATTCTCCATGACGCACACCAGCAAGATGACCAACCTGAACCAACTCTCCATGACGCACACCAGCTAGATGACCAACCTGAACCAATTCTCCATGATGCACACCAGCAAGATGACCAACCTTGACCAATTCTCCATGACACCCGGACCTTAATCTCATATTGTTTGAAATGTTTAAATAAATAAATAAATAATGCTGGACAGTTCACACAACATTGGATTAACTACCCTTCAGCAACGTAGAGAGCGTGGAGACCTAATAGAGACCTACAAGATCCTAAACAACCACTACAGTATACCAGATTTATCACAGACACTATATACCATGAACAATAATATAGGACTCAGAGAACACTCGCTGAAGCTGCAACGCGGGCCAAGTACCAGCAATCCGAGGATGCACATATTGCCTAATCGCGTCGTGCGCACTTGGAACTGGCTACCAGACTCAGTGATCAGTGCCCCCTCACTGAAATCTTTCAAAAATAGACTTGACAAACATTTAAAGTGCACTGATAAGGACTAAGATATACACGCATCAGCTCCGAGAGCTGCCTGTGTATTATAAATAAATAAAAAATAAAAAAACTAGCCCCAAGCTAAGCAAAGCTTGTGTTATGGGTACTAGACAATTGATATACTCTTCATACAATATATTACATAGATAGATATTTTTTATTATACATAGAAAATACCTAGAACACCCGGAACAAATATCTGCAGATCTGCAGAACAAATATTTGTTCCGAGGCGGGAATCGAACCCGCAACCTCTTGCTTCGCAGGCGAACCGTCGCCCGCCGCGCCACAGAGGTTGTCATTTAATAGTTAAAATGTAACTATTAAATGATAGGTACTGAATCATATAACTTTGTGAAACCACTATTTTATTGCTTTCTTTTATTAGGGTTCCGTAGTCAAAGACAAGGAACCCTTATGGATTCGTCATGTCTGTCTGTCTGTCTGTCCGTGTATGTCACAGCCTTTTTTACCGAAACTATAAGATCTATACTGTTGAAACTTGGAAGGTAGATGTATTCTGTGAACCGCATTAAGATTTACACAAAAATTTAAAAAAAACAATTATTTTTGGGGTTACCCATACTTAGAAATGAAACTCAATTTTTTTTTTCATTAAACCTATATGTGCGGTGTATCTATGGATAGGTCTTCAAAAATGATGATGAGGTTTCTAATATTTTTTTTTTCTAAACTGAATAGTTTGCGCGAGAGTCATTTCCAAAGTGGTAAAACGAGTGCCGGCGTCCCCCCCCCCCGTAACTTCTAAAATAAGAGAATGATAAAACTAAAAAAATATATGATGTACATTACCATGTAAACTTTCACTCAAAATTGGTTTGAACGAGATCTAGTAAGTAGTTTTTTATTTTTGAGGTTCCCCACAATTAGAACTGAAACTAAAAAAAAAAAAAAACCTACACGTGTGGTGTATCTATGGATAGGTCTTCAAAAATGATGGTGAGGTTTCTAATATATTTTTTTTCTAAACTGAATAGTTTGCGCGAGAGACACTTCCAAAGTGGTAAAAAGTGTCCCCCCCCCCCCCCCCCCCCGTAACTTCTAAAATAAGAGAATGATAAAACTAAAAAAAATATATGATGTACATTACCATGTAAACTTCCACTCAAAATTGGTTTGAACGAGGTCTAGTAAGTAGTTTCTTATTTTTGGGGTTCTCCATACTTAGAACTTAAACTCAAAAAACTAAAAAAACATCAAACCCATACGTGTGGGGTATCTATGGATAGGTCTTCAAAAATGATATTGATGTTTCTAATATTTTTTTTTTCTAAACTGAATAGTTTGCGCGTGAGACACTTCCAAAGTGGTAAAAAGTGTGTCCCTCCCCCATAACTTCTAAAATAAGAGAATTATAAAACTAAAAAAATATATGATGTACATTACCATGTAAACTTCCAACCAAACTTGGTTTTAACGAGATCTAGTAAGTAGTTTTTTTTTAATACGTCATAAATCGTAATCCATCCAGGAACTTTTATATTATGTTACTTGCTGCTACGGAATCCTTCATGGGCGAGTCCGACTCGCACTTGGCCGCTTTTTAGTAAGTATCTTCCTAAGTACCTACCAATCTGCTTAAGACTGCGTTGCTTGTTGCACGCGTGCAAGGATATAAGTATCATACACATTGGTCATTTACTAAAACTTTTTCGGTCAATCTTAATCTGGGTATCCGCGATACAAGCTTGTCCTAATGCGGAGCCCATTGTAATGTTATCATATAGCCTCTATTATTTGTAAATAAAAACATTTGTATATGTATTATTTTGTTTTATTACGTTCTCTATCAATTTGAGCAACTTTTCACGTATTCCAAAGTGATCCAGCTTATACACATGGTTGGTATGAAAAAATACATCATATGTTTTGCAAGTTATTTTGGTGCCATAATCATGTTTGGTTAACTAATGTTCTCAGCATTGTGTGTTCGGCCAACATCTATGTTTGCTGTCTAGTTACTAGAGTCATAGTACATTTCTTCCATCTGAGACCTGGGGGACATAAAAAGTATGAGTATGCATACACTCGGCTACTAGCAATAGCATCAGTGCAAACTGGAGTTGGAGTGTCCAGGGGACCGATTCAGATATTGTAGACATAATAATATAGGTACTATACATTTTCTGTAAACGAGTAGGCTAATATAATAAAGGTATTATAGTTATGTAATCCTTCAATTTACATCCAAATTACTGTCAAATTATCTTTCAATTATTCTGACTCATTAGAAGGTAGCACGAGCCTGACCAAAACTTATGTTCACATACTACATAGCCCAACGTGGAGTTTAAAATATCTGCCCAAACAGAAATTAGCATATAAATAAATAAATAAATAATGCTGGACAAGTTCACACAACATTATCTAGCCCCAAGCTAAGCCAGAGCTTGTGTTATGGGTACTAGATAACTGATATACTTAATATAAACCATTGCATGGTAACAAATCTCAGAAATATATCAGCAGCATGGATAAATGATTCCTACATTAAATACCAATAATAGCCCAGTTTGTAGGGAGATAAAAGATAGTAACCAGGCTGTAGGTAGGTTTTCTAAGGAATTGACTTAGCAGGATAGCTGTAGGTTTTCGGTTAGTGTACCAATATAGGTATTTAAATATAAATAGGTACCTACCACTGTTCGTAAGGAGCTACCAAATCAAGGCACTTACATTGAAAGAAGTACAATACTCACATTAGAATCGCAAAGACTTCTCATGGAACTGATTCATTCTAATCCAAAATTGGTTTGTTTTGTTGGAAAATGAGGAGGTCGCACGCATTGAGTTGAGAGTTCTGGCTAAATACTATACAAAACTGTCAAGGCATGCAATTTTTAACAAAAACAATTGTCGATAATCTAAAAATATTTTTAAAACTAATATCACATTTTTTTGTTTACGTTTCTTCACTTATACAGACCTACAAGGATCATTTGGCACGTCTTGTAGCCGCCATTGTGGTGCTGTTTGAATTGTTTGATATTAGATTTACAAGATGGCGGCGTTAGTTCTGATTTCGGCGTCGTGCCAAACGATCCTTGTAGGTCTGTTCTGTACGTACACTGCGCTGCGTTGACCGAGCACAGAATAACTATAAAAATGACAGTGACAGCGCAAAGCATAGGATGTCAATTTCAAATGCACCGATCGACAATGCTCTAATGGATGCCGGGCTGTTTTTACTAGATCAGATCAATATTTTCAAAAAATTATTTGATTTTTTCACGTAGTTTTATAAAAAATGTAATGATGGGAATTTCATTGGCTATTCTCATACAATCCAAGGGTATTGTTTTTATGGAATGTCGCAGCGCAGGTACGCGGTCGCCATGACTCTTTAGTTTTTTCGCGAGCAAATTTTTTCTTTGTGTTGCAGGTCGACTGGACAGCGTCGGCGGATGGTGTTTCGGCTACAAATGAAGAAAAAACTCACTCACGCAAGAAAATACACGCGAAAAACCGTCAAACCTAACCGTGGGTTAGGTTAGGTTAGGTTTGAACTTTAATTTTTGCATAAAAATGGTCAAAAATGTCACTTATTTTGAGTCCAAATCACTGATAAAATATGTAGAAACTAATTAACAGGTGAAGATACCTATGCGCACTTGGAATAATTTTTATAGACAAAAACAACTCCAATAATTTCAAAATCAAAGGTAATTTCTCAAGGAAATTAGCTTGGGTATATCAACTTTTTGGAACTGAATTTGCAAATTTTAGTTTTTTCGCGTGCTAATTTATTCTTTTTGTTGCATGTCGACTGGAGAGCGTCGGGATATGGTGTCTCGGCTAAAAATGAAGAAAAAACTCACTCACGCAAGAAAATACACGCGAAAAACCGTCAAACCTAACCGTGGGTTAGGTTAGGTTAGGTTTGAACTTTAATTTTTGTATAATAATGGTCAAAAATAACACTTATTTTGAGTCCAAATCACTGATAAAATACGTAGAAACTAATTAACAGGTGTAGATACCTATGCGCACTTGGAACTATTTTTATTCACAAAAACAACTCCAATAATTTCAAAATCAAAGGTAATTTCTCAAGGAAATTAGCTTGGGTATATCAACTTTTTGGAACTGAATTTGCAAATTTTAGTTTTTTCGCGTGCAAATTTTTCTTTTTGTTGCAGGTCGACTGGAGAGCGTCGGGGGATGGTGTTTCGGCTACAACTGAAGAAAAAACTCACTCACGCAAGAAAATACACGCGAAAAAACCGTCAAACCTTACCGTGGGTTAGGTTTGAACTCTAATTTTTGTATAAAAATGGTCAAAAATTTCACTTATTTTGAGTCAAAACCACTGATAAAATACGTAGAAACTAATTAACAGGTGTAGATACCTATGCGCACTTGGAATTATTTTCATTCACAAAAACAACTCCAATAATTTCAAAATCAAAGGTAATTTCTCAAAGAAATTAGCTTGGGTATATCAACTTTTTGGAACTGAATTTGCAAATTTTAGTTTATTCGCGTGCAAATTTTTTCTTTTTGTTGCAGGTCGAATGGAGAGCGTCGGGGTATGGTGTTTCGGCTACAACTGAAGAAAAAACTCACTCACGCAAGAAAATACACGCGAAAAACCGTCAACCCTAACAGTGGGTTAGGTTAGGTTAGGTTTGAACTTTAATTTTTGTATAAAAATGGTCAAAAATTTCACTTATTTTGAGTCAAAACCACTGATAAAATACGTAGAAACTAATTAACAGGTGTAGATACCTATGCGCACTTGGAATTATTTTATTCACAAAAACAACTCCAATAATTTCAAAATCAAAGGTAATTTCTCAAGGAAATTAGCTTGGGTATATCAACTTTTTGGAACTGAATTTGCAAATTTTAGTTTTTTCGCGTGCAAATTTTTTCTTTTTGTTGCATGTCGTCTGGAGAGCGTCGGCGATGGTGTTTCGGCTACAAATGAAGAAAAAACTCACTCACGCAAGAAAATACACGCGAAAAACCATCAAACCTAACCGTGGGTTTAGGGGTGGGTAGGGTGGTTAGGTTTGAACTCTAATTTTTGTATAAAAATGTTCAAAAATTTCACTTATTTTGAGTCAAAACCAATGATAAAATACGTAGAAACTAATTAACAGGTGTAGATATCTATGCGCACTTGGAATTATTTTCATTCACAAAAACAACTCCAATAATTTCAAAATCAAAGGCAATTTCTCAAAGAAATTAGCTTGGGTATATCAACTTTTTGGAACTGCATTTGCAAATTTTAGTTTTTTCGCGAGCAAATTTTTTCTTTGTGTTGCAGGTCGACTGGACAGCGTCGGCGGATGGTGTTTCGGCTACAAATGAAGAAAAAACTCACTCACGCAAGAAAATACACGCGAAAAAACCGTCAAACCTAACCGTGGGTTAGGTTAGGTTAGGTTTGAACTTTAATTTTTGCATAAAAATGGTCAAAAATGTCACTTATTTTGAGTCCAAATCACTGATAAAATACGTAGAAACTAATTAACAGGTGTTGATACCTATGCGCACTTGGAATAATTTTTATAGACAAAAACAACTCCAATAATTTCAAAATCAAAGGTAATTTCTCAAGGAAATTAGCTTGGGTATATCAACTTTTTGGAACTGAATTTGCAAATTTTAGTTTTTTCGCGTGCTAATTTATTCTTTTTGTTGCATTTCGACTGGAGAGCGTCGGGATATGGTGTCTCGGCTAAAAATGAAGAAAAAACTCACTCACGCAAGAAAATACACGCGAAAAACCGTCAAACCTAACCGTGGGTTAGGTTAGGTTAGGTTTGAACTTTAATTTTTGCATAAAAATGGTCAAAAATGTCACTTATTTTGAGTCCAAATCACTGATAAAATACGTAGAAACTAATTAACAGGTGTAGATACCTATGCGCACTTGGAATAATTTTTATAGACAAAAACAACTCCAATAATTTTAAAATCAAAGGTAATTTCTCAAGGAAATTAGCTTGGGTATATGAACTATTTGGAACTGAATTTGCAAATTTTAGTTTTTTCGCGTGCAAATTTTTTTTATTGTGTTGCAGTTCGACTGGACAGCGTCGGCGGATGGTGTTTCGGCTACAAATGAAGAAAAAACTCACTCACGCAAGAAAATACACGCGAAAAACCGTCAAACCTAACCGTGAGTTAGGTTAGGTTTGAACTCTAATTTTTGTATAAAAATGGTCAAAAATTTCACTTATTTTGAGTCAAAACCACTGATAAAATACGTAAAAACTAATTAACAGTTTCACAAAAACAACTCTAATAATTTCAAAATCAAAGGTAATTTCTCAAGGAAATTAGCTTGGAAAGTAGCTTGGCAACTTTTTGGAACTGAACTTGCAAATTTTAGTTTTTTCGCGTGCATATTTTTTCTTTTTGTTGCAGGTCGACTGGAGAGCGTCGGGATATGGTGTTTCGGCTAAAACTGAAGAAAAAACTCACTCACGCAAGAAAATACACGCGAAAAACCGTCAAACCTAACCGTGGGTTAGGTTAGGTTAGGTTTGAACTTTAATTTTTGTATAAAAATGGTCAAAAATGTCACTTATTTTGAGTCCAAATCACTGATAAAATACGTAGAAACTAATTAACAGGTGTAGATACCTATGTGCACTTGGAATTATTTTTATAGACAAAAACAACTCCAATAATTTTAAAATCAAAGGTAATTTCTCAAGGAAATTAGCTTGGGTATATGAACTTTTTGGAACTGAATTTGCAAATTTTAGTTTTTTCGCGTGCAATTTTTTTCTTTTTGTTGCATGTCGACTGGAGAGCGTCGGCGGATGGTGTTTCGGCTACAAATGAAGAAAAAACTCTCTCACGCAAGAAAATACACGCGAAAAACCGTCAAACCAAACCGTGGGTTAGGTTAGGTTAGGTTTGAACTCTAATTTTTGTATAAAAATGGTCAAAAATTTCACTTATTTTGAGTCAAAACCACTGATAAAATACGTAGAAACTAATTAACAGGTGTAGATACCTATGCGCACTTGGAATTATTTTCATTCACAAAAACAACTCCAATAATTTCAAAATCAAAGTTAATTTCTCAAAGAAATTAGCTTGGGTATATCAACTTTTTGGAACTGAATTTGCAAATTTTAGTTTATTCGCGTGCAAATTTTTTCTTTTTGTTGCAGGTCGAATGGAGAGCGTCGGGGTATGGTGTTTCGGCTACAACTGAAGAAAAAACTCACTCACGCATGAAAATACACGCGAAAAACCGTCAACCCTAACCGTGGGTTAGGTTAGGTTAGGTTTGAACTTTAATTTTTGTATAAAAATGGTCAAAAATTTCACTTATTTTGAGTCAAAACCACTGATAAAATACGTAGAAACTAATTAACAGGTGTAGATACCTATGCGCACTTGGAATTATTTTATTCACAAAAACAACTCCAATAATTTTAAAATCAAAGGTAATTTCTCAAGGAAATTAGCTTGGGTATATCAACTTTTTGGAACTGAATTTGCAAATTTTAGTTTTTTCGCGTGCAAATTTTTTCTTTTTGTTGCATGTCGTCTGGAGAGCGTCGGCGGATGGTGTTTCGGCTACAAATGAAGAAAAAACTCACTCACGCAAGAAAATACACGCGAAAAACCATCAAACCTAACCGTGGGTTTAGGGGTGGGTAGGGTGGTTAGGTTTGAACTCTAATTTTTGTATAAAAATGTTCAAAAATTTCACTTATTTTGAGTCAAAACCAATGATAAAATACGTAGAAACTAATTAACAGGTGTAGATACCTATGCGCACTTGGAATTATTTTCATTCACAAAAACAACTCCAATAATTTCAAAATCAAAGTTAATTTCTCAAAGAAATTAGCTTGGGTATATCAACTTTTTGGAACTGAATTTGCAAATTTTAGTTTATTCGCGTGCAAATTTTTTCTTTTTGTTGCAGGTCGAATGGAGAGCGTCGGGGTATGGTGTTTCGGCTACAACTGAAGAAAAAACTCACTCACGCAAGAAAATACACGCGAAAAACCGTCAAACCAAACCGTGGGTTAGGTTAGGTTAGGTTAGGTTTGAACTCTAATTTTTGTATAAAAATGGTCAAAAATTTCACTTATTTTGAGTCAAAACCACTGATAAAATACGTAGAAACTAATTAACAGGTGTAGATACCTATGCGCACTTGGAATTATTTTCATTCACAAAAACAACTCCAATAATTTCAAAATCAAAGTTAATTTCTCAAAGAAATTAGCTTGGGTATATCAACTTTTTGGAACTGAATTTGCAAATTTTAGTTTATTCGCGTGCAAATTTTTTCTTTTTGTTGCAGGTCGACTGGAGAGCGTCGGGCGATGGTGTTTCGGCTACAGCTGAAGAAAAAACTCACTCACGCAAGAAAATACACGCGAAAAAACCGTCAAACCTTACCGTGGGTTAGGTTTGAACTCTAATTTTTGTAAAAAAAGGTCAAAAATTTCACTTATTTTGAGTCAAAACCACTGATAAAATACGTAAAAACTTATTAACAGGTTCACAAAAACAACTCTAATAATTTCAAAATCAAAGGTAATTTCTCAAGGAAATTAGCTTGGAAAGTAGCTTGGCAACTTTTTGGAACTGAACTTGCAAATTTTAGTTTTTTCGCGTGCTAATTTTTTCTTTTTGTTGCATGTCGACTGGAGAGCGTCGGCGGATGGTGTTTCGGCTACAAATGAAGAAAAAACTCTCTCACGCAAGAAAATACACGCGAAAAACCGTCAAACCAAACCGTGGGTTAGGTTAGGTTAGGTTTGAACTCTAATTTTTGTATAAAAATGGTCAAAAATTTCACTTATTTTGAGTCAAAACCACTGATAAAATACGTAGAAACTAATTAACAGGTGTAGATACCTATGCGCACTTGGAATTATTTTCATTCACAAAAACAACTCCAATAATTTCAAAATCAAAGGTAATTTCTCAAAGAAATTAGCTTGGGTATATCAACTTTTTGGAACTTAATTTGCAAATTTTAGTTTATTCGCGTGCAATTTTTTTCTTTTTGTTGCAGGTCGAATGGAGAGCGTCGGGGTATGGTGTTTCGGCTACAACTGAAGAAAAAACTCACTCACGCAAGAAAATACACGCGAAAAACCGTCAACCCTAACCGTGGGTTAGGTTAGGTTAGGTTTGAACTTTAATTTTTGTATAAAAATGGTCAAAAATTTCACTTATTTTGAGTCAAAACCACTGATAAAATACGTAGAAACTAATTAACAGGTGTAGATACCTATGCGCACTTGGAATTATTTTATTCACAAAAACAACTCCAATAATTTCAAAATCAAAGGTAATTTCTCAAGGAAATTAGCTTGGGTATATCAACTTTTTGGAACTGAATTTGCAAATTTTAGTTTTTTCGCGTGCAAATTTTTTCTTTTTGTTGCATGTCGTCTGGAGAGCATCGGCGGATGGTGTTTCGGCTACAAATGAAGAAAAAACTCACTCACGCAAGAAAATACACGCGAAAAACCATCAAACCTAACCATGGGTTTAGGGGTGGGTAGGGTGGTTAGGTTTGAACTCTAATTTTTGTATAAAAATGTTAAAAAATTTCACTTATTTTGAGTCAAAACCAATGATAAAATACGTAGAAACTAATTAACAGGTGTAGATACCTATGCGCACTTGGAATTATTTTCATTCACAAAAACAACTCCAATAATTTCAAAATCAAAGGCAATTTCTCAAAGAAATTAGCTTGGGTATATCAACTTTTTGGAACTGCATTTGCAAATTTTAGTTTATTCGCGTGCAATTTTTTTCTTTTTGTTGCAGGTCGACTGGAGAGCGTCATGGGATGGTGTTTCGGCTTTAACTGAAGAAAAAACTCACTCACGCAAGAAAATACACGCGAAAAACCGTCAAACCTAACCGTGGGTTAAGTTAGGTTAGGTTTGAGCTATAATTTTTGTATAAAAATTGACAAAAAATTCACTTATTCGAGTCAAAACCACTGATAAAATACTAGAAACTAATTAACAGGTGTAGATACCTATGCGCACTTGGAATTATTTTATTCACAAAAACAACTCCAATAATTTCAAATTCAATCGTAATTTCTCAAGGAAATTAGCTTGGGTATATCAACTTTTTGGAACTGAATTTGCAAATTTTAGTTTTTTCGCGAGCAAATTTTTTCTTTGTGTTGCAGGTCGACTGGACAGCGTCGGCGGATGGTGTTTCGGCTACAAATGAAGAAAAAACTCACTCACGCAAGAAAATACACGCGAAAAACCGTCAAACCTAACCGTGGGTTAGGTTAGGTTAGGTTTGAACTTTAATTTTTGCATAAAAATGGTCAAAAATGTCACTTATTTTGAGTCCAAATCACTGATAAAATATGTAGAAACTAATTAACAGGTGTAGATACCTATGCGCACTTGGAATAATTTTTATAGACAAAAACAACTCCAATAATTTCAAAATCAAAGGTAATTTCTCAAGGAAATTAGCTTGGGTATATCAACTTTTTGGAACTGAATTTGCAAATTTTAGTTTTTTCGCGTGCTAATTTATTCTTTTTGTTGCATGTCGACTGGAGAGCGTCGGGATATGGTGTCTCGGCTAAAAATGAAGAAAAAACTCACTCACGCAAGAAAATACACGCGAAAAACCGTCAAACCTAACCGTGGGTTAGGTTAGGTTAGGTTTGAACTTTAATTTTTGTATAATAATGGTCAAAAATAACACTTATTTTGAGTCCAAATCACTGATAAAATACGTAGAAACTAATTAACAGGTGTAGATACCTATGCGCACTTGGAACTATTTTTATTCACAAAAACAACTCCAATAATTTCAAAATCAAAGGTAATTTCTCAAGGAAATTAGCTTGGGTATATCAACTTTTTGGAACTGAATTTGCAAATTTTAGTTTTTTCGCGTGCAAATTTTTTCTTTTTGTTGCATGTCGTCTGGAGAGCGTCGGCGATGGTGTTTCGGCTACAAATGAAGAAAAAACTCACTCACGCAAGAAAATACACGCGAAAAACCATCAAACCTAACCGTGGGTTTAGGGGTGGGTAGGGTGGTTAGGTTTGAACTCTAATTTTTGTATAAAAATGTTCAAAAATTTCACTTATTTTGAGTCAAAACCAATGATAAAATACGTAGAAACTAATTAACAGGTGTAGATATCTATGCGCACTTGGAATTATTTTCATTCACAAAAACAACTCCAATAATTTCAAAATCAAAGGCAATTTCTCAAAGAAATTAGCTTGGGTATATCAACTTTTTGGAACTGCATTTGCAAATTTTAGTTTTTTCGCGAGCAAATTTTTTCTTTGTGTTGCAGGTCGACTGGACAGCGTCGGCGGATGGTGTTTCGGCTACAAATGAAGAAAAAACTCACTCACGCAAGAAAATACACGCGAAAAAACCGTCAAACCTAACCGTGGGTTAGGTTAGGTTAGGTTTGAACTTTAATTTTTGCATAAAAATGGTCAAAAATGTCACTTATTTTGAGTCCAAATCACTGATAAAATACGTAGAAACTAATTAACAGGTGTTGATACCTATGCGCACTTGGAATAATTTTTATAGACAAAAACAACTCCAATAATTTCAAAATCAAAGGTAATTTCTCAAGGAAATTAGCTTGGGTATATCAACTTTTTGGAACTGAATTTGCAAATTTTAGTTTTTTCGCGTGCTAATTTATTCTTTTTGTTGCATGTCGACTGGAGAGCGTCGGCGGATGGTGTTTCGGCTACAAATGAAGAAAAAACTCTCTCACGCAAGAAAATACACGCGAAAAAACCGTCAAACCAAACCGTGGGTTAGGTTAGGTTAGGTTTGAACTTTAATTTTTGCATAAAAATGGTCAAAAATGTCACTTATTTTGAGTCCAAATCACTGATAAAATACGTAGAAACTAATTAACAGGTGTAGATACCTATGCGCACTTGGAATAATTTTTATAGACAAAAACAACTCCAATAATTTTAAAATCAAAGGTAATTTCTCAAGGAAATTAGCTTGGGTATATGAACTTTATGGAACTGAATTTGCAAATTTTAGTTTTTTCGCGTGCAAATTTTTTTTATTGTGTTGCAGTTCGACTGGACAGCGTCGGCGGATGGTGTTTCGGCTACAAATGAAGAAAAAACTCACTCACGCAAGAAAATACACGCGAAAAACCGTCAAACCTAACCGTGAGTTAGGTTAGGTTTGAACTCTAATTTTTGTATAAAAATGGTCAAAAATTTCACTTATTTTGAGTCAAAACCACTGATAAAATACGTAAAAACTAATTAACAGTTTCACAAAAACAACTCTAATAATTTCAAAATCAAAGGTAATTTCTCAAGGAAATTAGCTTGGAAAGTAGCTTGGCAACTTTTTGGAACTGAACTTGCAAATTTTAGTTTTTTCGCGTGCTAATTTTTTCTTTTTGTTGCAGGTCGACTGGAGAGCGTCGGGATATGGTGTTTCGGCTAAAACTGAAGAAAAAACTCACTCACGCAAGAAAATACACGCGAAAAACCGTCAAACCTAACCGTGGGTTAGGTTAGGTTAGGTTTGAACTTTAATTTTTGTATAAAAATGGTCAAAAATGTCACTTATTTTGAGTCCAATTCACTGATAAAATACGTAGAAACTAATTAACAGGTGTAGATACCTATGTGCACTTGGAATTATTTTTATAGACAAAAACAACTCCAATAATTTTAAAATCAAAGGTAATTTCTCAAGGAAATTAGCTTGGGTATATGAACTTTTTGGAACTGAATTTGCAAATTTTAGTTTTTTCGCGTGCAATTTTTTTCTTTTTGTTGCATGTCGACTGGAGAGCGTCGGCGGATGGTGTTTCGGCTACAAATGAAGAAAAAACTCTCTCACGCAAGAAAATACACGCGAAAAAACCGTCAAACCAAACCGTGGGTTAGGTTAGGTTAGGTTTGAACTCTAATTTTTGTATAAAAATGGTCAAAAATTTCACTTATTTTGAGTCAAAACCACTGATAAAATACGTAGAAACTAATTAACAGGTGTAGATACCTATGCGCACTTGGAATTATTTTCATTCACAAAAACAACTCCAATAATTTCAAAATCAAAGTTAATTTCTCAAAGAAATTAGCTTGGGTATATCAACTTTTTGGAACTGAATTTGCAAATTTTAGTTTATTCGCGTGCAAATTTTTTCTTTTTGTTGCAGGTCGAATGGAGAGCGTCGGGGTATGGTGTTTCGGCTACAACTGAAGAAAAAACTCACTCACGCATGAAAATACACGCGAAAAACCGTCAACCCTAACCGTGGGTTAGGTTAGGTTAGGTTTGAACTTTAATTTTTGTATAAAAATGGTCAAAAATTTCACTTATTTTGAGTCAAAACCACTGATAAAATACGTAGAAACTAATTAACAGGTGTAGATACCTATGCGCACTTGGAATTTTTTTATTCACAAAAACAACTCCAATAATTTTAAAATCAAAGGTAATTTCTCAAGGAAATTAGCTTGGGTATATCAACTTTTTGGAACTGAATTTGCAAATTTTAGTTTTTTCGCGTGCAAATTTTTTCTTTTTGTTGCATGTCGTCTGGAGAGCGTCGGCTGATGGTGTTTCGGCTACAAATGAAGAAAAAACTCACTCACGCAAGAAAATACACGCGAAAAACCATCAAACCTAACCGTGGGTTTAGGGGTGGGTAGGGTGGTTAGGTTTGAACTCTAATTTTTGTATAAAAATGTTCAAAAATTTCACTTATTTTGAGTCAAAACCAATGATAAAATACGTAGAAACTAATTAACAGGTGTGCACTTGGAACTAATTTCATTCACAAAAACAACTCCAATAATTTCAAAATCAAAGTTAATTTCTCAAAGAAATTAGCTTGGGTATATCAACTTTTTGGAACTGAATTTGCAAATTTTAGTTTATTCGCGTGCAAATTTTTTCTTTTTGTTGCAGGTCGAATGGAGAGCGTCGGGGTATGGTGTTTCGGCTACAACTGAAGAAAAAACTCACTCACGCAAGAAAATACACGCGAAAAACCGTCAAACCAAACCGTGGGTTAGGTTAGGTTAGGTTAGGTTTGAACTCTAATTTTTGTATAAAAATGGTCAAAAATTTCACTTATTTTGAGTCAAAACCACTGATAAAATACGTAGAAACTAATTAACAGGTGTAGATACCTATGCGCACTTGGAATTATTTTCATTCACAAAAACAACTCCAATAATTTCAAAATCAAAGGCAATTTCAAAAAGAAATTAGCTTGGGTATATCAACTTTTTGGAACTGCATTTGCAAATTTTAGTTTATTCGCGTGCAAATTTTTTATTTTTGTTGCAGGTCGACTGGAGAGCGTCGGGATATGGTGTTTCGGCTAAAACTGAAGAAAAAACTCACTCACGCAAGAAAATACACGCGAAAAACCGTCAAACCTAACCGTGGGTTAGGTTAGGTTAGGTTTGAACTTTAATTTTTGTATAAAAATGGTCAAAAATGTCACTTATTTTGAGTCCAAATCACTGATAAAATACGTAGAAACTAATTAACAGGTGTAGATACCTATGTGCACTTGGAATTATTTTTATAGACAAAAACAACTCCAATAATTTTAAAATCAAAGGTAATTTCTCAAGGAAATTAGCTTGGGTATATGAACTTTTTGGAACTGAATTTGCAAATTTTAGTTTTTTCGCGTGCAATTTTTTTCTTTTTGTTGCATGTCGACTGGAGAGCGTCGGCGGATGGTGTTTCGGCTACAAATGAAGAAAAAACTCTCTCACGCAAGAAAATACACGCGAAAAACCGTCAAACCAAACCGTGGGTTAGGTTAGGTTAGGTTTGAACTCTAATTTTTGTATAAAAATGGTCAAAAATTTCACTTATTTTGAGTCAAAACCACTGATAAAATACGTAGAAACTAATTAACAGGTGTAGATACCTATGCGCACTTGGAATTATTTTCATTCACAAAAACAACTCCAATAATTTCAAAATCAAAGTTAATTTCTCAAAGAAATTAGCTTGGGTATATCAACTTTTTGGAACTGAATTTGCAAATTTTAGTTTATTCGCGTGCAAATTTTTTCTTTTTGTTGCAGGTCGAATGGAGAGCGTCGGGGTATGGTGTTTCGGCTACAACTGAAGAAAAAACTCACTCACGCATGAAAATACACGCGAAAAACCGTCAACCCTAACCGTGGGTTAGGTTAGGTTAGGTTTGAACTTTAATTTTTGTATAAAAATGGTCAAAAATTTCACTTATTTTGAGTCAAAACCACTGATAAAATACGTAGAAACTAATTAACAGGTGTAGATACCTATGCGCACTTGGAATTTTTTTATTCACAAAAACAACTCCAATAATTTTAAAATCAAAGGTAATTTCTCAAGGAAATTAGCTTGGGTATATCAACTTTTTGGAACTGAATTTGCAAATTTTAGTTTTTTCGCGTGCAAATTTTTTCTTTTTGTTGCATGTCGTCTGGAGAGCGTCGGCTGATGGTGTTTCGGCTACAAATGAAGAAAAAACTCACTCACGCAAGAAAATACACGCGAAAAACCATCAAACCTAACCGTGGGTTTAGGGGTGGGTAGGGTGGTTAGGTTTGAACTCTAATTTTTGTATAAAAATGTTCAAAAATTTCACTTATTTTGAGTCAAAACCAATGATAAAATACGTAGAAACTAATTAACAGGTGTGCACTTGGAACTAATTTCATTCACAAAAACAACTCCAATAATTTCAAAATCAAAGTTAATTTCTCAAAGAAATTAGCTTGGGTATATCAACTTTTTGGAACTGAATTTGCAAATTTTAGTTTATTCGCGTGCAAATTTTTTCTTTTTGTTGCAGGTCGAATGGAGAGCGTCGGGGTATGGTGTTTCGGCTACAACTGAAGAAAAAACTCACTCACGCAAGAAAATACACGCGAAAAACCGTCAAACCAAACCGTGGGTTAGGTTAGGTTAGGTTAGGTTTGAACTCTAATTTTTGTATAAAAATGGTCAAAAATTTCACTTATTTTGAGTCAAAACCACTGATAAAATACGTAGAAACTAATTAACAGGTGTAGATACCTATGCGCACTTGGAATTATTTTCATTCACAAAAACAACTCCAATAATTTCAAAATCAAAGGCAATTTCAAAAAGAAATTAGCTTGGGTATATCAACTTTTTGGAACTGCATTTGCAAATTTTAGTTTATTCGCGTGCAAATTTTTTATTTTTGTTGCAGGTTGACTGGAGAGCGTCATGGGATGGTATTTCGGCTTTAACTGAAGAAAAAACTCACTCACGCAAGAAAATACACGCGAAAAACCGTCAAACCTAACCGTGGGTTAGGTTAGGTTAGGTTAGGTTAGGTTAGGTTTTTTTTTTTTTTTTTTTTTTTCCTTTCTGCTGTCCCTCTGACTTTATCAGAGACTTTCTTATGCTATGCTTTATAATATTTACTGTAACTTTATTTATATTCATACCCTCTGAGGGTTTCTAAAATACAAGTGAGTACTATTAATATTTTACTCTCTTCAAATTATTCGGGCTTTATTTTTTGGCTCTCGTTGTATTTAAGTGGGGAAAGGGTGGGAAGGAAAGGAGGGGATTTCCTTTAATTTTACAAAATCCATAAATTTTACATAAATTACTTACATTCGATTTCTCTTACATACTATTTGTTTTTATAACATACAATACATTATTTGGTTTCTATTTTATCTATGCTAGTGTTGTTTATAGGTACGTATTATATATTATTAAATATATAATAGTTTTACCAATATTACTACTTATTTTTATGTACTTCTTTTCTTGCTATGTTCTTACAAAATTCTATAAAAATATATCTACTTTCCTTATTTTCTATTATTTTATACATATTATTTTTATTTATTTCTATTCCAATTTCAATTTCTGTTTCAAACCTTTGCCTCCCATAGACTGGACATTCTAATATTACGTGTAATGCACTCTCTTCTATTTGCGGGTCACAAACACATGACGGACTATCCTTGCACTTAAAACGATATAGGTACGAGGAGAATCCGCCATGTCCCGTCATTGCTTGTACAGTAATTGGCTCCAACGTTATCTTTGACAATATATGGTAAGCTTTAATGGCGTCTGGAAAGTAACACTTCGTCGTAGAAGCAGTTTCCCCACCCTGATACCTTCGATTCCATTCGTCAAGCGACTCCAGACGGATTTGTCGCTTGACGAATGAAACCGGGCAGTAATCGTAGTTGGGTCTGGTTTTACAACGAAGTGCTGCACTTTTTGCCAGTTCGTCCGCTCTCTCATTCCCCACCAACCCCGCGTGTGCTTTGATCCAAAATAATTGCAAAGAACCATTTTTTGCACTTATTTTATCAATGTTGGCTCTTGTTTTGACTGCTAGAGGGTGGGGAGATGCGTTGTTTACTACCGTTTCGAGAGCGGACCGCGAGTCGCAGTAAATATTGCTACTTGATACTTTGCTTCGTAGAGCTTGGTTTGTCGCTTCATACATGGCCAGCAATTCGGCCTGATAGACGGTGCAGCATTGATCGAGCTTCAATTTTCGGGTACTTATCTCCACACCATTATGCCAAACGGATAATGCCGCGCCGACTTTCCCCTCAATTTTACTACCATCAGTAAATATATTTAGGCCATTGATGTTATAATGCTGCTCTAATGCTGCATCGTCTATCAAGCAAATAAATTTTGATGTGGCTCGCTGTGCGGGGTGCGGCATGTCCTTGAAGGGCGTTGGTACCTCCATATCTCGGTCTCCTATTACTCGCTGCGAAAAACCTTTCTTTACCTCATAAAGCAAGGCTGCTTCCCGGACTCTTATGTCCAATGGAAGCAACCCAGCGAGCAATAGTGCCGAGCTGAGTGACACCGTCCTGTAGGCCTTTATAATTTTCTGGACAAACCCACGCTGCACCACGTCAAACTGCTTTCTAACGCCTATTTTATTTGTTGCAGGTGCCCATGCACTAGCCGCATACATAATGACGGGTTCGACCACCGCTGTATATATCGTCCTGATTATCGCTGGTTGAAGTCCCCAATGGATCTTTGCGGCCCTTGAGAGCTGTTTATAAAGATTCAATGCCTTGCAGCAGGTGTGCGCCACATGTTTGTTAAAGGTAAGCTTCTCATCTATAATAAGACCCAAAATCTTAATCTCTTTGGACATGTCAATGCCGATCCCGCCCATGCTCAGGCGTGGGATGTCGTACTTCAGTTTACGCGTGATTACCATGGCTTTGGTTTTATGCGGAGCGAACTTGAGTTTGTTTCTGACACCCCACTCCCGGACATACTCGAGAGCGGCGTTAGCACGTCCTTGCACCTCAAGAGCCGTATCCCCATCAAAAAACCAGGACGACATCGTCAGCGAAGGCCTGGCTGTAATCACCTCGCTTCTCCAGTCCCTTCAAAAGTGGATCAAGGAGCAGATTCCAGAGTATTGGCCCTCCGATCGAGCCCTGGACGCACCCCTTGTGTGTTTCCTTGCAGAATTCTTCACCGGCATATCTTACCCTTACCCGCCTGTTACTCAGATAGCTGTCCATGACCCTCCTCAAATAAAGCGGACAGTTTTCCTCCGCAAGTCGGACCCTCATGGATGGCCACCAGGCACCATCAAACGCTCCCTCTATATCTAAAGATGCAAGTGTTACAATCTTCTTCTGATCCAGCCTTGTGCGAATATGTTGCATAAGTGTATAGAGGGAGTCTTCAGTGCTCCGCTGGGGTATGAATCCGTATTGCCATGTACTCATCCTCGGAAGAAGATGGTGTTTGATTCGGGCCATCAACATCTTCTCGTACACCTTTCCAAGCACAGGTAGTAGCCCTATTGGTCTATATGACTTGGGCACAGTGTACTTATCCTTACCCGGTTTTCTAAGGATTACCACAATGGCCTCCTTCCATGGGTTTGGGAAATGCCGGTGAGTCAGGCATTTATTTAGTAGCCCCAGAAACAGGACAGGGTTGTTTGCTACTGCCTGGCTGCATATGTCAGCAGTGAGACCATCCCCACCAGGGGCTTTTTTGGGGTTAAAGCTGCCCATCGCCGTTTGGAGCTCGGTCTGCGTGAAGGGTGGATCGCAAGAACTATCTTGATCTCCATCGTTCACTCGCTCCGCTTGATCTCTGATGTGACGATGTACTGCGTTATCCCCATCCGTGAGGTCCTCTGGATAAAAGGTTTCTGCTAGCAACCTGACGGAACCCTCTGCGTCCAATGCTAAGCCCTCTATCTCCAAGGGCAGATCTTCGTCCCTATTTCTCGTCCTACCAATTACCCTGTATATCCCCTCCCAGAGTCCTTCTCTATCCTGCCTCCCACAGAACTCTTTCCAACTCTCAACCTGAGCCTTCTTCACCTCCAGCTCATATTCTTCTTTCTGTTTCAGGTACCCTTCAACAACACTAGCTCTCCGGACCGGCGCGGCGCATCTGATCCTGCGTTTCTTGGTGGTGACTACTTTTTTCATCTCTGCAAGCTTCTCGGACCACCATGGCATGGTAAGTGTTTCTTTAGTTTTATTTTTTGGCATTGTTTTTGTGCTTGCTTCTGTGATTGTTTTGGTATATATTTCTATTGCTTTTTCTAAATTGTCTATGGTATCTATTTGGTTTATGTCTGTTAATGTTAATTTATTGCTTAAGCTTAATTGGGTTAGTTTCTCATGAAACATCTCCCAATTTGCTTTTTTAGTATTAAAGAGTCTAGTTGTTCTAGTGATATTCATGCCGGTGGATTTTTGTAGTTTAATATTAAATGTAATGCCGTTGTGATCCAAGCTTGTGAGATTTTCTTCTACTAACCAGTCCTCCACCAAGTCCAACATGTCAGTCGAACAGGCTGTAACGTCAACATAGCTGTGGTACCGCTGGCCACCTCTTATGGTGTCGAAAGTCGGGATATTACCTGTATTTAAGACCTGAAGGCCAAGATCATCGAGAGTCCCCACCATATCCTCACCTCTGTTGTCAATAACAATGCTCCCCCACCAGGTGCTTTTTGAATTAGCGTCGCCACCTATTAGCAATCTTGATGTTCCTAGCTTCTCTGTGATCCGGGTCAGATGTTCAAGATACGGGCCTATGGCTTGGTCCGGCTCGAAGTAATAGGACACTAGCGTGATCTTCCATGCACTGGTTCGGACTCCCACCACAACGATATTATTTGTGGTGAGTTGCGGGTACTGTATAATGTCAAGGCTTTGGTCGAAGACAACTATCGCCGCCTTAACAGTCCCTTCTCCTTGCTCAGTGTTCTGGAAGACCCTTACTCCCCGATGTTTCCGCATGCTTTTTGCTCCACCCACATATGGCTCCTGGAGTAGCGCTATGGCAAATTTGCGCTTTTCAGACTCGATTAAGATCTCGTCGGTAGCTAGTCGCATCCTTTGGAGGTTTGCTTGCACGATTTTGTACAGGGCGCCCTTAACAATATGCCACGGTGGATCTCGCAAGTGCTTCCCACTTACGCCTCACCGGGCATTCGCTTCCAAAAGCATTGTGGTCAGCCCTGTCCATTTTCGCCTTAGTGCAATTTATACAGCTGGGGGGTGCTTCCGAAAGCCAATCAGCGCACTCGGTCTTCATGTGCTCACCTCCACAGTGGCTGCACACATCGACAGCCTCTCGACAGAATCGCTTTCCATGTCCGTATCCTAAACAGCGCGAGCACTGTATAAGAGGTGACTGGTCCGCGACCCTGATTCTTTGCACATCAATGTGTACAGCCCCTGCATAAGTCAGGCGTTGCCAGATCCACGGCGATACCTTGGCAACTACATGTGCAATGAGGGGATTTCTCGCTTTTCTCCTAAAGCGGATTTCTATGCGGTCGTCCTCACCACTCACATCGCTCAGCAGATGTTTGTTCTGTGTTCTGATGGCCCTTATGATTTGCTCATCAGTGTGGCAATGTAGGACACCGAAAAGCACTATGAGAGGGTCTTTATTTTTTATTTCTTCCACGTTTAGTTGTCCTCCTTTCTCTTCAATCCTGCTTTTAACCTTTCTCATTTCCCCTATGTCCTTACATCCCAGTATCACCTTCCTATCCCTTGCTTTCCTAATCCTATCAATCTTCACTCCTTCTTCCGTGGCATTTACATACTTCCTAATTTTTTCAAACACCTGGTCTCCCGTTTCCTGGTCATCGCTGGATGTTATAACAATTGAGTGCATAGCAGCTCCCTCCAGAGACTGTTGCCTTGGTGAACCGGCTGTGACACTGGCGTACGTGCCCCTTCCCTCGCACATCTCCTGCTGTGCCCTCAAAAGCTCGGTTAACCTGGCCATCTCCTCCTTGTTCTCTTTCAGCAGCTTGCTATGCTCTCCCATTTGCTTCGATAGAGCATCGAGGCCTGGTGTCGGTACAGTTAACAGTACTGGTTCTCGTGCGAGTTCTGGTGCTGATAGTGGTTCAGGTAGTGAAACAGGCACTTTCAACTGTCCTTTTATCTTCACGCTATCCAATTCCTTGACCAATTGGTATAGTCTGTCCACTGCTTGTGTTACCGCTGCTTTTATTTCGCTCTTAATGTTCCTGGAATTTCCAAGGTTTAGCTTTGCCTTTGCGACACAATGCCTGGCCTCCTCTAACCTGTCACGTTGCTTCTTTATATCTTGTTTTAGCGGACTCCCTGCAGACTCCACCGAGACACCCTTTGAATCCAATCTGCTCTCCTGTGAGAGCGTTGTCTTCTGTTTCTGCTTTAGGGGCTCCCCCGACAAAACATTTCTAGACGTAGAAGTAGAAGCAAACTGCTCTGGTGGACTCCTCGCTGCCTCTACAGAAACTCTACTTTTTACGGATCTGCTCTCCTGCGAGGGCGTCGTCTTCAGTTTTGGCTTCGAGAGCTCAGCCAGAGCAGCGTCTCCTGAGGTGGAGGCTTGTGAAGCCCGTTTCCCTGATTCCCACTCTCCTATACTTCGCCTTACACTAGGTTCTTTTGGACCAACTCCTAATTTCTCAGGTGTCTGGCCTGCCGTCAAATTTTCTTGGGGAGAGTCGTCAGTGCCCTGTTGGGTCTTTGTTGGAGTACGGTATCCGAACATTTTATTGGCGTTCAGAGGGACTTGTCAAAATAATATGTAGATTTGTATAAGTTGTAAATAATTATTTTGTGACGTTTATTACAATGATTATATTTAGGTTAGTAAATTTTTATATATAGAATTATAATGTCGTGGTTCTAATACTTTTATCCAATTTCAGATTCCTGCCAAGACCGGAAGTGGTTTCCAGATTCGGGTAAGTCAAGTAAAGGTAAGTATTTGAAACAGAAAATAAAATTTTCTTTTTAAAACTGTCAATTATGATCTAAAGTACTACTACTAAATACTAATTGTATGCTTAAGATACTAAAGATGCGTCAAAGCAATCTGAAAAGTGTAAATCGAAAATCTTTGTAGAGACAGACTCTACTTTTACCTCTATCAAGTTACTGGTCTAGAGTTTTAATATTTAACATATACTACAAGCCCTGAATGGAGCGGTACCAGTAGGTTGCGGTGCTATATGGGAAGCAACGCAACTGAGGTGGGCTGCGGTGTTATATGGCACCGCGGCTGAGGGATGAAGGCCGCGGCGGGAGAGGAGTGCCGGTATTGCGGTGAGCCGCTCTCCCTACCTTCCGCGGCCTTGGCGGGGTCGCCACCGTTTGATGGCGGACGCGGTGGGGCTGCAGTGGAAGAGGAGTGTTGGTATTGAGGTGCGCCACTCTCCCTATCCTCTGCAGCCGAAGTGGCAGGCGATGGGGCCACTGACCTGACCCGTCGCATAGGGACCTCGAGCGTCCAGACACGGGGTCGTCTGGCGCTCATTGGCTTGGTCCCGTGGTGGTTGCGGCATGCCATGTGGCTAACCGTAACGGGGGGCGTCTCGGTCGTGACTGTGGGTGTCATTCCCGGGACGTCCCCAGAGAGGGGTCCGGAAACGGACGGCCGCGGCGGGTTCGCGGAAGAATGCGAAAGCGTCCCCGTGTTCCCACCACAAGCGGCAGTGGTGGAACCCGTGGAGTTTTAGTGGGTTGGAGTCCCACATAACCTTGTTGTCTCCCCGTGGCAGCAAGGT